>OX359278.1:11296878-11896878 GCA_947179155.2 Hedera helix
TTAGTTGCTCATTCTTGCTATATCATGACTATATTTCAGCCATTCCCGAAAGCTCTAAATCGGATAAAGGCAAGGGGAAAGCGAATGCTTAGTTTTAGTAATTGCATGCTAGTTTATATTACTGTTATGTAATTACTGTTGTAAATCTTTTGTATTTTCCTTAAGATATGTAATGTTTAAGATTAAGGTAATAGACCTTGGGAAGTGTAGCCTTTTGATTAAGGAACCTTTTGTATTATTCCGCGAAGTTGAATACAATTTATGTATTTCATTATTGTTTAGTATTGTACAGTGAGAACCAAACCCGAGGTTAAAGAACCCGGATTTGGGGTCGTCACAATAGTAATAGTAATAGTACTAATAATAATAATAGTAATTATAATAATAATAATAATAACAATAATAATTATAATAATAGTAATAATAATAACAATAATAATTACAATAATAATTACAATAATTGTAATAATAATAATAATAATAATAATAATAATAATAATAATAATAATAATAAATATAATACTACTACTACTACTAATAATAATAAAAATAGTAATAGTAATTCGTCGTCATTACATGTAAACAACATCGGTCACCCTTTTAGCATTAACGCGTTTTTCCTGTTTTTCAGGTATTGCGGTCGTTATGTTTCCACATGCAAATTGATTTAGGTAGGAAATCACATAGACGGTTCATATTCATTCTAATTGATTTGTAAGTTATTTTAGGTTGTAAAGAGTCTTTAGGTAATAGAGTATTTTTGAAATTTTAATCTTCGCCGTGCCTTCATGGACGGGCAATTACTTGTCATCTCTTTAGTGTTTTTGCGGGTTATATTGAGAGCAACTATTGTAGTAGACTCTGACTCATGGTATGATAATCTTTTGTCCAATTTTAAGAAAAAATATTAAAGAAAAAATGTTATGGTAATGCGATTTAGTTGGTGTTATGACAATACTTTTTTGTTTGGATTTAGAGGGGGTCATTTTATACTTTTGAGTATATGCAAAAATATTTCTTTTGAATTTTTATATCTCCCCCCCCCCCCCTTATTGGATCCTACCAAATGACTTGCAGTACTACATTTTTTCCACAGAAAATACTATTCATGGATCATATTGATAGATGGTTAGAGATACTAGAGGCAAATAAATGCTGTCAAACTTCTTATTCTATTTGTCAATAAATAAAAGATGTGTGAGATACCCGAAAATACTATATTACATAAATTTGAGCCCGTTATCGTCAATCAATTAATTGTTCAAACCTGTCAAGAACTAATTTTAAGTTGAGAATGAGTAACACACTAATATTTGCCTAAAAAAGAAACTATGACTGGATTGAGTATCAATTTTTTTATATTAATGGTTAGACTTTCAGTTCTATTATGAAAACTGAGAGTCCACAACAGTTTTAGATTTTTTAATCTAAAAATATTGAATACAATATTTAATTATTATATTAATTATATCGTGCCTTCAGGCACGAATTATACCTAGTATATATATATGGAAAAGAAATTTGGGTGCGTTAGCCATGGTGAGTTCACAACGGCACGTACAATACAATGTGATTTTGAGTAATGATAAAATGTTGTAACCGTTATTAAAATGAAACTAGTGAAATGACACAATTAGTCATTAATGAAATGTCCGGAGATAAATAATTAGTTGTGTGAACCACAATCAAATTAATATCATGCATTACCCTTAGTTGAAAATATAAGAGAAAAACATATTTGTGTTTTTTAATGTTTAGGAATGATCTCGAAACTAAATAATTAATTATTTTTCGAAATTTACAAATTATGGTAAAAATATTTTTTTTTGAAATACAATTAAAGGAATTGATATTTGCACAAACAAAAATGATAATTCCAAAAGCTCACTCTCACAAGAATAATAAGCGGATCCCACACTCATGTGAGAGGAAAACTTGTGAAACTATTATTTTTACTTGTGAAAATATCAATTATCTACAATTAAAATATAATGAAGGGAGTATTATCATTAGACTAATCAAAACAACTTATTTTTTGAAACTCTATTTGTCTTTCCTAATTTCATAAAAAAAATATAAATAAATAAATAAGGTGTAATATATCTATCACGTGACCTTATTGATTTGTTTTCTAAGTATGGCCCTCTTCCTCCAACTCATTAATGCACTCCAATTCCAAAATATGGATACCCAAAAAATAACACGATTATCAACCATGTTTCTACCTCTTTTGTTTCCAAGAAGAAGGCCAAACAAAAATTGGTGATTTCAAGAATGTTGGTGCACTCAACTCGGCAGCATTTAATGGCAAGAGACATACGTTTAACCTTATTATGAATAGCCAGCTAGCCATGCATTTCAATTACCCAGGCGGCTTCTGGTAAAATTTTGGAAGCTTTGGTTCTTCAACTTTCTGGGAATCTCACTTGAGGAGTTTGTGTGGCAAGGAGCCCTTCAATGTGCAAATATTCCTTAGAAACATCCATTGAATATTTTAATGTGGATTTAAAGCTCTCGGATAAGAAGACGACAAAGATCACGACCATTATTGTCTCCATTTTGTCCCCAAATTTAACTAACCATCTCTTTAGTACTAGTTCAATCATTTTTATATGGAGTATTTTCTTCTTTTACATTGTGTTTCTGAGTTTTTAAATGGACGGAAAAATATAGAAAAGACCAAAAATTTAAGTTTTTGTTAAAGTCTCTTGTTTAAATTTTTTTTTTCCCTGAATAAATAAGAAAGAAATAGATTGAACTTGGACATTTTTCTTGCTCAAGTTTTCCGTCAAAAATGAACAAGTTAGACGAAAAACTAAAAATAGCATAAACAAATACTCCCTCCATCCCCGGATAAAAGTTTTTATTACTATTTCTAGGCAATCTCAAGTTAAATGTCTATTTACCTTACATAATTTATTTTTTATAATAATTTACCTATAATATCCTTTATATTAATTGTTATATTTCTATTCTCTATGCATATTTGAACTTTCTTTGAACTCTATGGATGTCCCGTGAACTCTCTTTTGGTTTTGCTATGCGACATGCCCACGTAAAAAACTTCAATTACTAACAAGGAAGCAAGTGAGCTAGTAAAAGAAAACTATGTATCCAATTTCGGCCGAGGAAATATCCCATAAATTTTAGCTTAATAAGGTAGTTTAACTTACAAATAACACGTAAGGATCGGTAGCCAAAGAAAAATAAAATCTGTTAATTTTAGAGAAGAATCATTTAAGATGAATAAATTTGATGCCTATTCCTGTTAAAGATGTGACCATGAATATTCATCTTAACTAGCGAAAAGAGAGTACAATCTCGGATACAACTGTATTATCCCATTCCTAATACTGTACAATTAGGAAAGTCGTACAAGGAAATTTTCCGGCATTAAAAGATTTACAAGAAGGATCTGGCATTGCTCGAAACGGCTAATTTTTTCCTGGTATATGCTTTATGCTTCATACTTTCGGTTGGAAAATTGAGGTGTTTGGTGTGTGTAATGATTTTCTCAGCCTTCTCAATCTCCCATTTCTAGTGTCAGAAAATGGTGAATCATTTGAGGTCTTGTGATTGTCCACCTCCTTAAGGAGCCTTGTTAGCTGTGAGGCGAATACGGTAACTACAAAGCCAGATTGAAAATTTGGGTTTCCAGCTAGGTGCTTTAGAGTTGCTGGTGAGAGTTTGTTGTAATTCATTGCAGAAAAAATTTGTACCTTTTCTTCTTCACACAGATCAGTATGGACCTGCCAATAAATAATAATTAGTTGAGCCATATACAACACCAACTGATTCTAGGCAGTTCATTTGGACAGTTTATAGAAACAAATTTATTTTATATAATAAAAAGTTGCATTTTAGATGACTTTTGTTATCTAAAATGTAACTTTAAAGGTCTTAGGTAAGGATCAAGAGACACTTATTTCTATACACTGCACAAATGAAGTGTTTATTTTGGATTGCTTGGAATCAGCATTCCAAAAAGCTATGTAATAAATTACTAATATTAGGCTATAACATGTGTAACATTTAGGCAAAATTACCTCAAGATATGTGTCCATAACTTGGTAAATTCTGTCATGAGACTCTCTTGCAAAATCTGGCAAAGCTGCAGCTAAAGCCACAAACTTTGAAGGTTTTAGGTAAGGATCAGGAGTCACTTCTACTAAGTACGAGTCGATCAACCCAGCAACTTTTTGTACTCGAACTAGAGAAAACTGTGTGCTGATTTCGTCAAGAAAGACTTTCTGGAGCCGTATAATCAAATTCACATCGTATGCATACTTCTTTCCACTTGAAGAACGAACAAGCAAATCGTCTATTGTAGCCTGATCAAGCCGGGAACCTATCAATTTCTCTAACTTAACTCTACAACTTTTGCTCACTTTCAAACTCAAGGCCATTCCAAATGTACCACATAAAGATCTATACTTAATATAGCTCTCATCAAGCAGAAAAAGTAGGTTGATTAGTGTCTCAATAATTTTGCATTTATCGGCTGGTGAAGCAGCAGAAAATCTTGACTTTTGATAGTAAAATAGGAAGGAGGATATTGCGGCCTGATCAAAATTATGTGACAACATTGTCTTTATGATTCTCTCAAATAACTCGATATTTAGAAACATGAGATCTTCAAAGCACCAGGTTGTTTGAAATTTGGAGTTTGTCGAATTTTCAGTACTTATTTCACCTGAAAACTGAAGCCTAGAACTGTCTGAGGAATAAGTTGAGGGGCTTTCAATATAACGCAGAGTAAACTTTCCTACAAGACAATCTAAGAGTTTGTGAAAATGCAAAGAATTTATGTGGGGGATTAAACCTTGGCATTGTCTCAAACCAACTATGAGTTCAGACCATGTACAAAAATGAATCCTTTCGATAAAGCCCTCCGTTTGGTCTATCAATTTAGGCATTTCCAGGAAAATAGCAGCACAATGCAATAAGAGTACATTGGAGCTAGTAATTTCAATGTTGCCTTGCCTATAGCAAAACCTTGCAATGAGCTCAAAACACTCTGCTCCACCTGGGAATTCATGGAATATTACTTTCAGGTTCCTTAGCTTTTCGTTAGACTTGCCAAATAATTTGTGTAAGCGACTCGAGAAAGATGAAACCAAATTCTGCGAAAAATATAAATGTAATATGATCAGGATTTATCAAATAAAGTTTCTTCTTCTTCTTTTTTTATTTTTATTTTTATTTATTTTTTTTATTTTTTTATCAACTTTTTGAATAAAAGAAACACATAGTAGATTAGAAGTACCTTGTCCACTAAGAAAATTTCTTCACCATTGACATCTACTTCAAGGTTACTGGATACTACCATTGTTCAAGGCTCAGCTCCAACTAAAACTTTATGCAAAAATCAGAACAAAGGGAAATATTTAAGATTTGTAATAGGATGCTGCAAATAGGCACAGAGGGAATGCTCTACGCCGCATAGCTATGAAAAGATCACTTAATAATGCCAAGGATTAGTTATTGATTTTCTATGCCTGTTATGCTCCTTAATTAATCATGGAAAGTAGAGGAAATGCTTGTTTATATGGGGACAATGCACGGAATAAAGCATGTGAGATTATATATATATATATATATAGGGAAATGATCCATAGCAGATAGTTGCTATAGACCAAAAACTAGCATACATCATCTATACTATTGAAAATAAAAAGGAACAGTCATGATTAGAAACTGAAAATCGACAATAGCGAACGTTTAAAAAAAAATTTAGAAAACTCAACCGCTAATATTAGTAGCGGACGTCTATTTTTAACTTTTAATCTTGGTCATTTCTTCTTATTTTTTACGGTATAGATAATGTTTATGCATTTTTAATATATAACAAATACGTAGTATCGATCATGCCCTATATATATATATATATATATATATCCAAGTGTCGACATTGACCCTCAATTGTCCGTGATACTTGGGCATTGTTAATAATGATAATAATACTCTGCTTTTGGCGCCAATATTGATAGTGGGTTGAGCGGATTTATACTACTATAAGATAAGTATCACCTTTTACACGAAGTTATGTAGTAGGATCCCATCAGAGAATTTGTCTTGGCAGTCAATCATACACCAATCATGGATGCTAATAGTTCTCTTTCCGCTTAGCAAATAAAGATACCGAGTAACGAAAGTGTCTGTACTTTTACATTGAGGGGCAGGAAAGAGTAATTTCAATAATACATTATAGAAAATTGATATTTTTATAAAAAAAATTAATATTTTTACACGAAAAGTGTTGCTATAAATTTATAATAACGATTTTGACCGTTTCTATAGGTCTATAGCGACAGTTTATATATAAAAATATCACTTTCTTATATTATATTCACTCTGTTCTAAAATTAAAAATAGTATTGTTCTAGTAAAAAATTTTCTATTAAAAATTTCTTATGATGGGAAACTTTAAAGCATCCGAAGCCTGAAACGAAACACATTAATAATAGTATCGTTCTGGTCAAGAAAAAAGCACTAAAGACGGTTTCTTTATTTTCAGTTTGGTTGATTTGTTTCTACTCGAACCTAATTCAAGCATTGAAAAACATTTGTTTATTTTGTGTAATTAGGCCAAGAACCATCAGTAGTGTGGAAATGCAATTTTATATATTATTGAAAAATAGAATTATTATGCTTTTTGACCATAGGCTCAGAGTTGGCAGGTGCAAAACATTTGATGGATCTATCCAGTCTGATATAAAATTTGGGTAGATAGACATGATCCACCAAATCAATTAAATATACTCTCCGAGTTCTCGAATAAAATTGAGTTGGTGCTAATCTTACTTTGCTTAATATCAATCGGATTAATATCGCTATCATAGGATTAATTAGTGCCTAGTAGAGATGCACAAAAAATCTATGACCCATAAGCCGGCCTGATTTGGCCTGAGCTTGGCCTAGTCAAAGTCTAGACCGAGCTGGTCCGGTCTACAGTCTTTGAACATACAGCTATTTTGATGTAAAAGCCCGACCTGACCCAACTTACGAAAAAGACCGGTCTGGCCCGGCTTATGCAAAAGCTCGGCCCAGCCTAGGCAGAGGACCGGCCCGGCCCGACCTATGCAAAAGCCCGGCCTAGCCTAGTTAATTCGTTTTAACTATAAACTATGTTTATGACCCCATGTTGGTGTGGTACAAAATCTCTTTGTTTATGACCTCATGTTGGTGTGGTATAGAATGAGTTTGAATTTTTCTATGGCACTCTCATACAAATACCAAGAATATGGATACGTTTTTACTGGTGATCAATGTACATATATATTTTCCTTTTTCATGCTCACTAGAAAAACAAAATAAAAAAAGGTTACATACAAGTATGGTCTTACCAATGGGACAACTTTTTATGGTAGTAATTTGTGGGATATTTTTTTTTATCACAATTTGTGGTTACAACTTTCAAAAAGGTTATATTTTTTTGAAGATTTGAATTTTGAAGACATTTTTAAAATATTTTGAAGTAAAATATCTGTAACTGACTAATTATTTATTATTGATTAATTACTCATTTTTAATTTTTTGTCAATATATTTAATTAATATAGTAGTTAGTTTATTTAATATTTATATTTCACATTAAAAATTAGTTGATTACATTTTTAGACTTGGCCCGGCCCGACCTAAGGACTGGCCTGACCTGACCCAAAGCTTGACCCGTCTTAGCCTACAGGTCTGGCCCGACCTGGCCTACAGGACTCAAAAGGCCAGACTTTAATCGAGAAGCCAGGTCTGACCCGGCCTATAGGCCCAAAAATCAAAGTCTGGCTTGGCCTGGTCAACGGCCAAAGCCTACCAGGTCCAAGACAGGTCGGACCAGTCCGGCCTACTATGCATGTCTAGTGCCTAGCCAACTCAACACTAAAACACCACCAGATAGTAACTGGAAACATAAGTTTCACTAAAAAGGCTTCATTATGAAATTTAATGAGCAATATCAATTTGGCTCTCTCTGAAAAAACAGAGATACATTTATGAAAATTGCTAACAGATAATTGATAAAAAAATTTTTTTTAAATAAAATAAAAAGTTATTGTTTCTTCGTGATTCTTCTTTCTTTTCCGATCTTGAAGAGAAGGAACTTCACTTAGGATAGCAACATGCCAACATCCATGCTGGAATAACACACATAACATATATATAGCACCAAGCAGTGAAGATTATGAATGACCAATCTCTCTCCTACAAATTACGCATTACTTTACCAAATGCAAACCCCAGAACCTTCACCAAATGGTCAACAATTGTTAGCGACAGTCTTCCCATCACTACTGATATCTGTCACTGATATCCAGTAACTATTTATCCGTCAGTCGAGAAAAAGGAATTTGGCCCGGCTAGGAAGGCCGCTGGCTAGATAACCTATATATTGTGTTTGGAATAGAGATTGATTTCGAGAAGGCTTGGGCAAGCTCAACTACAGAAACTGCTTTCCCGTAGCGGATTCCAGTAGGGCAGGTTGGTTGCTCAACAAGCTTCCGCCAGGTCTTTGGTGATGGTAGTCTCTCTTTTGGTGGTTGCTGCTTCTCAAGGTCCCTACTGCTTCTTCGATTCACATTTCGCCAGTTCCTTCTCGGAGAATCTAATTTCTCGGCATACACACCCGGTCATGCCGCCTATCTAATTTTTTGCCCATCCTATGATCAAGGGGAACATTCTCAGATCTATCATTATAACGAAAATGAGTTGCATGCGCGACAATGTTTCCCCTTTGGTTATTGTTGACACGTGATTTTGTTTGCCGTAGAAATCACCTAACCGCTAGCAACCTATATTGACAGCCTAGACCGTCTGGATATACTCCGGCTTGCAAATAAGTATAGGCCAAAAAATATAAACAATGAAGAGCATAAAATTGCTGGAAACTAATTGATATTTGATGTAAAAGAGTTGTGTACCGTGATGCCTGCTTATGGCGGTATTTATACATTTCCCATCTGTCTTATTATCCATGGCCAATTAGAATTGGGAACCCCTTGATTAGAATCACATTGTGAATATGATGTTGATCAGTTAACCATTACCACCCCTAAGATTCAAAATCATAATCTGATTTGGAATCCTAAGTTAATATAGACTTTGACCCTCCTAATTTCATCAAGCCGCCCAAAAGGAAAAGACACATTAATGGACCTACCCCAACATCAAGCCCATTATAGTGTGTAAAAAATAATCCAACCCATACTCTAAACTAAATCTCTCATCTCATGTTATAAAGAATTTATAATAGGAGATTAACTTCTGAAAAACAATGTTGATCAGACAAATTAACTATCAACATGATTTTAATTGTCAATCATAACCAGCATTTAATTAAGCCCCTAAAATCATTCTACACGATCCTTCAAAACAACCTCACGTGCCCATTAAATACAGCTATCCTGGATAACCGCACCCATATTTTCAATTTAATCTTCAATTAATCCTCCTCGTCCTTTCACTTTATCACTTTTAAAATCCTTATTATCCCCTGTCTTTTTCTTTCTTCTGCACTAGTTGATTTCCAGTCATCTTCCTTCTAACAAAACCCTCTTTCCTCCAACAAAGCTCCATTTTACCACTAAAATACTTCAACACCCCTTTACTCATGGTCTAAAATTGTCCTTCACCCATCCTTGAAGATCTAGAAAGCCCTATCCTCACTACACTGAAAAAGCTGAGCAGGCCAACCGGGAAGTAAATGGAGCAGAAGAAAGGTTTCAGTCATGCTAACACCATTTTTAACATGATCGCTGAATCTCTCACCAAAGTCCGTGAAGAATTTCAGAACCCAGATCAGTACGACCTATAAGTCCCCCATCGTATTAAGAGGATATATTTCCAATCTGAAGAAAAAGTACATCGTCGTTCCTACCCAAGTGCTTCGATACAGCATCCGCTTCCCCCTCCATAACTTCATTGCTGATTTTCTAGTACTCATCGAAATCTGTCTCTCTCAACTCCCCTAATTCATACATTCACATCGTTTGCTTCATCGCCTTTTGTTATGAACTAAACGTCACTCCCTTCATAGATTTCTTCTTCTCCATTTTCATTTTAACGAAAACCAAATAACTGGGTTTCTGAACCCTAAACAAAATCTTTGGATGAAAAGTATGGACGTAGACCCCTTCCAATAATAAAGGGTGGCATCCAGGCTGGTTCTACACCCACAACACTGATATTGATATGCCTATCTACTTGGGGAGAACCCCAAAAGATATTCCTCGGCTATGAGCAACTCTTCGAAAAGTGTAGGAAAGAATTTCATGCCTTCTGCAAAAAGATTCCATCCGAGCCATGGGATATTGAACTTCTCTTCAATGAACATGGCTTTTCAACCATAAGTGTAAGTTCTCGAACTTATCTCCTTATATAAATTTACTTTATTTTCATAAAAAAATCATCCTTTTAACCTCACACCTTTTTTTTTCACAGTAGTGTTAATTAAACCACAACCTCCAGCTCCTCTTCCCCCTCAAAAAAAGTCCTGACGCCATCTTTGGTGAAGAGGAATGTACCTTTGACACAACTAAACCTTCCCTAATATCGTCGAACCCACCATGAACATAGCCGAAGCCATTCCAAAACAACCCGATCCCCCAATAATTGATGTCACCCCCATTACATCCATTGCACTAACTCCTACTACCACCACTGGTCCCCTCAAGGAAACCACCGAACCACTCAAAACAACCAAATGTAGAAAAAATAAAGCCACAAAATAAAAGAATATTGTCACATCCTTCCATAACTCCCCCAAACTCCAAAATCAAACTGCCGAAACCACCACACAAATAAATACAAACATTCTTGATCCCCAAGACATACCTCCCAAAGCCCCACTAACTAGAAAGAGAGACATCTCCCAATTGTCCGAAGCCGAAAAACTTAATCTCTTAAAACATAAATGCCGAAAATTAACCAAAGCACAACCCAAGACTACTTCCCAACCCATAACTAAGACCACCCTCATCCTCAACAACCTGAAAAAATTATAGAACCACAACACCCCAAAGCAACCCTTACACAAACCCAACCTTCAGCAAATGAGCAGCAAAATATTCCAACCTCATTTCCCCAAACCAAGTTGTCCCTTCAACATCCGAAGCCGACTTCTACAACCCCTTCAGAGACGAACAACTACAAAACGACTTCAACAGCTCCACCTTTTGGCCCACCAATCCCAATACCATTCCTTACAAACTTTTTAAGTCCTTCAACCTACCTTTCGATAACTCATGGTTTGACGAATACACCAACAGAGGGATGCTCCTTGGTTCAATAATCCGCCAAGGTCGAGTAAGTAACCATAACTTCCTTTTACATTCCTGAACCTAACTTCCATTCACTTATTGGTCTTGCTTTCTTATGCAGTTCCTGACACTGTACAATAGACTCCTAAAGCAAGAGTTGCTTAGAGCCGGCTCTAACAGATCGAGTAATCAGCTCCTTAAAGAAAGAACAAACCAACCTCCACCAACACAACGATGAAGTGAAAACCAAACTTCTCAACGCCTCCAAAAAAGAATCCCAATTATGCATACAAGTTAAAAAACTTAGCTCGTAAAACAAAACAAAAAACATGAAGAAAACAACAACAAA
This sequence comes from Hedera helix, assembly GCA_947179155.2. Taxonomy (NCBI): domain Eukaryota; kingdom Viridiplantae; phylum Streptophyta; class Magnoliopsida; order Apiales; family Araliaceae; genus Hedera; species Hedera helix. The sequence continues at coordinate 11,308,476 of OX359278.1, forward strand.
TTAGTCACCGAACTTCAACACCATGCCGAATCCTACAGAATCGACGTCTCCACACTAGGCTAATTTGAAAAAAATAATTGAAGAACTCTGAAACCAAAACGACAAACGCCAAGAAGAAGTCAAAGCCAAAGAAGACAAAATTACCGAACTCACAATAACCAACAAAAAAGGTTACGCCGAGCACAAAGCACTTCACAAATACGCCACCGATTTTAAAGAGAAATACACCTCCTTCAAGGCCCAAACCAAAACCATCACCGAAGACCAACGAAAACAAATCATTACTGAATATCGATCTTCTCCCGAGCTTATCGAAGAGATACGCTCTGAATTTTCCAAGGGATATGAAGTTGTAATGTCAAAAATTCGAGCAGCAGGCATTGATCCCAAAATAATTGGGATCTCTAACAATGAAAACAACCCCGATGACGACCAACCAAAGGAGTAGATAAACTTGTAACTTTTTCTTTTTTAGACAATTGTAATGTATTTGGACAACCCATGTAAACAACAATTCAATAATTAATATAAATGCTCTTTTTATTTATTTCTATCGATTGTTACATAAGAATGAATTACCAAATTATAAACATATTATCTATTGATAATATTTTCTAACCCTACCAGCATGTCAAGTAATTTTCAATTCTACACCGTCCATACCCTGAAGCTTATATGTTCTTGCCTTTAATACTTCAATAACTTCATAAGGTCTTTCCCAGTTAGGCATCAACTTACCGATGTTTTATGGAGTTGAAACCTCTGCCTCTCAAAATACCAAATCACCAACCTCAAACCACCTTAGCTGAACCATAACAACAATCTCTGAAACAAACTGGTATTTTTTAGATCAATTATCAACAGGCCCTCCTTCTATCACCAATGTTAACGTGTGATTTTGTCCACTACCGAAATCACCAAACTGCTAGCAACCTGTACCTGAAAAGTTGACAAGGTTACACAAAAAAAGTTATGAACAATGGAAAGCATAAAACTGTTGGAAAATAATTGATATTTGATGTAAAAGAGTTGTGTACCCTAATGCCTGCTTATGGTGGTATTTATACCTTTCTCATCTGCTTTATTATTCGTGGCCAATTAGGATTGAGCACCCCTTGATTAGAATTCAATTGTGAATGTGATGTTGATCTGTCAATCCTTATCACCCCTAAGATCCGAAATCATAATTTGATTTGGAATCCTAAGTCAATGTGGACTTTGATCCTCTTAATTTCATCAAGTCATCCAAAAGGGAAAGACGCGTTAATGGACCTGCCCCAACATCAAGCCCATTATAGTGTGCAAAAAATAATCCAACTCATACTCCAAACCATGAATAATCTTGGGCCCATACCAAACCCAGGATCCAATTATTTATATGCCAACAGCTACATCTTGTTTGACCCTTCAAAGACAAATTAGAAGATAAGTTTATCCAATCAAGGAAACAACTGAAACCTATTCCACTATGGAGATTCCCTGAATTTAACTCTGATTATAAATAAGGATATTATACCAACTAAAAAATCAATGAATTTGCACTAGTTGCCTACCTATATGGAGGATGTCCCCGGTCATGATTGTTCACAGAAACATCATCAATCCCCTACTTTTTCAGAACCTGGGACTATATAGGATCAGAAACTCAGCAAGGTTAGATTTCAAATTCAGTTAGGAAACAAAGGATAATATAACAGTAATAACCAGCATTTGATCCAAAGTAAAACTGGCGCACTTTGGGTGAAGAGATCATTTCAAGAAGCAACTTTGTAGAGACCATATTTCTTTTCTACTGAAAACAATATAAATTTGATAGGTAAGAAGTTTGAAAAGCATATGTGGAAGCATAAAAGACAAATGGCTAATTATATGATATAAAATCATAAAGAGTTTGCTGCTGCCACCCAATCAATCATTTTTCTGAGTTAAAAGAAACTCCAATTCATAAAATATGCATGTATAACAGGATAGGAACACTTTGCCAATTCTCTTGGACGAGCACCACCAAACAACGTATTCCTGCAGTGTTGTGGATACGGCAGTCAATTACAATAACTGATAATTGAGAAACAAAGCTAAAGAAAACTGCGAAGGAAGAGAATGAAAAGATAAAGTAAGTGCAAAGGAAGAGAATTAAAAGAAAAAGTAAGTGAGGATCAAACTACGGATTATTTTTATTTTTTTAGTATTTCACTATTATCTTTTCTAATTAGGGTTGTAATGTGTTTTAGAATATAAATATGTTATTTTAGGGTTTTAGAAGTATTCTTTTAACAATTATTATCAATAATATTGTATTTTCTCTTGAAAGATAATTTATCTTCCTTTGTTGCACAAAAAATTATTTATCTTTGTGTTAATAATTTAAACTAACCATTATATACCGTTGTTTTGTATCATGACTTTTTGGTAGACATATGGTAAATTAAGATGACCTACATGGCTATTTAATTGTGGATTGAGCCGTATTTTGAGCTTGAAAATTAGATGGGTCAATAGCACTTTTTATCATCCAAGTTTCACCCATTTTGTAATTGGGCCTCTAAAGAATAAAATCTCCCAATATAGGCCTTGAAATACCTTTAAGTTATCGATACAGTCCAAAATCAATATTTCGACCACCCAAAAATATGCTTTGACCATCTAAAAATACTATTTAACCGTATTGACATGTAACAAATTATAAGAAAATAAAATAAAAATAAAAATCTTTCACCCCCTTTTCTCTCTCCTCCCTTTCCTGTTGGTTTGTATGTTTTAATGATGATAAGTTACTTTAATTTGTATTGCTATTATAATTTACAGGTTTGAACTTTAATTGCTTGAAATTTTACAAGTTGAATGATTTATTAAAATTTCAAGGATATAAGATATTGCAAGTTTAGGGATCATGGAGTTTTAAGAACAGGAGTGTTTAGGATTATTTTTCTGGTAAAATATTTTGGAAAAAGTAATTCTCTTTTACTAAGATTTATTTTTATTTGGTTGGGATTTTTAATACAAATCTTATCTTTGCTAGATTAATTAGAGATTTATTTTTAATGTGATTTTGTTTATAAAATTACCTCTCCAAATAAAATTATATCAATCAGTAAAAAGAGTTTTTCGTTTTCAAAATTCATAAGATAAATTTTTTGAAATTCAATTTGAGTTGTAACTTAAAAGAATTGAAAATCGTTGAAATTCAATACTAAAACAAAACAATTTTATTATTTGGTTAGCATATTGAATTCATATTATATTTGTGTTAAAATTTGAAAACTAATTTTTGGATAGTTGTTGTTTTCAATATTAAAAAATCAACATAATTAAATATCTATATAATAAAACAGAGCGACTCAAATCCTAAGTTTTCAACATCCAACGGTCACTAATCTATCACTCATTTTCCCCCCAATTCAACATCATTTTTTCAAAAACCTATCAACTCACATTTTTCACCAAAATCAAATTCACCCCTACAATATAATAATAATAACAACAACAACAACAACAACAACGATGGTGGTGGTGGTGGTGGTGGTAATACTAATAATAATAATAATAATAATAGTAATAGTAATAGTAATAACGACGACGACGACAACGGTGACGACGACGACGACACGACCACGACAAAAGATTTACAAGAAAATTTCATAACAGTAATTTAAATCTAGTAGTAATGATGGTGGTGGTAGTAGTAGTGGTAGTAGTGGTAGTAGTGGTGGTAGTGGTAGTAGTAGTAGTAGTAGTAGTAGTAGTAGTAGTAGTAGTAGTAATAATAATAATAGTAATAATAGTAATAGTAATAACGACGACGACGACAACACGACCACGACAAAAGATTTACAAGAAAATTTCATAACAGTAATTTAAATCTAGCACGCGTCTACTAATCTAAGCATTTGCTTTCCCCTTGCCTTTGTCTTGTTTAGAACATTCAGGCTTAGCTGAAAATAAGTCAAGATATAGCAAGAATGAGCAACTAAATGGCTCAGCAAGTTTATAAACAACAGCATAAGATATATCATGATAAAAAAAGGGAAATTGTAATGACCACGAATTTCATTAGTCATTGTAAATATACTTAATAAATATTTAGCAATGAAATTAAACTTTTTGTATTAATTAATTTTGCATTAGATAATTAAATAAATGTACTTATGTGCTTGTATATTTATTTAAAGAATTAAAGCAATGTGTATAATTAATTAAAGCAAATCTAATTGGATTATATTTTAAATCCAAATGAGTTGATAAACTAGGTTAAAAATATTAACCTAGTAGCCCATGTAATTAATTTAATTAGTAGCCCATATAATTAATTAAACAAGCCCAATGCTTATTTTAATTAAAGATAACATAGTTATTTAAATGCTAGCCCAATGTGTGATATAAATTGAGCCCAAACAATTTAATTGAATGAGCCCAATAGAAATTATTCCCAAGCCCAAGATGGAGCCCAATAGGAGGTCAAACTTTGGTCAATATATATATATATATATATATATATATATATATATATATATATATATATATATAGATGTATATATGCACATTTTAGCATTAAAAATAAAGGAAAAATGGCTTGGATAATCCATTTTTGCTGAGATTTTTGAGGGCCCCACTTGGATTGCTTGATTTCCTAGATTGCTTCTAATTCACTCTATGACAAGGTTGGCCAACAACCCTAGTCAATCACCTAGTCAATCACAATGTCCATCCATGCAATAGTAAGCTAGATTAAGCTCTAAATTCACCAACATTGGTGAATTAAGAGAGCTAATGTAGGATTAACTTTTGGCTATAAATAGGACATCCCACAACCTTGGTGATGTTGGTTAGTTCATTTGCAAGAATTCTAGAGAGAAAAATAGAGAGCATTTGAGAGAAAAATAGAAGAAACACTTAGGTGTTGAGTGATATAGCTAGAGGTTGAGCTTGGTGAATGTCCACTAACTACACAACATACTTTGGTAGGAGGAGAAGAAGAGCATCCAAGACCTCAAGATTTAAAAGTGCTCTATCTCTTCTTAAATTTCATTTTTGTAGTCTAGAATGATTTTGAACGGTTAAAATCTATTTTTAACCGATCAAAACTCGTTTTGATGATCTAGAAGTATTTAACTATGTAATATATGTATATTCATAGATCTATGTGTTTATAACATGTTTCGGTATGTTAGAAATACATAAAAAAAAATGGTAGAAAAGTTCATAACACAATTTTACAAGTAAACCCTAACTATGCATGCTAGGTTTATGGTTGTATTTTGAAATGTACAAATCGGAAAGTGGATTTTTATGGCTAGAAAGCTAGATCTATGAGTTTTAAAGATAAAACCTTTTTGAACCTTTCAAAAATATTGAATAACAAAGAAATTATATCTTTTACCACAAAAGATGTCGTTTTTAAACCCTAGGCGGTTCGATCCGTAAATTTCGTGTAAAATATTTTCAAAAATGTGATTGAACCATGGAATGTTGTAAAATAAGAAGTTAGAAAGACAACAACACTTAGTTGATGTCATTTGGATGTGTAGAGTTTATTTATTTCAAGTTTGAACCAATAAAATCAAGGATTTGTGAAGTTAGTTTTTCACTTTGTCATTGTAAGCCGTTTTTAGTCCAGTTCCGTTTGGAATTTGGATTTGTGATACAAAGAGAAATTGTAGATCATGAAATTCTAATGAATTTAGACTCAAAAATCACCTCAAAATGATTCCGTATGAATAAGTTATGGCAGTTTGAGTAAAAGAGGTCCGGACAGCCAAAACGAGCGCCGCCAGCGCTCGGACCTTCTGCTTTGAGAGCCGCCGGCGCTATAATAAGCCTATGGCCAGCGCCGCCAGCGCTGGCCCAGTTTTAAAAAGTCAAAATTTTGATATTTTAAAGTTTTATCAAGTTGGAACTCCGGTTTAACTTGTCGGTTAATGAAAAGTCTAAACAAAACACCGTTTGGGACTTAAAACCTAAGATAAACTTGTAAAATGAAAGTGTTTGAATATTAAATCAATATATATATAAAGTCTATTAGTAACTAATTGGTAGTTAAATGTATAAAATAAAGACAAAAGTTAAAAACTATTAAAAAGTTAACTATTGGTATGATTTGAGGATTGTTAAACTATTGTTAAAGAATTAAATATGTAGGTAACTAAAATGTTATGAAATGTGTAATAACATTAGTATATGATGAAAATGTTATTAAATAATTAATGACATTAGTAAGTGATTAAAATATTATTAAATGGTTAATAATATTAATAAGTGATTAAAATATTATTAAATGATTAATAATATTAATAAGTGATTAAAATATTATTAAATGGTTAATAATATTAATAAATAATTAAAATATTATTAAATAATTAATAATATTAATAAGATATTAAAATATTATTAAATGATTAATAATATTAGATACTTAATAAAATATTATTAAATGATTAATAATATTATATACTTAATAAAATATTGTTAAATGATTAATAATATTAGATATTTATTTTTGAACTATATTAAACAATTAATATAAGTTCTTTGTGTTTGAAATATTATCAAATAATGATAATATTTTCTAAGTGTTTAATTACCCATAATTAATCAATTATGTGGTTCGTAAGGTTTATAAAAGTCATTATAGTTACAAGTATATGATACTAATTTAAGATCAAATTGATTTAATTGTTAGGTCTGTTCAAGGATTGTTAGATTAATTTGGTTAACAGTAAACGACGCACGAGGCAAGTTTTCTAACTTTAACTTGTAATTCTTATTGCAAGTCTTCTACCCTTAACTTGTACTTATTGTTGCAATTATTATTCAACTTTAATTACTTTGAGCAATTCAATTATTGTTGAGCAAGTATCTACACTCGTAGATATTTGACAGACCTTTGAGTGAATTAATTATCGAAAATTACTTCACATCGTTATTGATTATTGTATTCGCACATAGTGCTTTTGCAAACTGTTTAAGAACGTCTAAGCTAATTGTTTCGGCTAGACAAATGCATGTTAAATTCATTTAGTTGAATATCATAAAAGCTTATCCAAACCATTGGCTGGTGCGGATCCTTACAGTAAGACTGAGATAGAACAACCCTAGTTAAAGGGGATTTTTATTTGTCGGAGACCCGACAGCGCGCAAGAAAACTAAATGTGATGCATATACATAGGACATGAGAGGACTGATCCCCTCAAGTGTCCCGTTATTTTAACAAGGAGTCAGACATTGTATGTCTGTTCTACCTTAGTAGCAGTTCATGGTCATTAAAGACCACTCAGCAGTAAAGAGTCAATTCCTTCTTTTATTGAACATTGATTCTTGTTATCTTTCACAATTGCTATTGTTGAAACCTTGAAGTTATTTCCCTTCATCATGATATATCGTATGATTGTTGTTTATAAACTTGCTGAGCCATTTAGTTGCTCATTCTTGCTATATCATGACTATATTTCAGCCATTCCCGAAAGCTCTAAATCGGACAAAGGCAAGGGGAAAGCGAATGCTTAGTTTTAGTAATTGCATGCTAGTTTATATTACTGTTATGTAATTACTGTTGTAAATCTTTTGTATTTCCCTTAAAATATGTAATGTTAAGATTAAGGTAATAGACCTTGGGAAGTGTAGCCTTTTGATTAAGGAACCTTTTGTATTATTCCGCGAAGTTTGAATACAATTTATGTATTTCATTATTGTTAAGTATTGTACAGTGAGAACCAAACCCGAGGTTAAAGAACCCGGATTTGGGGTTGTCACAGGTTGGTATCAGAGCTGTAGGTTAGAAACGCTAGGATTGCGAAACCTAGGTTATAACCTTAGTACTAAACTCTTATCGAGTGCCTTAGGAGATGAATCGGGGAGATTCATCATGTTGTGTATTTTTGGAGATGGATTGAGAAAATCCATCGAGCCGAGATGTACATGATAAAATATCATTTCATTTCATCAATGAATATATTTTATTGCTGTACTAACATGTGTTATTTATGTTATTATAGGATGACGGAGATAGGTCAGTCGAGCACTGCTGTAGAGGAGGTGATTTATACGGATATCCCTATGGATACCACACAGCCACGGGTGGTTGCACCTGTCGAGGAGCCAGAGTCAGATCCCGAGGAGGGAGATAAAGAGGACGCTGTCTGAGGCGGAGTTATGGGGCAGTATAGTGAGGAGGAGGCCGATACTGATGATGATGAGGATGAGGAACCAGCTGAGTATGTTGATGGCATGGGCACTGTCGCCAGTGACATCATCGATACTCTCACTATGGCTAACGATGAGCTAGAGGAGAGGGTTCAGCACCTTGAGGAGCAGAACCAGATCCACCAGCAGACGGAGGAGCAGTACCGAGATACAGCTTATATGTTCTCTGGCGAGAACATAGAGCTGAAGGCGAGGATGGCAGAGATGGAGGCCAAGTTAGTAGCCGCTGAGCTGAAGATTCAGCAGACGCAGACAGAGAGGGAGGCCATGAGGGGCCAGATGCAGCAGACAGTTGAGGATAGACTAGATATGGAGATCCAGCGTGATGCAGCTCACGGACAGATGATGGAGTTGGAGGACGAGGTTAGGGAGAAGAGGGTGAGGATAGATAGACTCAGTTACGTCTATCGCTCATCCTTTGGTAGATTCCAGAGTAGGGTGCACTACTACCCTGCGGAGGAGGGTCAGACCTTGCACACCATTAGTAGGGGCGTGGTCAGGGCCATTGGAGATGAGGAGTACGACGATGCGGTTCGTCGAGGGATGCGCCGTTAGTTGTACTATTTCCTTTATTTATGTTGTATGTACATATATGCAGTAGAAACCCAACTTTTGTTTTAATAGAGGGTTAATATGTTGTAAATCCCAACTCTATGAAGTTGTGGGATATATTAGATCCCGTCTTTTGTTTTAACTATCGGGGTTAGCAGCGTTTATAGCAGTATGCTTATGATGTAAAAGGCTACGCACTGTGTTTTAGCATATGAATATAAATGCATTTTCGTTTATGTTTATATGTGTTGAGATGATTATTTGTGTCTTAGTTTAAATTACTTAAGCTACAAAACGAAAGTAAAAAGATTGAAACAACTTTAATAAATTAAATTTTCTTTATACAGAAAATACCGCCACAGAGGAGAAATCAACGACTACCCCCACCACCACCCGAAGAGTCAGTGAACGCAGGAGGGGTACCACCAAACCCTGTCCAAGAGTTCGTAGAAATGCTAATGGGAGCATTTCGCGGACGCAATGCAGAGGCTACTAGAGCAACAAACCCTGCCGCTCCACTAGCAACCTTTAAAGACTTTAAACTGATAGGACCACCCAAGTTCAAAGGGACTACGGATCCTATAGAAGCACAGACCTGGATAGAGGAGATGGAAAAAGTCTTCGAGGTAGCATGAGTAGCGGAGGAGCAAATGACCTCATTTGCTACCTTCATGATGAAAGGGGAGGCCAACCACTGGTGGAAGGCCAATAAAAGTAGAGCAGGGGCGGGAACAATCGCATGGGCGCGATTCAAGGAGGTATTCTTGGAAAACTACTTTCCAGAGAGTACACAGGCTAGGATGGAAATCAAATTCCTAGAGCTGAAGCAAGGTAACTAGTCCGTATCCGAATATGCCGCCAAGTTCAATGAATTGGCGAGATTTGCTACACATCAAGTGGACACTGAGGCGAGACGCGCCAGGCGATTTGAACAGGGGCTGAAACCGTGGGTTTACAGTCGGGTAGCTGTTCTCCAGATCACAAACTTTGCAACATTGCTGGAGAAAGCTATCATAGCTGAATGAGGGAACAAAGCTTTGAATAAGCACAACCAAGAACGGAACAAGAAGAGAAACGATGGGGGAAACCGAGAGGGTAGCAGCGGGGGCAGTAACTCGAACAAGCGCAAGTGGAATAACAATAGCAGTTCGGGGACACCCCAAGGAAGTGAATCCAAGAAGGCCAGCAAATGCAGCCAGTGCGGGAAGAATCACTCTGGGGAGTGCATGAGGGGAAAGAACGTCTGTTATAACTGTGGGCAAGAGGGGCACATCGCTCCTAATTGTCCCACACCAAAGAGGAAGGGTTGTTTCGCCTGCGGGGCCATGGACCATCAGTTTAAGGATTGTCCAAAGAAGAAGAATACCGGGGGAAGTTCGGGCTTTAGGGGAAGCAACAACAACAACAACAACAACAAACTGACCATTGGAGGGTCGGTGCCACAGAATAAACCAACGACACGGACTTTCAACATGACGGTGCAGGACGCCGTTGAATCAAAAGACGTGGTGTCAGTATTATTCCGATCAATGATATAAATGCTTATGTATTATTTGATTCGGGTGCTACCTGTTCATTTGTGTCTGATGAATTCGCTAGACGGTTAGAATTGCCTAGAGAAAAACTAGAGAACCCAATGAACATAGAAGTTGCTAATAAAGAGGTGATTCCGGTAGAGTATGTACATAGAAACTGTTGTGCTGAAATCATGGATCAGAAGTTGAGTGTAAATTTAATTACAATACGTTTGGGGGAGTTTGACGTTATACTTGGAATGGATTGGTTGTTTAACCATGGAGCTATAATTGATTGTCAAAAGAAGTGTATACACCTTAAGACACCGAATAGGTCTAAGGTTGTATTTTATGGCAGCAAGTCGTCTAGACAATCAGCATGTCTGACGATGATGCAGGCCAAGAAACTGTTGAAGAAAGGTTGTGTAGGGTATTTGGCTCACATAGTGGACACACAAATGGTGAATCCCGAGATGGAGCAAATACCAGTAGTGAGGGAGTTCATGGACGTGTTTCCAAATGAACTGCCAGGTTTACCGCCAGATAGGGAGAGAGAGTTTGTAATTGATTTGGTACCGGGGACAGCACCAATATCAAAGGCACCATATAGGATGGCTCCGATAGAAATGAAGGAGTTAATGATCCAACTACAGGAGTTGTTGGATAATAAGTACATTCAGCCCAGTGTTTCCCCATGGGGAGCACCGGTGTTGTTTGTAAAGAAGAAAGATGGATCAATGAGACTGTGTATGGATTATAGAGAGTTGAATAAGGTGACAATTAAGAACAAGTACCCGTTGCCACGAATTGATGATCTTTTTGATCAATTGAAAGGGGCGAAGTACTTTTCAAAGATTGACTTGAGGACTGGTTATCATCAGTTGAAAGTCAGGAAAGAGGATGTAACCAAGACGGCATTCAGAACTCGATATGGGCATTATGAGTTTCTGGTGATGTCGTTTGGACTGACGAATGCGCCAGCCGCATTCATGGACATGATGAACAGAATATTCAAGCAGTACTTGGATAAATTTGTTGTTGTGTTCATTGACGATATTTTGGTTTATTCCAAAACGGAGGAGGAGCATGCTGAACACCTAAGATTGGTGTTAGAGATTTTACGGAAGGAGCAATTGTATGCTAAGTTTTCGAAGTGTGAATTCTGGTTGGAGAGAGTTCAATTTTTAGGTCATGTCATTGACAAGGAGGGAGTTTCAGTAGATCCAGCGAAGGTTGAAGCGGTGATGAATTGGGAACAACCAAGGACGCCGACGGAGGTAAGAAGTTTCTTGGGGTTAGCGGGTTACTATCGGAGATTCATTCAAGATTTTTCAAAGATAGCAACACCGTTGACAAATTTAACGAGGAAGACGGTGAAATATGTATGGACGGAGAAGTGTGAGGAGAGTTTTCAGGAGCTAAGAAGAGACTTAGTGAAGCACCTGTATTGACTTTACCGGACGATACGGGAGGTTTTACGGTCTACAGTGATGCATCGCACAAGGGACTTGGCTGTGTGCTTATGCAAAATGGCAAGGTCGTTGCGTATGCGTCCAGACAGTTGAAGGATTACGAGAAGGGATACCCTACCCACGACTTGGAGCTGGCAGCGGTAGTGTTTGCCCTTAAGATTTGGAGACATTATTTATATGGAGAGAAATGTGAGATATTCACGGACCACAAAAGTCTGAAGTATATCTTCACACAGAAGGAGTTAAATATGAGGCAACGGAGATGGTTAGAATTGATCAAAGACTATGATTGTGAAATTCTATATCATCCCGGCAAGGCCAACGTAGTAGCAGATGCTCTAAGTAGAAAGAGCAGGGAGAAATTGTTCATGTTGACAGATCAGGAACAATTGGTTCAAGAGATGGCTCGAATGGAGTTGGAGGTGAGAAATCCAAATGAGTCAATGGAAGTAGAAGCGAGCCCAACCTTATTAGATAGGGTGAAAGAGGCTCAAGACAAAGATGAAGAATGTGTCAGAATAAGGATGGGAATAACCGAAGGGGAAGAGGTCAAATTCAAAGAGGATAGCATGGGATTGCTAAGGTTTGAAAATCGTGTTTGGGTGCCGCTAGTGCCTGAACTACGAGAGGAAATTTTGCAAGAGGCCCACAGTACGAGATACTCGATACATCCGGGGAGTACAAAGATGTATCAAGATCTGCGTCAGCATTTTTGGTGGTCGAATTTAAAAAGGGAGGTCGCAGAATGTGTCAGTCGATGCCTAACTTGTCAAAGGGTAAAGGCCGAACATCAGAGGCCAAGTGGATTACTACAGCCGTTAGAGATTCCTGAGTGGAAATGGGAGCATATCACAATGGATTTTGTGGTAGGACTTCCAGCAACACAGAAGGGATTTGACGCAATATGGGTAATTGTGGATCGACTAAAAAAGTCAGCGCACTTTTTGCCGATCAAGATTAAGTTCAGTTTGGACCAGTTGGCTAAACTGTACATCAAGGAGATAGTTTCGAGACATGGGGTGCTGGTATCGATTGTGTCAGACAGAGATCCGCGCTTCACGTCAAAATTTTGGAGAAGTCTTCAAGAGAGATTGGGGACACAGTTGAGAATGAGTACAGCATATCATCTGCAGGCCGATGGGCAAAGTGAAAGAACAATACAGACATTGGAAGATATGCTCAGGGCCTGTGTGATGGATTTCAAGGGCAATTGGGAAAACCATCTACCACTAGTTGAGTTTGCATACAACAATAGTTATCATGCAAGCATAGGCATGCCGCCTTACGAAGCATTGTACGGAAGAAAGTGCAGAACACCTCTATGTTGGGATGAGGTAGGAGAACGCTGACTGTTGGGGCAGAATTGGTTCAACAGACGGTAAAAATTATTAAGGTAATAAGAGCTCGGCTAGTAGCAGCTCAGGACCGTCAGAAGAAGTACGCCGATTTACATCGACAGAAGTGAGACTTCGAAGTTGGGAGTTTTGTGTTCATGAAGGTATCTCCCTGGAAGGGGAAGATCCGATTTGGGAAGAAAGGGAAGCTGAGTTCGAGGTTCATAGGACCATTCGAGATATTAAAGAGAGTGGGTGAAGTGGCGTACGAGGTAGCTTACCTCCTGAACTGGAGCATATTCACAATGTGTTCCATGTATCAGTGTTGCGACCATACAAGTCAGACTACAAACATGTCATATCCTATGAGCCAATACAAGTCGAGAAAGACTTATCGTACGAGGAAATTCCTGTCCAGATACTAGATAGGAAAGAGCAGAAATTACGGAATAAGGTTATACATTCTGTCAAAATCCTTTGGAGGAACCACAACGCTGAGAAAGCTACGTGGGAGCTTGAAGAAAAGATGAGGGCTAACTATCCGCATCTTTTTGAGTAGTTTAAATTTGTAATTCTGGGGACGGAATTCTTATAAGGAGGGGAGAATGTAATGACCACGAATTTCATTAGTCATTGTAAATATACTTAATAAATATTTAGCAATGAAATTAAACTTTTTGTATTAATTAATTTTGCATTAGATAATTAAATAAATGTACTTATGTTTTTGTATATTTATTTAAAGAATTAAAGCAATGTGTATAATTAATTAAAGCAAATCTAATTGGATTATATTTTAAATCCAAATGAGTTGATAAACTAGGTTAAAAATATTAACCTAGTAGCCCATGTAATTAATTTAATTAGTAGCCCATATAATTAATTAAACAAGCCCAATGCTTATTTTAATTAAAGATAGCATAGTTATTTAAATGCTAGCCCAATGTGTGATATAAATTGAGCCCAAACAATTTAATTGAATGAGCCCAATAGAAATTATTCCCAAGCCCAAGATGGAGCCCAATAGGAGGTCAAACTTTGGTCAATATATATATATATATATATATATATATATATATATATAGATGTATATATGCACATTTTAGCATTAAAAATAAAGGAAAAATGGCTTGGATAATCCATTTTTGCTGAGATTTTTGAGGGCCCCACTTGGATTGCTTGATTTCCTAGATTGCTTCTAATTCACTCTATGACAAGGTTGGCCAACAACCCTAGTCAATCACCTAGTCAATCACAATGTCCATCCATGCAATAGTAAGCTAGATTAAGCTCTAAATTCACCAACATTGGTGAATTAAGAGAGCTAATGTAGGATTAACTTTTGGCTATAAATAGGACATCCCACAACCTTGGTGATGTTGGTTAGTTCATTTGCAAGAATTCTAGAGAGAAAAATAGAGAGCATTTGAGAGAAAAATAGAAGAAACACTTAGGTGTTGAGTGATATAGCTAGAGGTTGAGCTTGGTGAATGTCCACTAACTACACAACATACTTTGGTAGGAGGAGAAGAAGAGCATCCAAGACCTCAAGATTTAAAAGTGCTCTATCTCTTCTTAAATTTCATTTTTGTAGTCTAGAATGATTTTGAACGGTTAAAATCTATTTTTAACCGATCAAAACTCGTTTTGATGATCTAGAAGTATTTAACTATGTAATATATGTATATTCATAGATCTATGTGTTTATAACATGTTTCGGTATGTTAGAAATACATAAAAAAAAATGGTAGAAAAGTTCATAACACAATTTTACAAGTAAACCCTAACTATGCATGCTAGGTTTATGGTTGTATTTTGAAATGTACAAATCGGAAAGTGGATTTTTATGGCTAGAAAGCTAGATCTATGAGTTTTAAAGATAAAACCTTTTTGAACCTTTCAAAAATATTGAATAACAAAGAAATTATATCTTTTACCACAAAAGATATCGTTTTTAAACCCTAGGTGGTTCGATCCGTAAATTTCGTGTAAAATATTTTCAAAAATGTGATTGAACCATGGAATGTTGTAAAATAAGAAGTTATAAAGACAACAACACTTAGTTGATGTCATTTGGATGTGTAGAGTTTATTTATTTCAAGTTTGAACCAATAAAATCAAGGATTTGTGAAGTTAGTTTTTCACTTTGTCATTGTAAGCCGTTTTTAGTCCAGTTCCGTTTGGAATTTGGATTTGTGATACAAAGAGAAATTGTAGATCCTGAAATTCTAATGAATTTAGACTCAAACATCACCTCAAAATGATTCCTTATGAATAAGTTATGGCAGTTTGAGTAAAAGAGGTCCGGACAGCCAAAACGAGCGCCGCCAGCGCTCGGACCTTCTGCTTTGAGAGCCGCCGGTGCTATAATAAGCCTATGGCCAGCGCCGCCAGCGCTGGCCCAGTTTTAAAAAGTCAAAATTTTGATATTTTAAAGTTTTATCAAGTTGGAACTCCGGTTTAACTTGTCGGTTAATGAAAAGTCTAAACAAAACACCGTTAGGGACTTAAAACCTAAGATAAACTTGTAAAATGAAAGTGTTTGAATATTAAATCAATATATATATAAAGTCTATTAGTAACTAATTGGTAGTTAAATATATAAAATAAAGACAAAAGTTAAAAACTATTAAAAAGTTAACTATTGGTATGATTTGAGGATTGTTAAACTATTGTTAAAGAATTAAATATGTAGGTAACTAAAATGTTATGAAATGTGTAATAACATTAGTATATGATGAAAATGTTATTAAATAATTAATGACATTAGTAAGTGATTAAAATATTATTAAATGGTTAATAATATTAATAAGTGATTAAAATATTATTAAATGATTAATAATATTAATAAGTGATTAAAATATTATTAAATGGTTAATAATATTAATAAATAATTAAAATATTATTAAATAATTAATAATATTAATAAGATATTAAAATATTATTAAATGATTAATAATATTAGATACTTAATAAAATATTATTAAATGATTAATAATATTATATACTTAATAAAATATTGTTAAATGATTAATAATATTAGATATTTATTTTTGAACTATATTAAACAATTAATATAAGTTCTTTGTGTTTGAAATATTATCAAATAATGATAATATTTTCTAAGTGTTTAATTACCCATAATTAATCAATTATGTGGTTCGTAAGGTTTATAAAAGTCATTATACTTACAAGTATATGATACTAATTTAAGATCAAATTGATTTAATTGTTAGGTCCGTTCAAGGATTGTTAGATTAATTTGGTTAGCAGTAAACGACGCACGAGACAAGTTTTCTAACTTTAACTTGTAATTCTTGTTGCAAGTCTTCTACCCTTAACTTGTACTTATTGTTGCAATTATTATTCAACTTTAATTACTTTGAGCAATTCAATTATTGTTGAGCAAGTATCTACACTCGTAGATATTTGACAGACCTTTGAGTGAATTAATTATCGAAAATTACTTCACATCGTTATTGATTATTGTATTCGCACATAGTGCTTTTGCAAACTGTTTAAGAACGTCTAAGCTAATTGTTTCGGCTAGACAAATGCATGTTAAATTCATTTAGTTGAATATCATAAAAGCTTATCCAAACCATTGGCTGGTGCGGATCCTTACAGTAAGACTGAGATAGAACAACCCTAGTTAAAGGGGATTTTTATTTGTCGGAGACCCGACAGCGCGCAAGAAAACTAAATGTGATGCATATACATAGGACATGAGAGGACTGATCCCCTCAAGTGTCCCGTTATTTTAACAAGGAGTCAGACATTGTATGTCTGTTCTACCTTAGTAGCAGTTCATGGTCATTAAAGACCACTCAGCAGTAAAGAGTCAATTCCTTCTTTTATTGAACATTGATTCTTGTTATCTTTCACAATTGCTATTGTTGAAACCTTGAAATTATTTCCCTTCATCATGATATATCGTATGATTGTTGTTTATAAACTTGCTGAGCCATTTAGTTGCTCATTCTTGCTATATCATGACTATATTTCAGCCATTCCCGAAAGCTCTAAATCGGACAAAGGCAAGGGGAAAGCGAATGCTTAGTTTTAGTAATTGCATGCTAGTTTATATTACTGTTATGTAATTACTGTTGTAAATCTTTTGTATTTCCCTTAAGATATGTAATGTTAAGATTAAGGTAATAGACCTTGGGAAGTGTAGCCTTTTGATTAAGGAACCTTTTGTATTATTCCGCGAAGTTTGAATACAATTTATGTATTTCATTATTGTTAAGTATTGTACAGTGAGAACCAAACCCGAGGTTAAAGAACCCGGATTTGGGGTCGTCACAGAAATAATCATTAGGGCTTTCAACAATGAATAACAGTTGTGAAAGAAATCAAAAATCAATGTTTGAATATAAGAATGGATTGCCTCTTTACTGCTGAGTGATTTTTAATGGCCATGAACTGAATGTAAGACCCCGAATTTTATGATATATAAAATTTAATTTTTCTTCGTATATATTTTTCCTGAAACAGTAAGTGGTTAAATTAACAAAATTGAAAGTTAAAGATGTTATTTTATTTTGTCGGACAATACTCGCTTTGTCGGGGAATATTCGTTTGGTCGGGGAATATTCGTGCCGTACGACGGCGCCGAAATAACAAAATTATTGGTGGACCCCACAACGGAATATTTGTCGGATATAGAAAACGACATAAGTAACATTTTTAAATAAAAATAGTCAACGGTATTAACTGTTAAAATATCGGTAATAAAAGAATAGTAGCATACGGTAATTTATGGTATTTTACTGTAGCACGCGGTATTCTACAGTAGCACAAGGTATTGTGCAGCGTTTATATTATTGAATTGATAAATTGGTTATTACACAGTATTTGCATTATTGATCTGATAATTGACACCGTAACTGTTGCACATCATTTTATCAATAATTGTCACTGCATAATATTTTATGTTATCAATTCAATAATTGTTGTTACACAGTATTTTGCATAATTGATTCAATAATTGTTATTACACTGTAATTTATATTATTAAATTAATAATGATTTGTAACGTATTTCTTACATTATTGTTGAATCATTGTCATCACTTTTGCGACATTAAATATTGATATTTTATATATTAGTCTAATAAGGTGAGAAGAAAATTATGGCAGGTGGGGGTAATATATCTGATTTATTATAAAATATTATTATAATATATTATAATATGATACATAAGTTTTTGTTGTTATTTGAATCATTCATTCAGCAAAAATGAATTTCAAGGATGGTGTGCCATCATTTTATAATTCTAGCACGTTTTGTTACTTTTAAAATGAATGGCCCCAAATTTACCAAATTTCCTACGAAGGTGTATATTATTTCCAAGTTGGTGGACTTACTTAATTAGATTCCTCAGTTTCAAAATGGGTATATCACACTCACCACACACACGTTTTTTTTTTTCCTTTCTTTTTCAAACAAGGTGTGTTTCTTCAGCACACTTCGTCAAAATTTGTAAACTATATTTTTCTATAAATAGGTTGCTTAGTAGAGCAACTAAACTCACACCTTTCTCTTCTCTTATTGCTATATTGTGAGTATATTTTGAGTGTGGAAATATTACTCTGAAATTTTGGTAAAGTCAAAAGGAGTGCAGAAATTTTTCAAGTAAGTTTTTTATTAAAATTTCATAGATTTATATATTTCACGGTATTCACAAATCTTCCTTTAGAAGACTCTTTCTTTAAAAGATTTATGTTGAAAAATTTCATTTGGAAGACTTTATTTTGAAAAATTTATATTGTGAATAGTAACCCCGTGAGTGAATAGTAACCTCGGGATGAATAGTAACTTCGGGATGAATAGTAACCCGTGAGTGAATAGTAACCATGAATAGTAACTTCGGGAATAGTAATTTAATTTTAAGTTTTTATTATTTTGTTATTATATTATACTATTTGATCAAACCACTTTTAACCAATTTATAATATACGAGTTTGTATACACCATGAATATTTATATGTGGTAATTACTAATTTTATTATATATATATATATATATAGGTTGATTAACCTCATTTAAATCAATATCCAGTCACGTGTTAAGGTAAGGAATACCATTCATTTCAAACTCTTAAATTTACTGTGGTAAAGAATATTATTCTTTTCACACTCTTAAATTTATTACGGTAAGGGATACCATCTTTTTCATCTTCCATTATTCAAACTTACTATGGTAAGGGATTATCATTATTTGATTCTCGAAAATAATATTGTTTCTTCCTTATTCATAAGATATGCCTTTTATTTCCATGTATTAATTTGCGGGAATAACCTTACGGCGCGGATTACCGCCTGTTGGTGAATAATCCTTTGTGTTAATTTCCTTCACCTTTTGTTAATCAAATCTGCTACGGTAAGGGATATTATTTTCTTTCATACACCTAAATCGAAACTTATTATGGAACTATTGCTTCTATAATTCCTGAAAATATTATATGTTCCATAATAGTTGAACTTCATTACTTCAACTGAACCTTCCTATTTTCTGAACCTTTCTATTGAACTATAATCGTTATTCTGAACTATGGATCTTGAATATCATTTTTAAATTTCACTCTACATCATGTTGGCAATTTGGACATTATTTGAATCTGCACAAAGTAAACTTCCGATACTTATTATTTATCATGTTCTTCTGTTCATCATTTGTATCACTGTTATTTATATTAATCATCAAGAATCAAGCTGTTGTGAATATCTGTGGCCGGGGGCACAGATGTGATATAATTGTTGAACAGATGATAGGTTAAAGGCGATATACTAGGTTAAAGGCGATACATCTGTTCAGTGTCTTTTATGGCACGTGGTGAAAGTTCTCTTTGGCCCGTTGTGCAAAGATGAACTGTTGGTTGGTATGATTATGACCAAAGGCTGAATCTGGAATAATCATGACCGTTTGTGTGATATTGAATGTCTTTGGCCCGTAGTGCAAAGATGAACTGTTGATCTGCATGATTATGACCAGGAACTGTGAATTTTTATTATCATGACTAATGATATTTCAGATGATAAAAGTTGATGATGTTTTTACTAAAAAGAGAAGCGAGTGGACATTATAGTCTGCATTATTCTTCTAATAGATTGCTCATTCCGCTGCTATTACTGATCTGAACATTGTTCAAGAATTTAACTGCAGTTTCTGATATAAACCTTGTAGTCTATTGTATTCTATCAAGAACTCAACTGTTGAAGGCTAATGATAATTTATTCGTCCTTATCTTAGTCATGATATTTCTTACTGGGCTATTTGAGCTCACCCTTTCTTTTGTTCCATTGTTTTTCAACAGGAGATGAAAACGTAACAGGGTCTAGCCGGGGGATGGAGTGAGAGTCCGAGGAATAGCTGTCGTAGTCTTCACGTGTTGTAAAATAGTGTGGCAATAATAGTGAAGACTTAGTTGTGTATTATTATACACTGTTTTGTTATACGTTGTGCTTGTTTGTAATAATTTTGTTGTAGTCTTTTGACGACTCAAGTTTGGGCTGTGTAGGCCTAGATTTGGGGACGTGACACTGAAGGTAGAACAAACATATATATATCTGACACTTCGAAAAACGGGATACGCAAGGGGATCAACCTCTTGTATCCTATGTATATGCATAACATTTAGATTTCTTGCGCAAATTTGGTTTCCAGACAAATAAAAATCCCCTTTAACTAGGGTTGTTCATTCTCAGTCTTACTATAAGAATCGGCACCAACAATTGGTTTGGATAAGCTTTTTAAATATTCAATTTGAAGAATTTAAACATGTATATTGTCTAGCCGAAACAATTAGCTTAGACATTCTTAAACAGTTCTTGAATTAATGAACTATAACATTTGCAAACACATTATGTGCGAATACAGTAACAAATAATGATGTGAAATAATTTTAGATAATTAATCCACTTTAAGCTCTGTCAAATAACTACGAGTGTAGATACTTGCTCAATAATAATTACAGTTGAAGAAAACTTGAAATAATAAATACAAGTTAGGGTTAAGAAGAACTTGCTTCGTGCGTTATCTACGTCTAACCAATTTAATTTAATAATCCTTGTACGGACCTAACAATTAAATCAGTTTGATCTTAAATTAGTATCATACACCTGTAAGTATAATGACCTTTATAACTCTTGCGAACCACATAATTAAATAATTACGGGTACATAAACACTTAGGAAATATTATCACTACTTGATAATATTTCAAACACAAAGAACCTATATTAACTATTTAATATAGTTCAAACAATTATCTAATATTATTAAAAATTTAATAATATTTTATTAGCCTTATAGTATTATTCATCATTTAATAATACCTTATAAATCTTTTAAGATTAACTAATATTATTAATCATTTAATAATATTTTATTCACTATCTAATATTATTAACTATTTAATAATATCTTATTAAGTATCTAATATTATTAATATTTAATAATACTATCTAATATTATTAATCATTTAATAATATTTTATTAATTATCTAATATTATTAATCACTTAATAATATTTTATTAGTTGTCTAATATTATTAATCATTTAATAATATTTTATTCCCTTATTAATATTATTATTCATTTAATAATATTTTATTGACCTTATAATATTATTATACTTTTAATAATATTTTAATAATTTTCTAATATTATTATTTATTTAATAATATTTTATTAACTTAATTTATATTATTAAATCTTTAATGATATTTATCCTCTTTTACTTATTAATTCAACTATTCTTAATTTTAAAAATACACTTATTGAGTCCAAAAATAATAAAATAATTTTTGGAACATTTTTCATTTTCTGACCCGGACCAACTCGACCCGACCCGGCCACAATCGACCCGACCCAACAAACTGAGAATCCGGCTTAGCGCCACCGGCGCTCGGAATGAACTGATTCCAGCGCTGCCGACACTGGAAACAGAATGGCTGAGCACTACCGGCGCTCAGTTTTGAACTGAGGTAGTGCCTCTGGCGCTCGGGTATTTCATGTCCAAAATTTGGTAAATTCCAACTTGAGTTATTTTGATTAAAACTTGTACTAAATGAAATCTACACATCCAAAGGACACAAAATCAGTGTTGATGTGTTCCTAACTTCTTGTTTTACAATATTTCATGGTTCGATCACATTTTTTAAAACGTTTTCACACCAAATTAAAGATCGAACCACTTAAGGTTTCAAAATGACCTACTTTTCGGTAAAAGCCATAACTTCTTTATTTTTACATATTTTTGAAAGATTCAAGTTTTGTTTTCTTTAAAACTCACATATATAACTTTCTAGCCATAGAAATTCATTTTTCAACTTGTACATTTCAAATTACAACATTAATTATCACATGCTTAGTTAGGGTTTTACCGATAAAGTTCGGTATGACATTTCTACCATTTTAAAGCAAAATACACATTCCAAATCATGATATAAACACATCAAACTATGAATATACATATATTACATAGTTAAATACTTCTAAACCATCAAAACAACTTTTGATCGGTTAAAAATATATTTTAACCGTTCAAATTATATTTAGACTACAAAAATGAAATATAGGAAGTTTAGAGCACTTTTAAACCTTGTGGTCTTGGATGCTCTTCTTCTTCTCCTACCAAAGTATGTGGTGAATCTTTGTGTCATCCACCAAGCTCAACCTCTAGCTATTTCCTTAAGCTCACAAGTGTTTCTTTCTTTCTCTCTAGGAAATGATATCTATTTTTTTTCTAGGAATGCTTTAAATGAACTAACCAACATCACCAAGGTTGTGGAGTGTCTTATTTATAACCAAATGCTAATCTTCCATTAGCTCGCTTAATTCATTAGTATTGGTGAATTTAGTGTTAATTAGGATTACAATTACATTGAATGATCATGTGATTGACTAGGTGATTGACTAGGGTTGTTGGCCAACCTTGTTATTGTGTAAATTAGAAGTAACATGAAAATCAAGCAACCCCTAAGTGGGGCCCCCTCCAACCGGCCAAATGGCCTTTTCCAAGCCATTTTTCCTTTATTTTTTTCTACTTTAATTATGCATATATACATCTATATATGTATATTCCTATATGTTACAAGCTTGACCAATTTTGACTTATTATTGGGCTCCACATTGGACTCTAGGATTAAATATATTGGGCTCATCCATTTAAATTGTTTGGGCTCAATTTATTTAATACATTGGGCTAGCATTTAATAAACTATGCTACCTTTAATTAAAATGAGCATTGGGCTTGTTTAATTAATTACATAGACTAAGGTTTAATTTAATTACTTGGGCTACTAGGTAAATTTAATTGACCTAGTTTAACAACTCATTTAAAATATAATCCAATTAGATTTGTTTTAATTAATTATAACATCTTACTTCATTGCTTTAAATAAATATACACATACACAAGTATATTTATTCAATTATTTAATGCACAATTAGTTAGTACAACATTTTTAATTCATTGCTAATTATTTAATAATCATAATTACAATGTCTAATGAAATTCGTGGTCATTACATTTTCCCCCCTTATAAGAATTCCGTCCCCGAAATTTCACATTCAAACTACTCAAAAAGATACGGATAGTTAGTACTCATCTTTTCTTTAAGCTCCCACGTAGCTTTCTCGGCGTTGTGGTTCCTCCAAAAGATTTTGACATAATGTATAACCTTATTTCGCAATTTCTACTGTTTCCTATCTAATATCTGGACAGGAACTTCTTCATACGATAAGTCTTTCTCAACTTGTATTGGATAATAGGATATGACATGCTTGTAATCAGGCTTGTATGGTCGCAACACTGATACGTGAAACATATTGTGAATATGCTCCAGTTTAGGAGGTAGAGCTACCTCTTACGCCACTTCACCTACTCTCTTCAATATTTCGAACGGTCCTATGAACCTCGGACTCAGCTTCCCTTTCTTTCCAAATCGGATATTCCATTTCCAAGGAGATACCTTCATAAACATAAAACTTCCTACTTCGAAATCTCACTTCTGTCGATGTAGATCTGCATATTTCTTCTTACGGTCTTGAGCTGATACTAGTCGAGCTCTTATTACTTTGATAATTTCTACAGTCTGTTGAACCAATTCCTGTCCCAACAGTCGACGTTTTTCTACCTCATCCCAATATAGAGGTGTTCTACATTTCCTCCTATATAAGCCTTCATAAGGCGGCATGTCTATACTTGCATGACAACTGTTGTTGTATGCAAACCCAACTGCCCTTGAAATCCATCACGCAGGCCCTGAGCATATCTTCCAATGTCTGAATTGTTCCCTCGCTTTGCCCATCAGTCTGCGGATGATACGCCATACTCATTCTCAACTGTGTCCCCAATCTCCCCTGAAGACTTCTCTAAAATTTTGACGTGGCGCAGATCTCTGTTTGACACAATCGATACCGGTATTCCATGTCTTGAAACTATTTAATAGTAATAGTAATAGTAATAGTAGTAATAATAGTAGTAGTAGTAGTAATAATAATAATAATAATAATAGTAATAGTAGTAGTAGTAGTAGTAGTAGTAGTAGTAGTAGTAGTAGTATAATTATCAATGAATTAAAATTTTTGTACTAATTAATTGTGCATTAAATAATTGAATGAATATACTTGTGTATGTGTATATTTATTTAAAGAAATGAAGCAAGGTGTTAAAATTAATTAAAGCAAGTTTAATTGGATTATATTTTAAATCCAAATGGGGTATTAAACTAGGTCAAATTAATTTACCTAGTAGCCCATGTAATTAAATTAAATCTTAGTCCATGTAATTAATTAATCTAGCTCAATGCTTATTTTAATTAAAGATAGCATAGTTTATTAAATGTTAGTCCAATGTGTCAATTAAATTGAACCCAACCAAATTAAATGGATGAACCCAATATATTTAATCCTAGAATTCAATGTGGAACCCAATAAGAAGTCAAAATTGGTCAAACAATACATATATATATATATATATATATATATATATATATATATATATATATATATATATATATATATATGTATAATTAAAACATTAAAATTAAAGCAAAATTGAGTGATTAAATCTCATTTTCCAGCAATTTAGGGAGCCCCACTTGAGGGTTGCTTGATTTGCTTCATGCTGCTTACAATACACTTCTTTCCATAGTTGGCCAACCACCTTAGTCATTCCATATGTCTATCAATTGGTCATTCAAGCAATAGTAATCCCAATTTAACTCTTAATTTGACTATGCTGGTGAATTAGTAGAGATAATGAAGGTTTAACATATGAATATATATATAGAGTGCTCCACACACTTGTATATGTTTGTTAGTCATTTGCAAGTTTTGCTAGAGAGAAAAAGAGAGAGCATTGGAGAGCTAAAGAGAGAAACACTTGTGTGAGTAAGAAATAGCAAGGAAGAAGAGTTTGGTGAATGTCCACTAGCCTCATAACATACTTTGGTACGAGAAAAAAAAGAGCATCTAAGACCTCAAGGTTTAAAAGTGCTCCAACCCTCCTAAATTTCATTTGTGTAGTCTAGACAGATTTTTAACGGTTAAAATATATTTTTAATCGATCAAAACTTATTTTGATGGTCTAGAAGTCTTAAACTATGTTATATATATGTATATTCATGGTTTGATGTGTTTATATCATGTTTTGGTATGTGTGGAATGCATAAAAATAGTAAAAATGTCCATATTAAGCTTTATCGGTAAAACTCTAGTTGAGCGTGTGGTATTTAATGTTGCAGTTTGAAATGTACAAGTTAGAAAATGAATTTTTATAGCTAGAAAGTTATATATATGAGTTTTAAAGAAAATACAACTTGTATCTTTCAAAAATATGGAAAAACAAAGAAGTTATGGATTTTACCGCAACATAGGTCATTTTTAAACCCTAGACGGTTCAATCTTAATTTTTGTGTCAAAACTTTATCAAAAATGTGATTGATGTGACAGCCCCAAAATTCGTTTCCAATAACCCCAGATCTGGTCCGTCAAAAGTAACCTCAATCCCGAGTTTAAGTCGTTACACGAATAACCTTCTCCTTATTATACATAAGATTACATAAAAGATAAAATTTAATGCTGTTAAAAACTCAATATATTAATTGATAAACTTAATTAACTTTCAAAAATCTTCTATTCCCAAAATTGTAATCTTTACATCGCTCTTTTACATCTCTAGATCATATACATTATAATTTAATATATAATTTTTACCTCTATAAGTTATTCTTTATAATCCGGTAAGCTAAATACATATTCAACAAACAAGATTATCAAAACAGTCAGCTGTAAGATATGCTACTATCGCTGGTGAAGTCACTCTACGATCGTCTGGCTTGACAGTCTACACTCGCAGAAAAAAAAAACTCGGGCAGTGAAATTTCACTCTACGATCCCACAGTGGAGTTTACTCAACGATTTGTTACTTTACGACCAAGCACTCTACGATCGGCTGAGACCCACTCTACGATTTTCGAGGCTCACTCTACGATCGGCTGAGACTCACTCTACGATGGTTGAGGCTCACTCTACGATCATGACCCTAGATCAGTAAAACCAATGCAACAACTGTTTCCCATTACAGCAACCTGAGTTTCCTATTCAACATACCATATATCCAAAGCCTTCAAGAGTTTCTTCATTTACTTCGCTGAAAATGTTAATTTAAGCAAGATTGAGCACGACGGCTCAGCAAGTCCAACAGCTAACACATAACACGTAGGTTATATTTAACTTATGCTTTATGCTCCATGCTTGGCATTTACATAGGCATCATGCTTATCATGCGTTGCATTTATAAAATCTACCCATGCTTATCATGCATGTCAATGTTACCATGTTATGTAATTCATATAACACATTCGATTCATAGCATTAATTATATATAACAGCTATTAACAACATATGATTGTACACAGACACATTTACAATCAGATAGCACATAACATGAATGCACATTTAATAGTTTATGCATATAAAACATAACACTGAAAAACTTGTAGGGATAACAAATATCACTGAAAGACTTGCCTGGATTGCAACACCAGTTTACGTTAACCTTTCGCGTTCCTTGCACCACCTATACAACATGAGAGATCAACGGTGCATTATATTAGTCAAAGTTTGACTCAATATTTAATCTTATTCTTAGGATGTCTACTTCCTTTTATCGTCCCATTTATTCACTAGGGTTGATTCATTACTTTAGTCCATTGTGGATTCATCACGATGTTTCACATAAACACCGTAAACCTTCTATACTTAACTTTGTATATCCGACATTCCTTAATGCCATACCATTATCATTTGGTCCTCATAATTATTTAGGTCAATCTACCAATTAGTCACTACTGGACTTTACTAGGTTTAATTATACAATTACCTCATTAAGTTGTTATAATATTACCCGCCTCAGACAATATTTAAAACTCTTACTAATCCCAATTAGTATTACTTCAATTAATCTCTAAGGTTATTAAATTGCTAAATAACACTTTACACAGCGTTTCGACGTTTATACGCCACACGTCTATCCCGCCTCATATGCACACGTTTAGTATGCTCATACACTTATCTAATTAATCGTTGATTAATGATAGACATCACTATAAATCATAATATTCATGCTTTATACAAAGAACAGTATAACTTAGTGTCGAAAACATTGCACGTTGCACACGTGCATGCCCGACGCCCTCCGATTGCCTCCAATTACACATCATACCTCAAGATGGTCAATTTAGACTCTGTTACTGATCTCAAATCGAAAAAGTTAAAGAATAAAAGTTATATGTCTATCTCTTAGATTTCCAAAACATCTTGAATCATATTAATCCGAATCCGTATACAAAAGTTATACTCATTTTACTATAAGAGGTCAAAATAGTCCCACAAATGGTCAATGTCGACCTTGCTACAGACATCAAATCAAAATTCGTAAAGAATCAAAGTTGTAGTTCTATCTATTATCTTTCCAAAACATCTTGAATCACCTCAATCCGAGTTCATATGAGAAAGTTATGCTCATATTACTAACTGACGCTGAAGCTGTCCAGACTCTACGATTTTCACCCTACGATTTTCACTTTCACTCTACGTTTTTCACTTCTCACTCTACGATTTTCACTCTACGTTTTGCACTTTTCACTCTACGATTTTCACTCTACGTTTTGCACTTTTCACTGTACGACTTGCACTTTTCACTCTACGTTTTGCACTTTTCACTCTACGTTTTTCACTCAACGTTTGCACTTTACTACCAGAGCACTCTACTACCAACATCACTCTACTATCAGTTCACCCTACTACCAGCAGCACTCTACTATCAGTTCACCCTACTACCAGCAGTACTCTACTACCAATTCACTCTACTGCCAACAGCACTCTACTAGCAGTTCACTCTACTACCAGCAGCACTCTACTACCAGAGCACTCTACTATCAGTTCACTCTACTACCAGCAGTACTCTACTACCAGTTCACTCTTCTACCAGTTTCATCTCATTTCCATTTAGGGCTTTTAGTTTCTCAAGCATGAAAACTATAAATCTCAACACATTAACATCATCTCTAATATTTATAGACTCATAATAAACACCTATAAATATTTAAATATAACCTTTTACCATAAAATTGGTTTATATCAAAATAGAACCATTAAAACTAGGTTTCACCAACACAAAACCTTAATCATTTTTTTTTACATATGTATGTATCTAGCATGATATATACATCTAGATACACATAACCCCATCTCTTGACCAACTTAAAACTTGGATTCACCATAATCTAACACCCAAAATACAAAGTTTTCCTACACTAACTATATAGGAAACCTTAAAACATAATTTCTACAAAAGTTGGAGTTTAGCAAACTTTTAAACCTTCATGAATGATATTCTTTTTGGGCTCTAGAGACTCCCCATGATGAGGGCTTCATCTTTAATTCTTGCTCCATGTTCATCCGAGCATTCTAGCTCATCAAGCTTAAGCTTTTCTTCTTCCATTTCCGTGGCTTCTTCTCTCTTAGCCTATATGCACGAGAAGGGGAAATGAGAGAATGAATGAGGTTATACCATACTCTCTCAGCCTTAGACAACTCTGAGGAGTTGGACCCTATAGCCTCTCTTATGCCTGACTTGTCTCTCATTTTCTCAGCACTGAGTTCTTGAGCTTTGCACAAACTATGCGTGCTCTGCTTTTTCTGAGGTTTTGTCCCTAAAGGAGTGACACACTTACTTTTCCACTGGGTTATGTTATTACTTTTGGGCTGGGCTGCTATTTGTTTTGTTAATTAAACAAATGGTGGCCCAATTGTTACATATATTGCAACTAAGCTTTAGGTTGCCCAAATTAAATTTCCTAGTGGAAATATAAAATATTAATATCCCACTATCAATGACTTTCCAAATGGAAAATAAATATAACATTCTTAATGTATACGAAATCTCATTAATTAATAATCATATTAATTAATTTACACATCCAGTGAACTTGCTAGCTATTTAATTAAATAATCACATAACTCATTTACCCTATCCAACTTTAATACTATACAACATAGGTCGGTCCATTAATTTAATTAACCCATTAATTGAACCTTCCTTAAATTTCTTTAATTATCTCAACACATAATTAAATAAACCAAGCCATCATATAATGATTTAATTTAATCCCCTAGAAATTTATAATTACAGCCAATAATTCCATTTTTCTATATTAAAAATATTTCGGGTCGCTACATTCTCCCCCCCCCCCCCCTATAATAATTTCGTTCCCGAAATTTCAATATAAGATAACTCAAAAATATGAGGGTAATTCTTCCTCATCATGTTTTCTGCACCTATATACTATATAGATACTTAACTTAGTGTATATCTTATCATATACCCCTTCAACCAATTCTAGGTTTTAAACTCCCAACAATTATTTTCCTCAGATTAAGTTTTTTAACTTAATCTTTACAAATGATTCCATCCTTGGAATTAACACTACATTCTTACAACATTTGCCCCACCGATCAATCTTATCGATTATTTTAACACAGGCACTGTTTTACTTATTGTTTTATAAACACTGTCCTAGTCCCTCCGTGACTGGACTCTAATTCCTTTCCAGCGATCTTTACCACTTTACTAAGGTTAGTTTTATATCTTAACCTCAAATCTCCCGCTTGAATCCCCGAAAGCTTAAAATTTCTACAAATCGACTATCCACTACTTCCTCATCCAAGGATTAACGTAGCCTTAAATCACATCAATCTCCTAAGACCATACTAATCATTCTTATGAATTTTCGGGTCATTACATTCACCCCTTCTTCTAAGAAATTCGTCCTCGAAATTACAACATACTTACCCCTTTATCCGCTCGATGTCCAGAACATTAGAACAACTCCAGGAGTCTTCACATTTGATTAATAACTGTGAATGAATTTGAATAACCAGGAAGTAAAAATAACCCCTTTAAAATAAACAATCCCCTTTGTCCGGCGTCATTAGAAATTTTACTGAACACCTTAGGGGTATTTAAAAAAAATTCAGCAAAAATTATAAACATTTAACCCGAGTACTTACCACTTAAGGATATCAACCTTCCGTACTCCATGTATAAGCATAACATTTAAACTGGGTACTCCCACTGATGGAGATCAACCTTATGTACCCCATGTATATGCATAACATTTAAACTGGGTACTCCCAAGAAATACTTGAAAAATATAACTCGACTTTTGTCTAGCCGAAACAATTAGCTTAGACTTTTCAATAATAGTTCGGATATCAATCGGAACTTTAAACTTTGCAAGAGCACACATGTGCAATAAAATTCTTGAAGTTCATCACATCGAGTTAAAATCAACAATGTCTAACCGATACAAATGGCATAGACCCTCATTTAAACGTTTTAAAATATTTAAAAATTCATTTTAGGTTTTATCGTATCGCCACAGGTAATAAATGAATTGTCTCACAACTCGACTTACCGCGACTTCCCGATAAAACTAAAAAATTTAAATGTCCTTTTGAAAGGCACACAAGTGCAAAATTGGCAAGATTTTAAGAATTCAAGGTCTAGCATAGCTAGAAGATTTAGAATATCCTAAAACCTCAAATAAACACCAATTTTACTCCTCATCTTTTCCAGCTTAATAACTATATCTATTATCGCTTAAATCTTGCTACTTAACTCTACCCACACTCACTGTTCATCAAACTTACCACGTATTTGGGCTCAGGAACTTACCACAATCATATAGTTTGAGGAGTTTTTCCTAGTCAGGCCAAAGTCGCCCATTCGCTGAGGGGCTCCACCACATAACTATGAGTCACGAACTTATATACGTGTCGGTTCTCAGAACACGAACTTATCTTAACATTCTCTACCTATCCGTTATACACATGAGAAAAGAATCACCTTCTCAACATACATATAGCGAATAGCGCAACACCAGGTTTCAATTGATTATCACTATAGGAAGCCAAGTGGTCGTCAAACCAGTCACAATCTCCTGCCCATACAAGAAATTGGTCAACTCGGCCACTAATCAATATAGGAAGTTAAGCGGTCGTTAAACCAAGAACAAATTCCTTGCCCATACAAAGAACTGTTCAACTCAACCACTACATCAATAAAAAAAGCTAAGCGGTTCTAAAACCAAGCACCAATTCCCCGCCCATACAAGGAATTGTACAACTCAGCCACTAGCATGAATCCTCAATTAAAAACCCACAAACCTTCAACTTCTCTTACCTTGATATGAATTTTCTTAATTCATACCATATCACACTCAACGCTTCAAGTGTTCACTTTTTACTCTTTCACAGTATCTTCATTGTTATAGCACCATGCTATCAACACAACCTCTTAATCATTTAACAGACTATCTGTCATTCCATGATTTTACTATGATCACCGTGATCTTATATCACAATTGATTTCACTGTATAATTTCTCCTTTATTCTAGGATCGTTTAATTCTATCATCTTCTCACTCATCTCTGATCATTTACTGTACGATCCTTCTCTTTTTAAATTCTTGAATCAAGTGTTTTCTGATTCTTTTTCATTCATTTGGAATATAGCCATGAAGATCCTTCTTTGAATCTCCTCAAATATACCTTATTTCTTCTTTATGAATTTCATATGTTCCGCACTTATGGCTTAAACTCCATATTTCAACACATACCACTCGCTATGAGTTTACTACTATTCCCCATAGTATCTTTTGTTTATAGCATCTTGCTATCTACACATGCTGTTAATCCTTTAACAGATCATTTAACATTTTCCTTAACCTTAGCCAATATCTGAGAACTATATTTCTCAACTTTTGGCTCTCTACTGTAATCCCCCTATGTTCATCAAACTTATCACGTATTTGGGCTCAGGAACTTACCATAATCATATGGCTTGAGGAGCTTGTCCTAGTCAGGCCATAGTCGCCCATTCGCTGAGGGGCTCCACCATACAATCATGAGTCACGAGCTTACTATACGCTTGATTTTTAGAACACGCAACTAACCTTACTCTTTCTTATTAAGGTTATAGCCTAAAGTACACCTACCTAAGGTTTATAACCTATCAGCTCTGATACCAACTGTGACAGCCCCAAAATTCGCCTCCAATAACCCCGGATCTGGTCCGTCAAAAGTAACCTCAATCCCGAGTTTAAGTCGTTACACGAACAACCTTCTCCTTATTATACATAAGATTACATAAAAGATAAAATTTAATGCTGTTAAAAACTCAATATATTAATTGATAAACTTAATTAACTTTCAAAAATCTTCTATTCCCAAAATTGCAATCTTTACATCGCTCTTTTACATCTCTAGATCATATACATTATAATTTAATATATAATCTTTACCTCTATAAGTTATTCTTTATAATCCGATAAGCTAAATACATATTCAGCAAACAAGATTATCAAAACAGTCAGCTGTAAGTTATGCTACTATCGCTGGTGAAGTCATTCTATGATCGTCTAGCTTGGCAGTCTACACTCGCAGAAAAAAAAACTCGGGCAGTGAAATTTCACTCTACGATCCCACAGTGGAGTTTACTCAACGATTTGTTACTTTACAACCAAGCACTCTATGATCGGCTGAGACTCACTCTACGATTTCCGAGACTCATTCTACGATCGGCTGAGACTCACTCTACGATGGTTGAGGCTCACTCTACGATCATGACCACAGATTAGTAAAACCAATGCAACAACTGTTTCCCATTACAGCAACCTGAGTTTCCTATTCAACTACTATATATCCAAAGCCTTCAAGAGTTTCTTAATTTACTTCGCTGAAAATGTTAATTTAAGCAAGATTGAGCACGACGGCTCAGCAAGTCCAACAGCTAACACATAACACGTAGGTTATATTTAACTTATGCTTTATGCTTCATGCTTGGCATTTACATAGGCATCATGCTTATCATGCGTTGCATTTATAAAATCTACTCATGCTTATCATGCATGTCAATGTTACCATGTTATGTAATTCATATAACACATTCGATTCATAGCATTAATTATATATAACAGCTATTAACAACATATGATTGTACACAGACACATTTACAATCAGATAGCACATAACATGAGTGCACATTTAATAGTTTATGCATATAAAACATAACACTGAAAAACTTGTAGGGATAACAAATATCACTGAAAGACTTGCCTGGATTGCAACACCAGTTTACGCTAACCTTTCGCGTTCCTTGCACCACCTATACAACATGAGAGATCAACGGTGCATTATATTAGTCAAAGTTTGACTCAATATTTAATCTTATTCTTAGGATGTCTACTTCCTTTTATCGTCCCATTTATTCACTAGGGTTGATTCATTACTTTAGTCCATTGTGGATTCATCACGATGTTTCACATAAACACCGTAAACCTTCTATACTTAACTTTGTATATCCGACATTCTTTAATGCCATAGCATTATCATTTGGTCCTCATAATTATTTAGGTCAATCTACCAATTAGTCACTACTGGACTTTACTAGGTTTAATTCTACAATTACCTCATCAAGTTGTCATAATATTACCCGCCTCAGACAATATTTAAAACTCTTACTAATCCCAATTAGTATTACTTCAATTAATCTCTAAGGTTATTAAATTGCTAAATAACACTTTACACAACGTTTCGACGTTTATACGCCACACGTCTATCCCGCCTCATATGCACACGTTTAGTATGCTCATACACTTATCTAATTAATCGTTGATTAATGATAGACATCATTATAAATCATAATATTCATGCTTTATACAAAGAACAGTATAACTTAGTGTCGAAAACATTGCACGTTACACACGTGCATGCCCGACGCCCTCCGATTGCCTCCAATTACACATCATACCTCAAGATGGTCAATTTAGACTCTGTTACAGATCTCAAATCGAAAAAGTTAAAGAATAAAAGTTATATGTCTATCTCTTAGATTTCCAAAACATCTTGAATCATATTAATCCGAATTCGTATACAAAAGTTATACTCATTTTACTATAAGAGGTCAAAACAGTCCCAAAAATTATCAATTTCGACCTTGCTAAAGACATCAAATCAAAATTCATAAAGAATAAACGTTGTAGGTCTATCTATTAGCTTGCCAAAACATCTGGAATCACCTCAATACGAGTTCGTATGAGAAAGTTATGCTCATATTACTAACTGACGCTGAAGCTGTCCAGACTCTACGATTTTCACTTTCACTCTACGTTTTGCACTTTTCACTCTACGACTTGCACTTTTCACTCTACGATTTTTCACTCTACGTTTTGCAATTTTCACTCTACGTTTTTCACTTTTCACTCTACGTTTGCACTTTACTACTAGAGCACTCTACTACCAGAGCACTCTACTACCAACAACACTCTACTATCAGTTCACTCTACTACCAGCAGTACTCTACTATCAATTCACTCTACTACCAGCAGCTCTCTACTATCAGTTCACTCTACTACCAGAGCACTCTACTATCAGTTCACTCTACTACCAGCGGTACTCTACTACCAGTTACTCTACTACCAGTTCACTCTACTACCTGTTTCATCTAATTTCCATTTAGGGCTTTTAGTTTCTCAAGCATGAAAACTATAAATCTCAACACATTAACATCATCTCCAATATTTATAGACTCATAATAAACACTTATAAATATTTAAATATAACATTTTACCATAAAATTGGTTTATATCAAAATAGAACCATTAAAACTAGGTTTCACCAACACAAAACCTTAATCATTTTTTTTTTTTTACATATCTATGTATCTAGCATGATATATACATCTAGATACACATAACCCCATCTCTTGACCAACTTAAAACGTGGATTCACCATAATCTAACACCCAAAATACAAAGCTTTCCTACACTAACTATATAGGAAACCTTAAAACATAATTTCTACAAAAGTTGGAGTTTAGCAAACTTTTAAACCTTCATGAATGATATTCTTTTTAGGCTCTAGAGACTCCCCATGATGAGGGCTTCATCTTTAATTCTTACTCCATGTTCATCCGACCATTCTAGCTCATCAAGCTTAAGCTTTTCTTCTTCCATTTCCGTGGCTTCTTCTCTCTTAGCCTATATGCACGAGAAGGGGAAATGAGAGAATGACTGAGGTTATACCATACTCTCTCAGCCTTAGACAACTCTGAGGAGTTGGACCCTATAGCCTCTCTTATGCCTGACTTGTCTCTCATTTTCTCAGCACTGAGTTCTTAAGCTTTGCACAAACTATGCGTGCTCTGAATTTTCTGAGGTTTTGTCCCTAAAGGAGTGACACACTTACTTTTCCACCGGGTTATGTTATTACTTTTTGGTTGGGCTGCTATTTGTTTTGTTAATTAAACAAATGGTGGCCCAATTGTTACATATATTGCAACTAAACTTTAGGTTGCCCAAATTAAATTTCCTAGTGGAAATATAAAATATTAATATCCCACTATCAATGACTTTCCAAATAGAAAATAAATATAACATTCTTAATGTATACGAAATCTCATTAATTAATAACCATATTAATTAATTTACACATCCAGTTAACTTGCTAGCTATTTAATTAAATAATCACATAGCTCATTTACCCTATCCAACTTTAATACTATACAACATAGGTCGGTCCATTAATTTAATTAACCCATTAATTGAACCTTCCTTAAATTCCTTTAATTATCTCAACACATAATTAAATAAACCAAGCCATCATATAATGATTTAATTTAATCCCCTAGAAATTTACAATTACAACCAATAATTCCATTTCTCTATATTAAAAATATTTCGGGTCGCTACATTCTTCCCCACTTATAATAATTTCGTTCCCGAAATTTCAATATAAGATAACTCAAAAATATGAGGGTAATTCTTCCTCATCATGTTTTCTGCACCTATATACTATATAGATACTTAACTTAGTGTATACCTTATCATATACCCCTTCAACCAATTCTAGGTTTTAAACTCCCAACAATTATTTTCCTCAGATTAAGTTTTTTAACTTAATCTTTACAAATGATTCCATCCTTGGAATTAGCACTACATCCTTACAACATTTGCCCCACCGATCAATCTTATCGATTATTTTAACATAGGCATTGTTTTACTTATTGTTTTATAAACACTGTCCTAGTCCCTCCGTGATTGGACTCTAATTCCTTTCCAGCGATCTTTACCACTTTACTAGGGTTAGTTTTATATCTTAACCTCAAATCTCCCGCTTGAATCCTCGAAAGCTTAAAATTTCCACAAATCGACTATCCACTACTTCCTCATCTAAGGATTAACGTAGCCTTAAATCACATCAATCTCCTAAGACCATACTAATCAGTCTTATGAATTTTCGGGTCATTACAATTGAACCATGAAATATTATAAAACAAGAAGTTAAAAAGACAACAACACTGAGTTGGTGTCATTTGAATGTGTAGATGTTATTTTGTTCAAGTTTGAACCAATAAAACCAATGATTTGTGAAGTTAGATATCACTTTATCCTTGTGAGCAGTTTTTAGTCCAGTTCCGTTTGGAATTTGGATTTGTGATCTAAAGAGAAGTTGTAGAGGGAGAAATTCGGATGAGAATTGACTCAAGAATTACCCCAAAATATTTTTGAAATGAATAAGTTATGGCAGTTTTAGTAAAAGAGGTCCGGACAGTCAAAACGAGCGCCACTAGCGCTCGGACTTTTTACTTTGAGCGCCGCCGGCTCTAGAATAAACCTAGGACCAGCGCCGCCAGCACTGGTACAGTGTTAAAAAGTCAAAATTTTGATATTTTAAAGTTTTATCAAGTCGGAACTCCAGTTTAACTTGTCGGTTAATAAAAAGTCTAAACGAAACACCGTTAGGGACTTAAAACCTAAGATAAACTTGTAAAATGAATGTGCTTGAATATTAAACCAATATATGGAGTTTATTAATAACTAATGGTAGCTAAATGTTTAAAATAAAGACTAAAGATAACACAATTAAAAAGTTAACTATTGATATTATTTGTAATAAAATATTATTAAGTGATAAATAATATTAAGATGTGATTAAAAGGTTATTAAATGTTTATAACATTTGTAAATGATTAAATATTACTACATGGGTAATAATATTAATAAATCAATGAAATATTATTTAATAAGTAATAATATTAGTTAATGAATAAAATATTATTAAATAATTAATAATATTAGATAATGAATAAAATATTATCAAATAATTAATAATATTAGATAATTAATGAAATATTATTAAATGATTAATAATATTAGATAATAAATAAAATATTATTAAATGATTAATAATATTAAATAATGAATAAAATATTATTAAATAATTAATAATATTAGATAAAGAAATAAAATATTATTAAATGATTAATAATATTAGATAAGGTAATAAAATATTACTAAATGATTAATAATATTATATAATGAATAAAATATTATTAAATGATTAATAATATTAGATAATGATTAAAATATTATTAAATAATTAATAATATTAAAAAAGGAATAAAATATTATTAAATGATTGATAATATTAGAAGGTTAATAAAATATTATTAAATTATTTATAATATTAGATAAGAGTTTGAACTATATTAAATAATTAATATAGGTTTAATGTGATTGAAATATCATCAAGTGATGATAATATTTCCTAAGTGTTTAAATACCCGTAATTAGATAATTATGTGGTTAAGTACTAGAGATGTAAAATATATAGATATTATCATATTAATGTGTATATGATACTAATTTAAAGATCAACTTGATTAATTGTTAGGTCTATCTAAAGAGAATTAAACTGAATTGGTTAGCAGTAGACTACGTACGAGGCAAGTTCTTCTTAATCCTAACTTGTATTTATTATTGCAAGTTATCTTCAACTGTAATTACATTGAGCAATTCAATTATTATTGAGCAAGTATCTACACTCGTAGTTATTTGACAAAGCTTAAAGTGGATTAATTATCTAAAATTATTCCACATCATTATTTGTTATTGTATTCGCACGTAGTGGGTTTACAAAAGTTATAGTTCATTAATTCAAGAACTATTTAAGAATGTCTAAGCTAATTGTTTCGGCTATACAATGCATGTTTAAATTCATCAAATTGAATATTTTAAAAGCTTATCCAAACCAATTGTTGGTGTGGATTCTTATAGTAAGACTGAGAATGAACAATCCCAGTTAAAGGGGATTTTTATTTGTCGGGAAACCGAATTTGCGCAAGAAATCTAAAAGTTATGCATATACATAGGATATAAGAGGTTGGTCCCCTCACGTATCCTGTTTTTCGAAGTGTCAGATATATATATGTCTGTTCTACCTTAATAGCAGTTCATGGTCATTAAAGACCACTCAGCAGTAAAGAGTCAATCTATTCTTATATTGAAATATTGATTCTTGATTTCTTTCACAACTGTTATTTATTGTTGAAAGCCCTAATGATTATTTTCCTTTTTTATCATGATATATCTTATGTTGTTGTTTATAAACTTGTTGAGCCATTTAGTTGCCCATTCTTGCTATATCATGACTTATTTTCAGCTAAGCCTGAATGTTCTAAACAAAACAAAGACAAGGGAAAAGCAAATGCTTAGATTAGTAGATGCATGCTAGATTTAAATTACTGTTATGTAATTTCTTTGTAAATCTTTTGTATTCCCTTAAGATATGTAATGTTTATGTTAAGGTTAATTGACCTTGGGAAGTGTAGCATTTTTATAAGGAACTTTTTGTGTTATTCCGCGAAGTTTAAATGCAATTTATGTATTTAATTGTTAGTAAGTATTGTACAGTGGAGAACCAAACCCGAGGTTATGGAACCCAAATTTAGGGTCGTCACAATTATTATTATTATAATAGTAATAATAATGACAATAGTAGTAGTAGTAGTAGTAGTAGTAGTAGTAGTAGTAGTAGTAGTAGTAGTAGTAGTAGTAGTAGTAGTAGTAGTAATAATAATAATAATAATAATAATAATAATAATAATAATAAATAAAAAAAGAAAATTGCACGTAAACAACATGGATTACCCTTTTAGCATTGACGTCATTTTCCTGTTTTTCGGATATTGCGGTGGTTATGTTTTCACATGCAAATTGATTTGGGTGAGAAATCACATGGACGGTTCAGATTCATTCTAATTGATTTGTAAGTTATTTTAGATTGCAAAGAGTCTTTAGGTAATAGAATATTTTTAAAATTTTAATCTACGCAGTGCCTTCAGGCACAGGCAATTACGTGTTATTTCTTTGATATTTTTGCGGGTTATATCGAGAGCAACAATTGTAGTAGGCTCTGACTCGTGGTATGTGAATCTTTTGTCCAATTTCAAGAAAAAATATAGAGAAAAAAATGTTATGGTGAAGCGATTTAATTGGTGTTATGACAATATTTTTTTGTTAGGACTTAGAGAGCTCATTTTATACTTTTGGATATATATGCAAAAGCCTTTCTTTTGAATTTTTACATCTTTTTTCCCTCATTGGATCCCACCAAATGACTTGCAGTACTACATTTTTTTCACATGAAATACTATTCATGGATCATATTGATCGATGGTTAGAAATACTAGAGGCAAATAAATTCTGTCAAACTTCTCATTCCGTTTTGTCAATAAAGAAAAGGTGTGTGGGATACCCGAAAATACTATATTACACAAATTTGAGCCTGCTATCGTCAATCAATTAATTGCTCAAATATGCCAAGAACTAATTTTAAGTTGGGAATGAGTAGCACACTAATATTTGCCTAAAAAAAAGTTATGACTGGATTGAGTATCAATCTTTTTATATTAATGGTTGGACTCTCAGTTCTATTATGAAACTAAGAGTCCACAACAGTTTTAGATTTTTCAATCTAAAAATATTAGATACAGTACTCAACTGTTATATTAGTTGCACCGTGCCTTTAGGCATGGGTTATCCCTAGTATTCATATAAAATAAAGCACAACTAGTATCCATTATAAAAAAAAATACACAAAAAAATGAATTATAAAAAAATATATTGTTAAGACAATTTCAAACAATTTTTGACACAAACTGTTAAAAGTGTTTTACTAAGACGTAGTTGTACTCTACAAACTCGATCATTTATATAATATAGCCGCCTTAAATAAAACTCTCTCGCACTTCTTATTTGAGATGACTCTTTTACCATGTGTCGCACATTCCATCATGCACCAACTATTGTCGAAACAACCACGTAGTAACTAGTACCCCACCACAAATTTACGTATTTTCATTTGTTCTTCATTTTCATTTGAAATCATGATGTGAGAGCCCAACAAATTACTATCCATTTTTTCAAATGTATTGAATTGCAAATTTAAGCAAAATGTCAAAATGTTAATATCATGTCTACATTTGAGCAAATATAATTAAAAACAAATTTATGTCTAAGACTGCAAAATGTCAATATCATGCCTACATTTAACCAAATATAATTAAAAACATACATATCAATATTTTACTTAGAAAACTAAACATATCATACAAGAAACTTATAAGTAGCAATATGCTTAAAGTATACTCAGATTCATGAATATCACATGTGTGTGTAATAATGTATATAGTTGATGTTCAAAATAAGAAATGCAAACCAAAAAAGAACAATAGCAAAAGAAGAGATGGGAGAATATAACTCTTCATGACACTAAATTTATTCAAGCTTCTATGATAGGATTTTGACAACCATTTATTGTTTTCTAATTGCTAACTGGTGTCTGAGTACGTGAAGATCCAATTAATAGACCAGAGATGGGGGAGATTGTCGTGGCATTATCTCAAACTGTGATTTCCTCGATAGAGTGGGAAGCATCATTGGGAGGGAATAATCAGGTTTTTAGTGGGGTTTTTAACGGACGTTAAGAACATTAGGTACCATTTACTTGCACTTTGTGAAAGTACTTGTTGTAAGCAGAGAAATAGTGACTGCTTATCCCAGAAGAAAAACAACAACTTTTTCTCAGTTCAAACAAACAAACGTATCGTAGTTAATGACATTGTTCGAGTCATCTAACTTTATTTATCATCAAATAATAAGGAAAATGGTTGTAACTGTTATCGACTGTCCTTGGAGAATTCAACCTGTAATTAACTCCATATATAAACCCCCAACAAAAATAGTAGCTTTGTTGTAAGTAGTAGAGCCGTAGAGGAGATCACAAACATCACATGAATATGATTAAAAAAAGTAAAAGAAGATTCCTAACGTTTACATTGTTATTATTGAAACGAAATTAACAGCATTCAACACAATATATACTATAGCTGCTAGATTAAGATGGCACAGATAGATTTGGTATATGAATGAAAACATACTCGTATTTAATAAATTAACACAATTTCCCTCAGCTCTGGTCTATCATGATACTCAAATGATACTTTAAAAAGGGAAAACATGCAGGAAAAGATGCCACGACATAGACTGCGCATCTAGTCAAGCCACAAGAATGAACAAAATTCAATTGTGCTAGCAACAAGTAGGGGAAATTGTTGGGCAAATTCTCCGAAAAGTAGCTTTAAAAATTTAATAAAACAGAATTATCTTTATGGTTTTATATAAAAGAACAATTATATATATACCATGTATCTATAGTATGAATTAATTGTTACCTAGTGCTTGGTTGGATTAGCACGTTTGAATCTTCAAGTATCCTCAATATCTTCCTTCTTATTACCTTATGCTGAATCTGGAGTGTGGTCTCTAAAACACCCTTTTAAAAAAATACTTTACGTGTTTTTCTTAGGAAAATAGAGAGAGTATACTCTATTTGGTCTTTTCTTTGATTTGGAATAATAACCTTATTTACGTATCTGATCAATGATATATTTATATCCTTATTGATCATTATTTCTATAATAAAACTGTTTCATATTAGGCTAGGATGGGGATCCTAAGAGATTCCTATTCTGACTCTAATACTTATTCATATATTAATATCTAATAATAATATACTAAATAAATATTAATTACAATTAATTCCACTAAATAATTGTAATTGCACTTCAGTCCAAAAATTAAATAAAATAAACCATTTACTAATAAACTGTAAATATTTCCTCTATATGTACATAAATATTTCAGAATTAAATACAATCCCAATATATTTAAACTAATTTCATAAATTCATAATTTATCTTCATTTGATCATAAATTGATTTAACAATTAAATCAATCCTTTTAATAATAAATATTAAAAGACTTTGTCAAGATTCTATGATCAATAATAAATTATCTTATGAAAAATTTTATAGATATTTTGACAATAATAATGTTCCTAGTATTAATTAACATTTCGAGGTATTAATTAACACAATATAATTTCACTCGTTTGAATATTAAATTAATATATTTAACAATATTAAGTCCATTATTATTTCAAAATTAAGAAATATTAACAAATTAGTATTTATGTGAAAATATTTTATAAATAAAATATTATCGCATGATCCGTTTAATGTACACCGTTAATGCACTAGTACTTTAATTAGAAGTCCAACTTCCATGATCAAGATAAATCATCTCTATCAAAGTACTATAACTTACATGATAATACCTCCATTATTATCATAGGTTATAAAACATTATTTCTTTATTTATATATATTACATATGATTTATATCTTCGATGTATAATACTTATTTATACACATAAATCATAATATATATAAATTTGGAAATTTATATAAAAATAATAAATGACTATTTAATGAATGACGAATGATGTACTTTTATTAATATAATAATAAATAAATATCCAACATAAATAATTATTAAATAAGTAGATAAATAGGATTTTTATAGAAAAAAATCCAACATAAACTAGTGCCATCTATAACTTATTCACGCCAAGTGCCCGTGATATTCAAGTACCAGGAAGGAGATATACTACATTATAATGAGTTTCATTTTACCATTCAATGAAGCTTTTTGCGTCGATAGACCATCAAAATAATGGTAACTGGTAAGTATAAGCAATTAAAATCATGCTGGATGGAGATAACTACAAGACCACCTGATTGATTAGGTCAGACTGCAATATATTTGATCAACCATTGTTTCAAAATCAACAGGATGGGTCGAATTTGTTAGAACAAGTGGCTTTTGATATAACAGAACATATGCAACGACTTTGCAAATCACTAAGCCAACATTAATATTACCCTTTAAAGAATCAAATGGATGACAAAGAATCATCTGGTCCAAAAACAAAGCATTTACTAATGGAATCTGATTTTGACATTTGATAGAAAAGCAAGAGGACCAAGTCTATATTTTCACGGGAGTCCCTATCTGAGTTCTCCCCAACCCAAGAGCAGATAGTCAAGTCATGTTTAAGCACAAGTATTATCACGTACGATTTTTAGCCTTGGTCTAAAGTGTGAAATTTTTTAATTTCATGCAACGTCGTCCCACAACAACTAATTGCTCCATTATTAACTATGGACTGGATTCCATTCAGTATAAATTGGTAGTCATGTGTTCCTTGTGTTTATGGCAAATGAGTGGGTGACCATTTGTGTGGATACCAATTACAAGATGGTGGTCCTTTCCTCAATAAATAGGTCAAGGACCTCTGTTCTGTCATCTAAAGACGGATGTGTCCATACACCGAGTTTCTTCTACTAAAATTTATTGTCACGGCTTATATTACTCTCTGTTAAAAACAACAATTTGACAGACATTCTCTATAAAAGTTTTAACCAAGAATGAATGCGTTTAATCATTAATATGAAATTTTATTACGCTGTCAGTTAGTAAATTTTAGCAGCAACTTCAAGCATCCAAAGCCAGTGAACTATGAATATATATCAATCTGTGCCCCTTGACAGATTTTTCTGGATTTGCCCCTGGCTGCAGCTATATCATTTTCTAGTAAGAAATACT
Source organism: Hedera helix (assembly GCA_947179155.2). Taxonomy (NCBI): domain Eukaryota; kingdom Viridiplantae; phylum Streptophyta; class Magnoliopsida; order Apiales; family Araliaceae; genus Hedera; species Hedera helix. The sequence continues at coordinate 11,352,969 of OX359278.1, forward strand.
GGTTTTTACAAATAAGTGTTTATCCAAACAATTACAATGCAAGCAACTAAAGAAATCAATAGAACTCCTCAAAAATCAGGTCACATGTTTATTTCAAAATTTGCCTAGTTCATCTACTGAATTTACACTGTAACTACCTGGTACACAGCTCATGTTATTGTTGATTCAAAAAACATTTTATCATCCATTTACACAGAATCATATCATCAAAGAACATAAAACATCCAAAAAAATATGCAAAATATGGAATCATTACTCCTAATGAAAACTGAATCCATTAGAAATAAAACTAGAATCAAATAAGCTAATATGATTATATCACAATAAACAAACTTGATAAAAAAAATCCAAAAGCAATTCATAGCAAATCAAGACTTTCATAACATCACACCATCAAAACAACATATTCAAATCTATCACCATCAAAAGAGTATCCCAAATAAATTACACTAGCTGGGCACATAATCAATAACCAAGCCACCAAAATATACTGATTGATACATGAACAAAAGTTTTACGCTATAATTGGGAAATAAAAAAGGAACCCGGAATAGAAGAGCCAGATGAGTGAAAATTAAAAGGTACCTTAATATCAAAAGGAAGAGTCCTCGCATGGCGGTTCTCAGCTATTCTGGGCCTTCCCCCCCCCCCCCCCCCCCCCCCCCCCCCTCTCTATTTCCTTGGTTCTTGGTGCGTTGAGTCGGAAGCATTTTATTTATTGGGCGCTCAAGGTCAAAACTCATCTATCATTGTTGCCCATTCGTGGGTACTGCTCAATGAAATAATCAATTTACTAGCCTTCAATCTGAAAAATCGAAAATAAAAATAAATAAATAACTTTTATTTAGTCAAATGAAACCCAAAATACTAGCCTTCGTCGATGCAATGAAGAATGTCGTTTTCTTCGGAGGTGGAGGTGGAGGTGGAGGCGGAGAGGGAGTGGGAGGCGGAGAAATTCATCTAGGGTTTCGATTGGGATGAGAGAGAGAGGATGGAGAAGAAGTTTGGATCGCATGGAGAGAAAGAGGGAGAGAGCTTGGATTAGGAATAGCGGCAACTATGTGTTTCGACAGTGTTTAATGCGTGAGCCCGATCGGTAAGTTGATTATGAAGTTCACACGGAATTGATTCTTAAAATCTCACAATGAGACATGGTATTCATTTTATGACATTGAGATATTTAGTGTTGAAATTTAATACGAATTCTAAAGATATATTTGTTATCCAAACACTTGAATTGAAATTGGGGTGCTAATTTCAATTTTAAATCATCCATTCGATGTTCTCAAATAAACCCTATCTTGTTTTAAAACTAATTCGTTGGGATATATACTCCAAGTTGGTATATATGCTTTTTGAAAACATGTGGTGTTTTAAAATTGATCCTTAGGATATATATATATATATATATATATATATATATTAAACAAGTTGGTTTGCCTTTGAAAACTTGTTAAAGCATTTGAATTCTATTTGTCTTGGTAAATGGAGATAAGCATTTGAATTCTGCTGGACTTAGTAAGGCCTATTCGGGAATGACTTTTTTTTTTTATTTACTTAAAGTTAAAATTTTAGTAGATTCATAAATAAAAGTGTTTGACATCACTTTTACTTATAAGTCGGGAATTATAAGTGCTACGTTCGGCTAATAATGATTTATAAGTTAAATAAAATATAAAAATTACTAAAATGTCATTTAATAAGAAAAACATTAGAATAATAAATGAGGACATTTCTGTCATTTCATAATGGTTGATCAACTTAAAAAAATGACTAAGTCATTTTTTTTAGCACCAAAAACTTACTTATTTTTTTGACTTTTTTTTTAGCTTATAAATTAAAAAAAAAAAAGTTAATTCCAAACAACTTTTTTAACTTAAGTACTTATAAGTTGTGTGACGCCCCCAAATCTGGGCCCATACTGCCCAAACTTGAGTCGTCAAAAGACTGTACAAAATTATTTCAAAGTAGTACAATGTTCAACAATACATTGTATAATAATACATAACTAAGTCTTCACTATTATTGTCATACTATTTTACAACACGTGAAGACTACGATAGTTGTCCCTCGAACTCTCACTCCATCCCCCGGCTAGACCTAGCTACGTTCTCATCTCCTGTTGAAAAACAATGGAACGAAAAGAAAGGGTGAGCTCAAATAGCCCAGTAAGAAATATCATGACTAAAATAATGACGAATAAATTATCATTAGCCTTCAATAGTTGAGTTCTTGATAGAATACAATAGACTACAAGGTTTATATCAAAAACTGTAGTTAAATTCTTGAACAACATTCAGATCAATAATAGCAGCGGAATGAGCAATCTATTAGAAGAATAATGTAGACTATAATATCCACTCGCTTCTATTTTCAGAAAAATATCATCAACTTTTATCATCTGAAAATATCATTAGTCATGATAATACAAATTCACAGTTCCTGGTCATAATCATGCAAATCAACAGTTCATCTTTGCACTACGGGTCAAAGATATTTAATATAACACCAACGGTCATGATTATACCAGTATTCAGCCTTTGGTCATAATCATACAAAACAACAGTTCATCTTTGCACTACGGGCCAAAGAGAACTTTCACCATGTGTCATAAAAGACACCGAACAGATATATCGCATTTAACTTATTATATCGCCTTTAATCTATCATCTATTCAACAATTATATCGCATATGTGCCCCCGACCACAGATATTCACAACAGCTTGATTCTTGATGATTAGTACAAATAACAGTGATACAAATGATGAACAGAAGAAACATGATAAACAATAAGTATCGGAAGTTTACTTTGTGTAGATTCAAATAATGTTCAAATTGTCAACATGATATGGAGTGAAATTCAAAAATGATATTCAAGATCCACAATTCAGAATAACGGTTACGGTTCAATAGAAATGTTTAGAAAAATAAGAAGGTTCAATTGAAATGATATTAGATGAAGCACAAACTATTAAGAAACATATAATCATTTCAAAAAATTTTACCAAATAATTCTTACCATAGTAAGTTAAGAGTATAAAAGAAATAATATCCCTTACTATAGTAAGTTTGAATAATGGAAGATAAAAAAGATGGTATCCCTTATGAGTATAAAGGAAAATAATATCACTTACGAATATGAAAGAAAATGATATTACAAACGAATATGGAATAAAAGTATCATGTAGACAAATTATTTCCACAAGAGACAAATAGGAAATAAATACAAAGAGTTATTCACCAATAGGCGGTAATCCGCACAGTAAGGTTATTCCCACAATTTAATAAAATTTGAATACGAAAAGCTATTCACCAAACAGGCGATAATTCGCGCAGTAAGGTTATTCTCAGAGATTAATAAGGAATGAATACGAAAGGTTACTAACCAACAAGTGGTAATCCGCGCCGTAAGGTTATTCCCACAATTTAATATATGGAAATAAATGACATATCTTATGAGTAAGAAAGAAACGATATTATTTTCGAGAATCAAAGAATGATAATCCCTTATAGTAGTAAGTTTTAAGAGTATGAAAGAAAATGACATCCCTTACAAATAAGAAAATACTACAATTTATGATGATGAAAAGAATGATACCCCTTACCTTAACACGTGACTGAATATTGATTTAAATGAGACTGACCAACCTATATATTTATAATATAATTAGTAATTATCACATATAAATTTCAAGGTGTATGATAACTCATATATTATGAACTATCAAAATTCTTTATATAATATAAAATTTTGTAGTTTAAAGTAATAACTTTCAAAAATAAATTTTAAATTATATTTCAAAATAAATCTTCCAAAGAAAACTTTTTTAAAAATGAATCTTCTTAAAGAAGAGTCTTCTAAAGGAAGATTTGTGAATACCGTGAAAAATAAGAATTTATGAAATTACTACTCTTTAATAAAAGACTTACATGAAAAATTCCTGTACTCCTTTTCGCTTTCAAACACTCAAGATAACATTACTATTCTCAGAGAAAATTCCTAAAATACTTATAGAAAATTTTTATGTTTTAAGTGTGATTTTTCTATTCAGCTGAGCAAACTATTTATAGGCGAAAATAAGTTATTATGTGCGGTAGGTGAGAGTAGATGGCGTGCTGCACACCAGCCTGATTTTCAATCTTTGCTGCCACCAACCATTTTCCCAGCAAAACACATTTCATGTGAACCCCACAGTGGGTCCACATACTATTCACATGAATAGTTATATATATATATATATATATATATATATATATATATATATATAACAATAATGCAAGAAACACATTACAGATCATTATCAATTTAATAATATAAATTACTGTGTATTTGCTACTGTGACAATTATTTGGTTCAATAATTTTAAAATACAGTGCACCAACAATTATTGACTCATTGATATGAAATACAGTGTTATGACAATTATTAAATCAATAATGCAAAATACTGTGTAACAACAATTATTGATGAATACTCTGCAATGACCACGTTATCAGATCAATAATATGAGACACTGTGCAATACCGTGTGCTACAGTAAAATACCATAAATTACCGTATGCTACTATTCTTTTATCACCGATATTTTAACAGTTAAAAGTGATAACACCGTTGATTATTTTTATTTAAAAATGTTACTTCTGTCGTTTTCTATATCCGACAAATATTCCGTTGTGGGGTCCACCAATAATTAGTTATTTCGGCACCGTCGTTCGACCCAAATATTCCCCGACAAAACAAATATTCTCCGACCAAACGAATTTTGTCCGACATAATAAAATTTGCACATAACATTCTTAACTTTTAACTTTATCAATTTAATCATTTATTGTTTCAGAAAAAATATATATGAAGAAAAAGTAAATTTGTATTTCATAATTTCGGGGTCTTACAAGTTGGGTTGACCAACTTCTAAGTATTTGCCGAACAAGTGCTAAGCCTTACCAGTAGCAAAGTTTTAAAAGGTCCGTTGCAATAAAATATTTCCGGTAGACTTTTTAAACTATAAATTTAATCTCCTCGGTTTGGAAAAATTGTACTACACACCACTAATACATATTAAGCAGAGCTTTAAAATTATTCTAGCAAAATTTCATTACCTTAATTTTAGTGTTATTGCTAAGAAAAATAAAGTTCAATTGTAATTCATTTTTATCTTAAAATTTTTATATTGTAAAAGGGGTTTCGAAGTGAAGTAAATAATTTTCTTTAATATTCTACAAGGAGAGTTCACGGGGACAAAGATATTCAAGAGAGCAGTGGTACTTAAGAGAGTAAAGGTGCCCAAGAGAGAAGGTTTCTTCAAAGTAGTTGTCTGCGTAGAGAGTTTTTCTGAATTCTATTGTATAGCTGTCTAAAGCATTGTACTTGATTTATCAATATGAAAGAAAACTTGATGGCTATCAATTAATAATTGACCTTGTACTTATATGTACGCGCGCGCGCACATATATATATATATATAATGTAGGCCTATAGAATAGAGAACTAAAGAACCAAACTCAGTAAAAATCTTAGTATGCATGTGTGGTTGATTATTGCTTTAAATATTTAATTTGATTTATTGTTAATTTTTTGTACTAGAGACTCCTAAGCTGTACGCATAATTATTTTAGTTTGAAGTACTTCAGAAAAAATACAAGAGTAATTCAAAACTGACAATCAATGCAAAGAGCTAAATCACCCGTCTGAATTACACCTGTACCAAAAAAAATTATTTAATTTGACATAATCAGTTAATTCACACACCTATTCATCACTCTTTTCTAGGTACGCACATACATAATTTCACTCCCCACCACTCATTTTCTACACTCTTTCTCTCTCCTCCCCACAACCATTTTTTGCAACCATCTGCACCCAAACCCAAAACTTAAATCTTTCTATTTTTGAGTAGGGGGAAGAGAAAAGGGAGAAGGCAGAGAATAAAACCCACCTCATTAAGGTACCATTAGTGTTCTTAATCCAACATCCTCTCAATCTTGTTCTTCAATACCACTGCCGTAACTTATTGGAAACTTTTTCCCGTCTCTGTCGCCGTTAATATTTGCATATTCTCATCTTTTGATTTATTTTAGTAAGTGCTTAATTTTTAATGATATAAGATGAATCCGGTTAACAAGAAATTAATTTTATGATAAATTGAACAATTAACCAATATAGTATTAACACGTAAACCGCGAGTATTCTCTTTATGTGTCAGCACACAAATTGGAAGTATTCTCTCGTTATATATCAATACTGTATAGAAAAACAACTAAATGGGAGGATGGAACAAAGAAAGTATAAAAATAAATTTTGTATAACCAACAAAATCTAAAAGTTTAAATAAAAAGTTTAAATTAGGAAAATTTACATTGTTTTTTTATTGTCAGGGATAAATATTAATGCTAATTTTTTTTGAAAAGAGATATAATAAATGTAACTCTCTTATGATTTTTTCCAACTCATGTATTGATATGTTTTATAATTATAGACTTTTTAAATTACACTTCATCTATTTCAAAATTAGATATATATGTTTTAAACAATGACTTTTTAAAGAATAATTTTATATTACTAAATATACCTTAAACTATTATCCAAGAGTTTAGTAATACTAGTGTAATATTAGAAATGATGTTAGAAAAGTAACAGTGAATTAGAAATTAATGTTAATTTATAGTCTTAAATAGAAACCTATCTTTTATTTTAGAATTGATTAAAAAATATTTGAACTATGACTTCACTAATGTGTTATTACAATCTGAAGTAAGTAACGAGGAATATACCCATGTAAGTGCATGTGAATGTCTATAAGGATGGTGGACCAATAATAAATGTGTTATGTATAGCATTCAAGGGTGGTAAATTGGCCCCAAGCCTCCATCCGTCCCGGCTTGTAGGGTCAAATTTGGAGTATTTTTGACGATTATTTGAAAGTTTATTGATTTAACTGCCAAAAAAATTACATGATTTTTCGGTAGCTTAGTAAATGTTTATTGATTTTTCTAGTTATTAAGTGAACAAAAATACTAGTAGCAAATATAACACAATTCCGTTTCAGTTGAGTGGAAGAGGTTCCATCAATAAAGACAACACTTGGTCTCGAGTCTCACGGTCAGGAACGCCAAATCCATCTCCATTCTGGTATATGAACTGCACCACTCGCGCTATGTTTTTTATGCACTTCACAAATGGTTGCAACAGTGGAGATAGCGTTACGCACCCATAGTTGATTTTCTTCCATGAATTGGTTATTAAGCTTCTAATATGCACACGAGCTACCTCTTCCGAAACATTTCTTTCTCGCATTAAACATAGAATTGATGATGGAGCATCACCTCTCTCTAGTTCAGCCTACAAATAGGAAACATTCACTTATTTTAAGTGCAACCCACACACAGAATAAAATGCTATATATATAGAGAGAGAAAGTGCTTACAGCTGAGGTCCCCAGGTCATTGCAAAGTCGAATTATCAGTGAAGCGTTGTATACAAGATCATGTGTAATTTCCAGAAGCTCAACGGCTTCTTCTGCTACTCCATGTGTGGCGGAAAATAATGAGTGCAGAGATAGTATAGGGCCGGATGAGGAAATCCATCCGTTGTCTAGATACTCTTGCAAGGAAGGTGTATAGCTCTTGTTATACCACTTTGCTTCCACAAGTAATGCTTTGCAAAAATCTGCCCACTGAGAAAAAATAATTTTTAATTTCATAATCTTAAAATTATAATACTTCCTCCGTTCTATCAAAAAAGTCATATTATTATTATTATTATTATTATTATTATTATTATTATTATTATTATTATTATTATTTTATTTTTAAAAAGAGTGTTTTGTTTTTAATATAATATCTTGAAGTTTGTCATCTTAATTTTATTTTTAGGATAGTATTATTTAATTAACATTTTATCATTTTTAACTAGAAGTAAATATGAAGCAAAATTATATTTTTAACATTCGTAAATTCTACAAATAACTTGTTTTTTTTATGAGAAAGGAGAGATCATAAACTTAAGTTAAATAATTTATTAATAGAGAACTTATGACCTATCAAAGACAGAAAGAGCTTGTGGTTTCACAAGAGATACTCCCTCACTCCAGATATGCAAATTTATTTGAATTTTTTTACTTATTGACATATTCTACACATAAAAAGTCTCATTTATAAATTTTAAAAAATTATTTTTATTTTATATATATTTTTAAATTTATTAATTATTTAATTTATGTATATTTTTCTTTAAATTAATGGAAAGGGATACGTCTCTGACATCCCACATCCGAGTACATATACGTCAACACGTGATGACGGGATTGTCGTTCGTCACATGGAGACCGAATAGTAGCTCAAGTATACACGCCGTTGGTCCACCGTCCACGTGAAGAGATACTCATAAGAAAATGACTTTATCTTTAACACCTTGTTAAAACATTCAACTTAAAACTTTTTGTACAAACCCTCCTTTTCAAAATTATCACAACTAACTAATAAGAAAATTTTAAATTTTAATATAAATAATTTGTGCTGGGATAAAACTAATTAAAACTATTATACATAATTATATTTGTTATTTTTAGTAGTTAAATAAATTGATATTAATTTTAATGTTTAAAATTTAATAAATTAAGTGTATAAAGTAAGAATATATTCTCTTTAAGATAATAATATCTCCGTTTCAAAATATAAGCTCGTTATTGACCTTTTAAAATTAACTTAAAATATTTTTAAATTTAAATTTGAGATAATTTCTATTAATTTTAGTTAAAAAAATAATGAATATTTTAAATTATCTAAAAATATTATTTATTATAAAATTTATAATTTTTTAATTTTTAATAAATTATTTTATTTTAAAATTTAAAATTATTATTAATCTTATAATTTGGACTTATGAAGAAGTTCTAAAGCAGCTTTAGTCTAATATTATCTTTTGCATGCGAGTGGCTGTGAAAAACAAAGCCTTGTAGAGGCTAGCTAGTGAAAAAGACAGAGTTAATAATAGTTCATTTATAGAACTTTCTGGAGAGATGGACCATGCACCAAAAACATCTCCCTTCCTATGAATAATTTGGGTCAACAATGGTTAAGCGGGTTGGACCTACATTTGACTGTTAAAATATAGTTTTAAATTTTATTCAATTTAAATTATATAATGTAGTTAATCAACTCGTATAAATTTAATTAAATTGGGTTGAACCCATTGATTATAACTTATATTGACAGGTGAAGGTCTAAACATAATTATGAAATTGCGATAATGAACTTAAACTCAAAAATATTATGTTTTTTTGTATTATTATAAAAAAAAAATGAGACAAATATTTTTTAAAAAAAAAGTAATTGATAAATGAGACTGTTTTGTAACACACAGAAATATTATTAAGAGGTGGAGAGAGGAGAGAGGAGAGGAGAGAGGAGAGAGGAGAGAGAACAATTACAATTTCTTGTAAATGAGGCAAGACCGAATCCCAACCCTTTTCCTTTTGGATTTCATAAGCAATCTCGTTTGTTGTATCATACAGTGTCTGGAAACAAATCTTCATGCACTCTGGAAGGTTTTGAGTTCTCTCAGCATCCCAACTGAAATTATACATTAATGACCATAAGTTGATAACATAAGTAAATCACCATGTCATTTCATGTTCAACAAGCAAAACTGTCCCGTGTTTGTGCTCATGTCATGTTTTTATCCTTGAGTTTGGCTTAGTAGCAAACCTCTCCCTCAATGATTATCATTTATGCGTGTAAGATTGTAACTTTTAAGATATTATTAGTAGTGCAAAATTGATCCAAAGGTATAATTTTGCACTACTAATTGTTTCTTGTGAGTGTGTGATGTCTAATACCTAAACTCGTTGACAAAAACATCACAAGTGGACAACCCAAAGGGACAATTTTGATAGTAATCATTTTGTAATGGTTTACCAAGACTAACCTATCGACAGCGCCCGTGAAATGTTCTAATTCTTGCAAAGTACCATAAATATCATAAACATCATCAATTACTAGTACCAGCTTAATAGCTTTTGCTAGCCATTTTCTAAAACTTCCATTCTGAGGTTCAAAAGCGACTCCCACGGCCCACAAGTAGCTTTCAACAATTCGATTTCTTGTGAAGGTAAAACTTTCAGCTATTCCAAGGTTCCTCCACCACCTGATCAAAAAAAATAGAGATGAGTATCTCATTTTAGTTTCATGTGTGTGAATTTTCGTTTGTCTCATATTTTCATTGGTCAGCAAAATGTTTATTCTTGTCAATATGTACCTTGATATCTCTTTTAGTTCTTTTTGATGTGTGGCTTGAACCATATTGAAGTTAAGTTTTGCTAGATTGAGCAAAAGACAGTTTATGTTGGTATCTTTCTCATGAGAACAGATTTGTTTCTTGACATTATACCATTCCAATCTGTATGGGAGCTGCAAAGTGTGGGATACGGTCTTGGCAAGAGAATTATCATCTAGTTTTGAACTGAAAATCTTGAGATTTTGTCTCGCAATCTCTTTCATTTCATCCAATATGTTTTCACTTTCTAAGGCTAGATGTGAGGCTTCAAAAAGCTTGAGCATTGCTTTGACATCTGATTCGCCAATTTCCATGAGTTCACGACTCGAATCCATGAAGCCAATAAACATATCTAAATTTAACATAAGCACACATCAGAAGTTAGATATTAGGTAATACTACAAGGAAAACATTAGATAACTAGGCATAATTAAGTTAGATATTAGGTAAGACTAAAAGGAAATCGTTAGATAACTAGACATAATTAAGTTGTCTAGTTTACATAGCCAAAATTTTACAGGATTACTATACAACCCTGTCGAGTTCTGTATACGTAAATGTGACGACTTGACATTACTCATTATAAAGCTATGTGTAGAACGTGGAAAACTTGAAGGAAAACAAAGGAAAAGGAAATGAAATCTAAAAATTTGTTGAAACGTTTTGACAAAGGAAAAGGAAATGAAATGGTTTGGATAACCTAGGTTGTACCTTCATTTCAACATCTTTTGTACATTTATTTTTATTTTCTTTTTTCTTTGTGTTCCTCCGCGTTTTCCAAGTCCAATGTACTAAAAAAAATACGTCAAAGTTATGTACCTTGAGAAACTTGGTAGCCATGCTGGCGAAGGAGCGTAAATAATAGGGCAGTTGCATAGAGATGCTTCTCGATGCCTGGATTCCGATTAGATGCTATAAGATCTAGAGCCTCCACAATTTCATGCTCAAAAAGGTAAGCCAAGCCCAGTCTTTGAATGTTGTCTATAAGCTCCAATTTTGCCAAAGTTTCTGCAGTATCAAAAAACATGCCTTTAACTTCCTCTACTAACTCGTTGAAGCGTATTTCGTATTCCTTATCCTGCAAAATAACATACACACTAGTATTGGATTTTATACGAGGCTACAAAATAAAATTGTCTAACTCAAAAATATAATAACAATGCGGCCAGGAAAAAACAAATCTGACAGCGTATTGATCAGTTGAAAGTGCTTCTAGAAGATCATATTTCCAAATATTTGGTTTATAGTTAGCAGTTCGCCGGCTTTGATCTATTACACTAGGAGCTGAGACATTAGTGAGGCACTGAACACTAGGGTTGCTATTTATGCAGTCCATGATGCTTGAAAGTTATATATATGAAGAAGTAAAAGATGACAAGCAGAGCTATATACTTAAGCACCAACTCAATGTTAAGGGATAATAGTTGAGCCTTGCCTTTACCTCTTTATATAGGCAATTTTGTAGTGAAAAATATTCCAAATTTCGCACGTCGTTGCTGGTGCATCACATTTGGTCGCCGCCTAATATCAACACGTTTAGAACTCAACTTAATCTGAATACGTAACCGATTAGGTCTTGGCCCACTCCCAATGCATACATGTATGTACTGGTCCATCTGTCATTTTATTATATTCATTAACAACATTATAAATATTTCACTATTTTATTATCAAATACTTTGTCTTTTTTAACTTGATTTATAGCCAATTAACTTTGATTGTGACAAATCATATATTTATAGCCAATTACATTATACATGTACAATGTAATTTGATCACAAATGTGTTTACATGTAATTTAATCACAAATGTATTTTGAGTTAGAATAGAATGGTTAAAACCATTCCTCTAACAAGGAATCAATTAGTGAGAATGGAATGAGTATTTCATTCCTATTAACCTACCAAACAGGCGTAAAGTCTTCTTCAAATTGTAATATTACAACTAAACCCGACAAAATTGGTCCAGATTTGTGGGCCAATTCTATCCATTAGTCAAAATTTGGGCTTTGGACTTTAATTTTTTAGCTCATAAAAATTTGGGTCATTTAGACTCGGCTCAATTTTGACCCAGTCCGTTATAACCCGGCTTGCAGGTCAATTTTTTTTATGAACAATGAAAAATCTAAGTAGACATTAGACATTTTCTTTCGTTGGCTGTTATTGTTAAGAACCCCACCTTGGTGGCTGGCCGCAGGTGGAGCAAATGACAAATTCAATTAACATACTTACACTCCAAACTTATACTCTCGGGATAAATTTTTTTTTATTATTATTTTAAATAATCTCAAATTAAATATCTACTTACCGTAAATAATCTATTTTTTACAATAATTTGCTTATATATTTCCTTAGTATTAATTGTCATATTTTTATTATCTATACATATTTATGGAACATCACTAGTTATGTGTAAAAAATTATGCAATTAAATGAGAATTTAAATATAAATAATTTTGTCATTTTATCCTTTTTTTTAATATGTTTAAAAATTCAATTAATTTTTTTTTATCCTGAAACGGAGGAGAAAGAATATTATATTTATTACTAGTAAAAAACAATGAAAAATCTAAGTAAACATTAGACATTTTCTTTCTTTGGTTGTTATCCTTAAGAACCCCACCTTGTGGCTGGTGGACCAAATGACAAATTTTATTCATATAAGATGGGAAGTTTCTACTGTAGTAATTAGGCCCCTCAGTATTTAAAAGGTCATAAATCCACCTTTCCAAAATAAACACCAGTTTAAGTCAATTTTAGAATAATTTTTACTAACAAATACATTGAAATATAAGACTACTTGTTTAAATCATTTTACTAAAAAATAGGTAATAAATGATTTTTTTTTAAAATAAAAAGAAGAACAAGTCAATTTTTTAGTCTGTATAATATAATTGTAATTGCTGAAGAAGAAAAAATTGCCCCGCGAACCGAACTGAGTTACGGACCTTTTATTTTTAACTCAAAAAATTTGTGTCATTTTAGTATGGCCTAAATTTAATTTGAACCGCCTATGACCTGACCCATTTATCAAGCCTAACTACAACCAAACAAAACATCAAGTCTTCCTCGTACCGTAACCCTACACACCACCCAAATTTGTTAACTTGTAAGGTTGTTGATGCAAATGGCTAGAGTTACGAGGCATCAGTATAAGTGCCAGATTAAAAAAATCCAAAGAAGTCGCAGGTTTTGGGCCGATATTATCTTTTCAGCAATGTCTAGGACCACAAAAGAAAATAAAGAAAAAATGTAGAGAAATTAAAAAATAATTAAAGAGCAGTTTTCAGATGGAGAATGAATATATTGATAAAGAGAATCAATGTACTGGCGATAAAAAGAATCATACGTACTAGGATAGAACAAGAATCATCTTTATGGTTAGATTTACACTCATGCATGACCTCAGCAAATCTTATAATAATCAGCCATTACAAAAACCCCAAAAATCTTGAGAAGAAATCTAAAGAACAGCTTTTTAATAAATGATATTTATTACGAATTTATATTTCTTACTTTTTTGCTATTCGTTAGGCAAATACATACTTGTAGGGATAAAATTATTTAAGACCTTGTAAAGGTGCAATCACATTACTTTATGTTTAAGACTCAGTTTAGATACTGGTCTATTTTAATATTGTACTTTAGGCTCGGTACTAGAGCTGATCCATTACAATATATTTTGACAGCTTGATAATCTAAAAGGATCAAAGTCCAAGTTTGCATATAATTGGGTTTTTTGATTTTGGAGTGATACGGAGACTTATTTTATTAAGAACTTAATCAATTATGGATTTTATTTATAAAGGGATTCTAATTAGGATTTTCATTTTTAATTGGTCTCAGGCGCACATATATACAAGGTGCTGAGCAACTATAAATACAACCATTAATGAAAGTCAATGGTACAACACAATTTACTCTATATTATTATTTTCCAGTAGTCAAATCCTCCATTGTTTACACTTTTGACTTGTACTGATTCTCAAACCGGAACTATCCCCTGACGGACCAAACCATCAGCTTTTTAGTGTGATCATTGACTGTAGCTTGTGCAGGTTGCTTATTTTTTGGTGATTTGGGTTGGCATACAAATTCAGGCGTTAACGTTGGCCACTAGAATGAGGGCCTTAGCAAATTCTATTCAAAATCACTAAAATCTTTTTGAATTACTCTCATAGCGAATAAGGGTGATTAAGTGCTAGACCATGCAGGGTCATCGGTGTTGTCACCAACACATAACATACGTGATTTAGTCAAGGATAGACTTGGTCCCTCTACTCAAAGGATTAAACCTAAGATAATGCAGTCAGCTCTAATCAGACGTCGATTATTTACTCTTCCTAAATCACTAATTCCTGATATGACGAGGAGATGGGTGAATAATCAATCTCCATCTCGAGAGGATCGGGATAATGAATCTAGTCGGCTTGACCAACGGGAAATCATCAGGATGCAGAAGATTCAAAAGAATGAAGATGCTTTGAAAGCTTTACGCCTTCAGCAGTAGGAGTGGAACGTGCACTTGGTTGAATTACAAAAAGAATATGTAATTCCATCCACTGTTTGGGGTTGTAGGGAAATCATGCCACAGAGTCGACGTATGGTTAAACAATTAGATGAATTACCTAGACCTCAGCACAAACCCTTCTCCAAAAAACACAATTATAGCGAGACAAGGCATGGTGACACAAGGTAGAACGGCTCTCCAGAGCCTCACTATAACGAGAAAGACTCTCATAAGGATCGGAAGCCATACTATAGTGATATAAGGGCGGGGAGATAAAAGGCATGAAAATTCTAAGGATCAAGAAATAATTTATTCAAACCCCAGACAACGTTGGTGGGTCAAGTCCCCAATTGATGATCGGGATCATGGCGAGATAAGGAGAGACGACATAAGGCAGGCCAATTCTCAAGACCAAGTTAGGGATCAACTTAATAAAACCTAGCAGCCGAATATCCCCAATCCAATTATACAAAAGATAACGGAGTTGGAGCAGAAGATAGTAGCTACATCGATGGATCATAAACCCTTAAACCTGAAGTCTCATTTTTCACCCACTATTGATTAAGCCAGGGCAGATCCAATGAAGAAGTTTCCACCACTAAAGATATATGACGACATGGGCAATCCTTATAACTACACACATTTTTATGAACATATCATGCGCTATTCTGGTCATTCAGATGTGGGTATATGCCAAATATTCATCACAACATTAAAGAAGGGAGTTAAGCAGTGGATGATATCTCTACCTTCGAACTGCATCAATTCATGGCATTAGTTATGTGATAAATTTCATGATTGGTTCGAAAGTAACAAAAGGAGGGGAAAACTCACTACTTCTTTAATGCAAATAGAGTAGAAGCCAAGTGAAACGTTGAGTCAGTACGTGCAGATGTTCAAGGAGGTAGTAGGCACAATTACAGATCTAAACATGACTCATGAGTTAGGTTTCTTTACTACATGGTTGGACATCGAACTATCTTGGAAGCTCATGAAGGACATTATGTTTAACCCCCTACCCCCCCCCCCCCCCCCCAAGGACTTGTCAAACGTCTATGAATGGGCAAAGAACTTCATAGCTATTGAAGAAGCTATGGCGAGTCTTACTTAGAATAAAAAAATTGGTGGATTGGTCCACAAACATAGATAGGAAGCCAGAAGTATGGGAATACTAAATCGTACCGAAACTGAACCCTCTAGAATTCAGTAAGCCACCAATTTGGCCAAAGTTCAAAAATAAGGTTGATACTCTTTTGAATACTAATAAGGTGCGGATTCTAGAGAAAATCAAGCATAAATCTTTCTTTGAGCCAACAAAGGCAGGAGGTCGTCGGCTAGAAGGAAATAAGAAGTTGTTTTGCAACTATCACCAGGCAGCAGGACATTCAAAAAAATCTTATCCTAATTTAAATGATTTTATTAAAAAGAATGTCCAGAAGGGAGAGTTTATCCAATATATTGCAGGACGGGAGGCTCCCTCCAATGGTCAGCCTCAAGAACAACATCGGGAAGAAGGTTGAGAAAACAGGTCGAGGTAGGTAATTGATTTCTTCACATGAGGATTGGCCAAGAATGTTGTTATTCCCATATGGCACAAAGGGATCTAGAAGAAGGGTTGAATATATCATTTTTACAAACTTTAACTTTTAAATTAGTTACCAAATAACTTAGGCAAATAACTTATTTGTTATATGTAGCAGAATATTAGTTTATTTATAAAACCCTTTCAAAGATTATTGAAGTCTACAGCTCTAAGTTTAGTGTGTAGTGTGTAAGTAAACCTCAAGTTATATTTTAGTTAGTTTTGCATATATGATATTTTATCACACAATTTATGATAGTGTATAGAAAGTAGTAAATGACACAAAGATTTTGAAGAGGTTTGGAGCTTAAACTACTCATAGTCCTCTCTTTCACTCCACTGAGAAGGGATATCCACTATAGGATACGGTTCCACTGAACCTATTAAAATTTCCCACTAGAGCTGAACCACTTAGGTTCAGGTGAGATATATGTCTTAGCTTTTCAACCTCCCACAGAAGCTGGCCCACTTAAGATCAAGCGAGATCTCTGTCTCGACTTTTCAACCTCCCACTAGAGCTGACCCACTTAGGATCAGGCGAGATCTTTGTCTCGGCTTTTTAACATTCCTATTATTGTATTTGGGGTGATGCTAAGTGGTGTGTAAGCTCGTCTTTTGAATGATTTAGCAGCGTGATCGATTTCATCCAAGGCATTTAATGGTTTTCCTGAAACTGTAGAATGGCATTTAAATTCTTAGGATGTTTTAAGAGTTTGTAAGCTTTTTCTTTCTTTTATGTTTTATCTCTCTCTTGATCATCTTGAAGTCTGGATAACAAATCTATTTATAGATTCCTTTCAAAAAAATTCTTGTTATAGGTCCTGTAGCAATGCCTCCAAAGTCATGTGCCAATCTGTTATAGCCGTTCCGAATGTCAACTGTTTCAGGCTTCTCTAAGTGATGTGGAAAACTGTCGTTATGAAATATAATTGTTAGATTTGCGGATTAATTAGACCTTTATTTTTCCGACAACACACTTCAAAAGATCTTTAGGATGAAGGTATGTTGAGGAAGCTTTGAGTTCAATGGTAACTTCCCAGATGCACTCTACGATTTGACGATCAGGGATCATAAAGTCAAGCTTCAAATATTTCACTAGACGATCTTAATCAACTCTACGTTTTTGGCTATCTGAAGTCGTTCTATGATCTGACTATTTGGAGTCGTTCTATGATTTTGACCTGTCCTCCTATTTACTCTCCGAACTCCCAGTATTTTGTATTTTGCTCAACGACTTTGCCATATACTCAGTTTACTCTGCGATCTCAAAGTAACTAAAACTCATCCCTTTAAATCATTAACTGAACTTTTGTTTGATCATTAATCTAATGTCTTGATCCGATCATCCCTTTTTCTATTATGTGTCCTAACTTCTGTCTGAACCCTTCTCTGCTTTGTTGTCCGAACTTTTGTCTAAACTCTTCTCTGCTCTGTTGTCCGAACTTCTATCTGAACTCTTTTTTGCCCTGTTGTCTGAACTTATATCTGATCTATTTAATGTCTTCGATCCCTAAACTTGGACTTCCTAGTCTATAATAAATTCTATCAAAATGGTTCAACCTAACATTATTTGATCCTTAAGTCCTTTTACAATGATTATAACATTTTTTTATCATAAGGACTGTACATAATTTAACTTTGTAGTTTGGATCAACCTAACAGATTTTATCCCTAAATCATTTTACAATGATTACAACATTTTTTTATCATACGGACTAACATAATTTAACCTTTTAGTTTAGATCAACCTAAAAGATTTGATCCCTAAGTCCTTGTACAATGATTGTTCCTTTAAGGACTTGACAATATTACTTGTTTTTAATTTTGATTACAAATATAAATTAAGCTTGTCAAAATTATCTTTGCAACAGTCAGCATTAAATCAAAATAGGTTCACACATAAACACTACCAGAAAAAAAAAACTATTTCTAACAGAATATTTCGTTGGACATTTGGTCGAATATAACCTTATTTCGTCGGAATAAGGCTATTTTCGATAGAATATTCCGTCAAACATTCGGTCGAATATAACCTTGTCGGGATTAATTTAGTTTGAAATTTGGTCAAAAATATATAAAGTCGGTGGAATTATTTCTAACGAACATTCCGTCGGAGATAAGGTATTACTGACGAAATTTAATTCTGACAGAAGCATGCGTTGGTAATAGGTTGCCACGTGGCGTGTTCTCATTGATAAAGGAAACATTATTTTTTACGAAATTTTCGTCTAAAATAGTACATTTTTTTATTTTAAAACAATTGCTTTTGTAGCTTCCAGGTTTTTAAGCCATATTTTTATACCTGTAAATCTGTTTTATCCCAACAAGACATACAATAATCTATATCGAGAATACATACAACATTACTATACCAACAACAACATATATATGTACACATTATCAACAATAATAAATATAAACTAATTTACAATAACTTATACATAAATTTGTATAAAATTACAATGCTTTACAAAATGAAACTAAACTAAACTAAATCAAGGTAAACTACATTGATTTACAAAAATCAAGCTACGGTACGATGATTTACAAAAATCACGCTAACTAAACTAACTACATATAAATTAAAGTACAATGATATAGAATACTATAACAAGCTAGTACTACCACCGATGTGAGAATGATCATCGGGCGGGGGTCGACGGTACTGCTTTGGTGTCTGAAACCATCGTTATCATTCCCCCACTCAGCATCGTCATCCTACTCGGCACCACCACCCTGCTCGGCATCGCCACTCTGTTGATACAATTACAAATATAACTTATTAGTCAATAATTGATAATTAAAAAGATAGCTAAATGATAATTAAATAACATGCAAAATGTACAACTTAAAACGAATAAAATACTTGAGTAGTTGGGGGCTAACTCAGCATCGGACCAAAAACCTACGACAGTAGGGTAACCACCATCCGAACCACCTCGTCACGTATCGTGACGAACTGCTTAGGAGGGATACCCATATTCACGACACTGGCCCCTATTGCAATATCTTGAGCAAGCTGGTGAAGGCAAGCACTGCTCAAGTCCTGACGTCGGAGTATCAGAGTTGTACCAAACGTCTTTGACACCATCGCTATAACCCTCTAGAATAACTCATTATCTAAGCCAACACCTGTATGAGGTGGTCTAACAGGTGTTCTTGGGCGCTGGCTAGAGCCTGCAAAAATAAATATAACATTACTAATAATTGATAATGCGATATAAATTATGAAATAATGAGAAATATACTAAAATGAATACCTCCGGGTAGTGTACAGGTTGGTACCCTCGTCAGCCCCAACACTCAATACCTGCCAATAATGCTATTGGGGGGATCTTGAGACGTGACCCAAAAAGTCATCTCTTCATCCTGAGATCAGGTGGAGGGCTGGTGGAATATGACGGCTCAGAATCTCCCCGAGTAGCCCGTAACTCAACTACACGCTAGTCTCGGAGCTTCTGAAATCAGTCCTGTAATTTATTATGTATATGTGAGTTAATTAAATCATTTTATTAAGTACCTAATATTAATGATTACTAAAAATTCTAACAAGTATTACCCGTATAGCGAATATTGTGAGAGACATAGTAAAGTCCTTCAGCGCGTGGGCTCTATCCTAAAACTCGACCATGGTGGGAGGTCGGCCCAAGCTCGCCCGCGTGACCTAATAAATATATTAATAAAGCATTTATTTAGTATATTTATGACAATATTAAACTAAATAACTAAATACACATACATACTAACTTCAATTCCTCAAATGACTTTGAGCCAGTAGTATATACTACTCGAAGCTGACCACGATTTTTCTTCATCTCCTCGAACTTCTTAAGAGATAAATGAGTCTATCAGGCGGAGTATCCGTATCTTTTTAATAATTAGGCACATTTCATTTTTTTTTTATTCTGGAGACGGAATCCTTTTTTAAGGGGAGATAATGTAATACCCATACCCTTTCTTCTTTACTACTTAAAGTCCCACATCATCTAACTTTTAAAACTTACTTTCCTTCCTTGCTTAGATATAGGGCTTTAGCCCTTTAGTTTTAAACCATAAACAATAAGGGCATCCTATTTTGAGAAAGAACCTTATTATGAGAGGACTTTTAGATAAGTACATCCTTAATTAAAAAATCCAATGCCAAGGACGTAGGTAACATGCAACCCTAATAATTTTGGTTATGTTTTAGTTTCTTTCCTTATGTATTTATTTAATTTTCTATATTATTATTTTTGTATCTTTAATTACTGTATTTTATTTTAGTTTGTTAATAAATATTTTGGTATTATTCTAGCCATATTTTAAGTAGCTCAATTATATAAAAAAAAATATTTAAATTTATTAATAAAATAATATGGATGGTTTAGTATACAAAATAATTAAATAATAATATTTTAGTACTTAATACAAATGTGTTATTTTTATGCAAAGATTGAATTGAGCGAGTCTAACAAATTGTATTTGTAATTGCGAGTATTACATTACTTACTCCAGATACAGATTATGTACTCCTTCAGTGATATTCCTTTAATTTTAATTTGTTTATTTCGTTCCTTGTCTAGAATTAGGATATTATTTCAATATTTTGTTCTTAGTTGAATTCATATGATAATTTTGTTTGACTTTGGATATTCGGAACTTTATAACTTGTACTATGTAGACTTATTGAATATATCTAGACTTTGTGTTGATTCGTTTTGGTTTTATGTACGTATTAGAACTCTTTTTTAGTATTATGTCACATGTGTTGTGACATGATATTATGTTATAATGTATCGTAAGGTATACCTGAACTATAACTACATGTGGGGGTACCACAAGCATGCCCTCTTGGCACCGAGGCATGACATCTTCCGTGGTAGTGTGATTAATCTACGACATCTCCATTTTGTATTCTGGTGGGGGGTGACCATTTGGTGTTCTGTTGTGGGAGGCATATAGGTCGACCCTAGTTTTTGTTCTGTTATGCGGATTGGTGATATTTGTGCTAAACACACCTTTCAATTTTGCATACATTTGGATTCGTTGTCCAATGCGTGATATGGCTATGTGGCATTATTTTAACTTGCCTATGTAGCAAGATATATTGCTATTTTATTCTGAGCTCGGTATGAAATAATACACAACCATTTGATTCAACCGAATACGTTATTCAGTTCAATTTAGTAAATTATGTTTTCCATTTCAGTTAAGTTCAGTAGATTATGTTATTAAATTTAGTTCAGTTGATTGTGTTATTCATTTTAGCTCAACTCAGTTAATTTTTCTATTCATTCTGGTTATTATTTCTGCATTTTATATACATGCTGGGAATTTTTCTTATGTTGTATTTTTCTTTCGCAAGTACTTAGAGGAATCAAAAGGCAAGTGTGATAAGAGTTGCCTTATATTCAGATGGTATTTTGTGCGTAACCTCCCTTCCTATTTTGGGAAGAGGGTTACAGAAATAACATAAGCTCTAACCCTAAAATCGTTACCGGTTTCCCTCATCGCACTCTAATATGAATGAATTTTATTATGTTTTTATCCCTTAATTCTTAGTTTTTATAATTCCTTTGTGTCTAATTACACTTATTAACTATTCTAAATTAATTTTGTAGGAAAAAAATGGAGAAATAAGCAAAATGGGAAGAAGTCGAGAAAATTCAACTGGTGAACAGTGACTGTGCCCAGGCGCAGTGTTTGTGAAGGAAGATTGCGTCCCAGCGAGATTGGATTGAAAAAAATGTGTGAACGGCGAGTTCAAAAGGCGCCCTGACCGAGTGACTGCGCCCTAACACGATGTTTAGTATAAAAGACTATTCCCTGGCGCATTGAGCCGATTCTAGAAAAGTCAACATGGGTTTGACCACATGATTTTGAGTAACTTTGATATCCAAATTAGGACTTTATTTTCATAATTGATTAAAATTTCCTTTATAATTAAGTTTCCTATCAATTACGGGAGTAGGATTTTATAAATTAGTATAAATAAACATTAAATCTTTGTAATTGAAATTAAATTTAGAGAGCTTGTTATATGTTGTATAATGGTTATAATCTAATAAAGAGCTTATTTTGTTATATTGCAATTAAGAAAAATTTCGGGTAGTTGAGCTTATTGTTGCCTGGGTTATTAGTTTCATGGAAGATTAAAATATTTTCTAATTGGCTGACCTATTAATTGTAAAGGTGAGATTGAGCTGAAGAACTGAAGTTTTTAATTCATTAGCTAAACTTATTAATTTATTACTGTTTATTTAGTTAATTATAATTAATTAAACATCCCCTCTTTATTATTTGCTTTTATTATTGCTAGAAACATTAGGATAAATAAAAAATAATAGTGTTATTTGTGAGATCGATCCTTACTTGTTACTATACTGAATTTTGTGTTCATAGAGTATAAGTAAGGTTTTAATTTTGGTAGCGTAACGATAGCTTCCCAAATTTTGGTATTGTTGCCAAGGAGTACTAATTTTGTTTTTATTTATTCTTTGTTTCATTTTAGTTTATAACTCAATCATCTCGATCAGGTCAGTTAAATTTTGATCCATAGATTGAGAAAACAACAAAACAATTAAGGAAAGAGACTCGTCGAGCAAGAAGCACAACTGCAGATTTAGAAGACACTTTTATTCCATCACTGAGCCTTAACATACCACTTGAACTACTGTCTAATTCATCCAGCAATTCGTACAATGAAAAGATGGGTAACAGGACTTTAAAGGAGTTCACTACTCCAAATTTACATCAACAACCATTGTGTATTGATTATCATACTTTAGATGTTGCTTTTGAGTTTAAATATGGACTAATTCATCTTTCGCTTACTTTTCGTGGTCTTATAGGTGAAGATCCCTACAAGCATCTAAAGGAGTTCCATGTGGTATGTTTTACCATGAAGACACTAGGAGTTACAGAAGAGTAAATCAAGTTAAAGGCTTTTCCCTTTTCATTAGTGGATTTAGTAAATGATTGCTTATATTATCTTCCTTCAAGATCAATTTAGTAAATGATTGCTTATATTATCTAAAGGAGTTCTTGGAGAAGTATTTTCCTGCTTTAAGAGTCGCTAACATTAGGAATGAAATATGCACCATTAGACAGTTCAATGGAGAAACTCTTTACGAGTATTGGAAAAGATTTAAAAAGATATGCTCGAGTTGTCTACCACACCAAATCAACGATCAATACCTATTCCAGTACTTCTATGAAGGATTGTTACTGATGGATAGGAATATGATCGATGCTGCAAGTGAAGGAGCATTAGTAGATAAAACTCTAGATGCTGCAAAGAATCTAATTGCGAACATAGCAACCAATTCACAACAATATAGAACTAATATGGACCATACACCAAAAAGGGTAAATGAAGTTATCCCGTGCAATATGAAACGACAGATTTCAGATTTAACTGCTGTGATTTATCAGTTGATTACTAGGAATACACCAGTTGCAAGGACTTATGGGATTTGTTTGTCGTCATATCATACTATAGATGATTGCCCCATAGTGCAAGACGATGACACCACACAATAAGTCAACGTAATGGGAAACTTCCAAATACAACCTCAACACATATATGATCCGTACTCCAACACTTATAATCCAGGATGGAGGGATCATCCCAACCTGAGCTATGGAGGAAATAGGCCCCCACCATCACAAAATACTTTTCCGAATAGGCAACAAGGATTTCAACAACCTCAGCGGTAATACCCACCGAGACAAGCAGCACCTACAAATTATGGGACATCTCTAGAGGATATGTTTAAAGCATTAATGACCTAGTACTGAGTGTCATCAAGACCTTGAACAGATCAATAGGTTTAACAGGTATTCCCACCGTAAATCCCCAATTAAAATGTTTAGCAATCACAAAGACTATAAACATATTTCACTAGTACTCTAGGGGATCAACCTATTGTGCCATATATTATGTGATACAAATATTAATTTTATATTTTAATATTCTCATTTTTATTATTTTATATATTTATTTTATTTAACTAATACATTATTTTGTTTTGCAAGAAATAAATAAATAAATGAAATTGAGTTGAAAAATGAGTTTTAAAAGTTTCAAGTTGTTTTTTATTTGGACTTCAATAAAGAGATTTGTAAGAGAAAAAAAGACTTCGGAGATAGAGATAAAGAGTTCTATTTTGTTGAGGTGATTGAAGGAAAAGTGACAAAGTTCCATGTATCTTAAATTAGGTTGTAATTTATTTTTCCTATAAATAGGACTTTTGTTTTAGAGAGAATGAGATATCAATTATGTATTAGATTAATTTTATTGTTAGTTTTAGTTTTAAGAGTAGGAGTAGGAGTAGGATTTAATTATTTCTTCATTGTATATTCATTGCATGATTTTCAATTAAGGGAGTTTCTTTTTCTTTATTTTTATTATCTTATTTATTTTAATGTCTAGCTAATTTTTAATACTTAGGATGATGATGAAATTATGTACTACATATTAATATTTTCTTTTCATTCTGATATTAATGCCTAATTATTTATTCCTTCAATTTTATCTTCGCACAAAATTCGTTGTGGTTCTTATATTAATTACAAGATTTTGATAGGTTATGGTTAAGATATGAGTTTTTAATACTTTTGCTCAAAGAAGTTTTGATGAGTTATAGTTAATCCTTGAATTTTAATAATCTATGCTTGACCATATTAATTATATGAATCATTATTTTTAAAGGGAAGGAAAAATTATGATGGAAATTAATTTAGGAAAAGAAGAATTTAATTATTATGTTAGTATTTAGTAGATTCAGATTCCCATGTAGTTTTTTATTACTAATTTTTGTTATTAATTTTTAATTTGCATTATTTTAGTTAATTAATCTTCTCCGCCATTTTTATTTATAATTTTCCTAGAATATAAATTAAGGATATTGAAATTAATCTAGTCTATATGGTTCAACCTGTACTTGTTTGTTCTCCAATAGACGTTGTGCACTTGTCGTGTGTAATTTTAACATATCATTGTGCACAACATATTCACGGTTGGACGACAAATGCATCCATACATAAATTGGAATCAAACATCTGTTACCAAATACCCCATTTTTATCAGGGTTATTCATTTCAGCTTTAACATCAGAGTTTGCGCCAAAATAATTTGGTTTAGATAACATTTCAATTTTTTTTATTAAATTAATAAATCATATCATTTTAAAGGTTTCTAGCATAAACAAAAGACATTAACTCATATCTCAAGTAGTTCATAACAAATAGAATTTTAAAAACTTTAACAGTTCAATAATTGAACAATTTCTTTTTAAAGGCACACAAGTGCGGATACTTCTTTCAAAAACACACAAGTGCAGAATTAAGTATACAACTTCAATAATTTCAAAAACCATTTCAATTGTAGAATTTAGAATTTTTTTTAGAGTGAGAGAACATGCTACAAAATAAAGAACATGCAACAAGTTAGGGAACTTGTCTGGACTTGGTACATCGTCCTTAAACACATTACTACCCTATTTCAAAAGGTTACCTACAATATCCATAAGGATTTATTTAGATAACTTACATATTAACTATTACAGTACATCGCTGGTATATAATCGTAACTTAAGTCGGTAATTAATTCTTTAACTGTAAATTCACTTAATCATTACATTACATTACATCATAATTATAATATTAATATAAAAATAACCAAATTACCCTTATTTAGTCTTGTTCATCCATCTTTATAGCATATAAGCTGAAAAAATTATTTTATATAATTTTTCAGTTTATCATTTAATTAACTTCATTAACTCAAATTATTTATAAGAAAATACTTAAATACCTTATTATTTTTCTTCCATATGGCCTTGCTTATTTTATTTTATTTCACTCATAAAATATTTTTTCTTAATTTTTAGCATTAATTACTATTTTAAAAAAGGCCATTTACGTAAATAATTGTAACATTTTTCATAAATCAAGTTGTTATCCAAAAATCACAAAATTTAATTTGCAGCTACAGTATATCAGTGCGCTCTTCCAATAAAAATTTCAGCCCTATCAAAATTATATATAACTCTAGATTTATCAATTTTAATTTTTAAACCATAACTCACTTATCCAAAATCGGATCTAGCTCATTTTCAGATTGGACTTTCATTACACTGTATAATTTTATAATCTAAAAGGGTTTAATTTTTAGTACAAAGTAATTGCCCAAAATAGTGGTTACAAATTTTGGACAAATTACATTTTTAAAATTTCAACGGTCGGACTGTTTTGATAGAAAAATAACCATAAATCACCATAAACATATTTTTCGTTCATTACACTTGCATTAGTTAGAAAACTCGTAGATCTATCATCTAAAACTTATGAATCTCAAAAATACATAAACCATAGTGAGTTATAAGTGTTTGAAAATCAGTTTTGAGTTAGGGTTTTTCAAAAATCATGATTTTCTACATGCATCCAATTAACTTACATTTTCATGCATCAAATACACATATTGACCATAAAAACTCCATCACAATCATCCTTATATCTTCGGATCCACCATGATCCTCAAAACATAACAACTCCCACAACTAAGCATGCTTACTTACATAACTAGAAGCTTAAACTAAAGTCACTGAAATTTTAAACCAAAGTCTTTAAGTTAAAAAAAAAAAATTAACCTTATTATGACCATTCTTCTTCTTTAATGGCTTGTGGATGATAGATCTCCTCCTTTTCCCTTCCCTTAGCAACCTAAAATCCTTGTTCTTTCCAAGCTTTCTTGATTTCTCTCACACTTTTTGACTTTCTTTTAAGTACTTCCTCTAGTTTCTCTCTATAACAAGACTTGGTGAAATGCTAAATGATTAAAGGCTTGCAAGTATTAGTGGGAGGAGGTATATATAGAACCTCTTAAGTCTTGAATAACCTATACATAAAAGTATATGTAAGTATACATTTACACCACCAATGCGCCCTAGTTAGGCATGCTTTCACTCCTAGGTCTTACAAAGCCTACAAATACTTTTTATTTCCCCCATAAATACCCTACACCTCCCCATTTTCATTGGTTGCCGAATTTTGCTTTGTTTTATATATATATAAAAGTTTTCATATAGACCCCACATCAATTTAAACTTTGAGTTAAGTCATTGTGCTAGCCATTTGGGCCTATAACATAATTTAATTAACTAAAGATTGGGCCATATAATACTTCCATACTTACAAGTATCTTGGTCAGTTAATAATTTGGCCTTATTTAATTATGAGGCTTGCAAGTAACTTAATTAAATTATAAGGCTTGGACTTCTAATACTTATCTTCCCATTTTAATAATTAGATTTAACCCATAATTTAATTACTTACATGTTTGAGCTTAATTAACTTTTCACTTGGTCTTTTAATTTATTCTTTTGAAATTTTTTTCAATTAACATGACACTTGGGCTCTTAATTAATTTAACCCTTCAATAGTGCCACAAAGACTAGTAACCGTGCTAATTAATTATTAACTAAGGTTATTAATTCAATTGACTATTAATCAACTTAATTTCTTTTTTTAAAAATTGTTTTTTCTTTTGGTTCCATATTTAATCCAAACTAATTAAATTAATTAGCTTCATTGTCATTTAATTATCTCCATTCTTGATTGACTAAAAATATCATATAACACGAACACACACACACACACACGCACACTTCATCACAACAATAACTTTCTAAATAAATTTTTATTTCATTAGTAAATTAGAAGTTTACCGTTGTTTTTCCTGGTATCTATCTCAAAAGTCTTTTGATGCAGACTGACACACTGCAGACTGTTTTAGCGACCTCGTTTGTTAGTTTATTGTGTGTGCTGGCAAACTCAATTTTTGCAACATTACTATTAAAAATGCCACTGATTGAAAACCTTTATTTCAATCAACACACTTCGAGCATATTCAAGTTAGATGTGTGTTGAAGAATTTTCTTGTCAGAACGGCTACTGGCATGTAAAGAGTTGCACTGTACGACACCAAATGTCTAGAATCATAGAGTCAATCCTCAGATAAGTTCATTTTGCGTTTCTTGTAGGCCTTCATCGTTATATGCTTCTTTATAGCTCATCACCACTCTACTATGCTTTGTTGCTCAGTCCTCACTCTACATTTCTTTGTAGTTCTACATTCTGCTCATATGTCTGAAGTTGTTCTGTGATCTTGGAGTTCTCTTCAGTCACTCTACGATTTGGATATCTTCATATTTAGCTCAATAACTTTGTCATACTTGTTTAGTTCATTCTGCGATCTCAGTGAACTAAGTCTTTAGCTTTATGAACTTGGACTCTCACTCTTTCTCAAGTTCAACTCTACTATTTGGATTAACCTAACAACTTTGATCCTTAAGTCCTTATACATTGATCGACTCTTTAAGGACTTTACAAAATGATAAGTATTTCTTTCCTAAGTCCTTGTACAATGATTATCTCTTTAAATACTTTACAATATTAGTTATTTTTCTCATACTAATATACATTAAGCTTTTTGTCATCATATCATCATTAAATCCAATAATAAAGGCAAAACCATATATGCACTAACAATCTTCCCCTATTTGATGAAATCCTCAATAACTCTAATGCAGACAATATATAATTTAAACATGTTCTTAGATACAGTTAGACGTTATATTGCCTATCAGAAAGTATGAATATTATGAATGTAATTATTGGTTTATAAATATTTGAATAAGTGTTGTTTACACCAACAACACACAACACTTGTATCTGTATAACATAAGATATTATAAAAAGTGCAATTATAACAATTATGATCAAAGCAAGAAAGAAATATCTCCTTGGCGCTCGACGATCATTGCTTCCACTAGACGATCTACTCTATTTTGATATTATCACTTCTACTCGACGATCTTCTTAACGCCACTTTCACTCGGCGATCTCTTCTTCTTCTTTTCTCCCATTATTATCATGACCTTTTATCAATTCTTTATCTTTATCTTTTGGTCATGAACACTTCTTTTCTCCCCATTTTTTGTCAGCATCACTCCAAAGTTTCTCCTATGCTTTAGTTTACTGTTTTTTCTTTTCTACTTCTAGGGAGTTGCGGGACTTAATTGCCCGAGGATTAACATCTAATATCTCCTTTCAATGCTCTTCTGATCTAGCTTGGTTTTGATACATCTTAATCCTGATATTTCTTCTTAGTCCCTTTCTTATTTTAAATTCTTTGTTACCTTGTAACTAGAAGCTCCCCCTCACTAGCTGAACCAAATTCTATTTGTTAGTTAAAATATGAGAAGATACTCCTTCTATGGGAACTGATAGAAAACTCTACATCTTAAGTCTAATATCCTTGAGATCGACCTTTGATTCTCATTGGCTAATCAGTCCTAAAGAAAAATCTAGAGTTATAATGAAGAGAAACTTTCCTTTTGCTTCTAATTTTATTTCTCCATTATCTATCTCCCCATTGAGCTTAATATCTTCTTCAAACCTTGAGTAGATTTAGATTTCCAGTACAAGGCCTGAATTGAATTCAGCAGAGAGGACTTGTTGATGTAAGCCTTATTATCAACACTTTGCTTGAAGCCCGTCAAATTTCTGAATAGAGATATATGACCGAAAACTTCAAATAAATCGATATAAGATTCTGAACTTTCTTATA
This sequence comes from Hedera helix, assembly GCA_947179155.2. Lineage (NCBI taxonomy): Eukaryota > Viridiplantae > Streptophyta > Magnoliopsida > Apiales > Araliaceae > Hedera > Hedera helix. The sequence goes on from OX359278.1 coordinate 11,382,945, forward strand.
GGTTAGGATTTCGAATGAAAAAGAAATATTAAAAGTTCGTCTAAAAGAGATAAGTGTTGATGACTCTTTTAAAGATAGGTGAAGAGACAATTTAGAGAGTAATAAAGATCTAGGGTATTCGAGGAGTCAGAATGTTGAAAAGTTGAATACACCCCTTGATATTCAGCTAAGTGGGACACATGTTGAGTTTTCACTCATTTGCTATACGGCAGGGTCAGCTATAGCAGATACGTATCAGTTTACTTCTGCCAGTTATTCTTACATGTCCATCTGACCTTTACTTGCTTCGGTCTAGTCGTTTACACTACAGGATTTCTAACTCGAGTACATAGAGTAGAATAAAAGCCTTCAACTTTCGTATAGTCACTACTACAAAACAGTAAAAAGATAACACTTAAACAACAAGGTTTTTATAAAAAACGTTGTGGTATTTTTTTTCACAACGTTTTTTCAAAAAACGTTATAGATACATATGCAAAAACGTTGTGTATTTATAAGGGGCAATATTTGGTTTTAAATTTATAACGTTTTCTTAAGAAAAACGTTATCTATTTAAAAAACACGGAGTTTGAAAAAATAGCTCAGAAGTGAAAATTTGAAATTAAAACACGGAGCATATATAAATAATTTTAATTATTAAATAAACAAATTTTATAGGTTTTCTCTCACTAAACTTATTCCTCCCCCTTCTCTCTTACCCTTACCCTTGCCCTAGCGCCGCACTCCTTCCTCCCTGCATTTCTTCTGCTCTTCTTTTCCGATCTTCGTGACCCAGACTCTCATTCCCTCTTCTTTATCTGTTCCCAGACGGATGGTTAATCGCATCTCTCAGCAAGGTAAACCCTACAAACCAAATGTCATCAGTACAACTATATGCATCTCTCTCTCTCCTCTTTCCTATTTCAGACATAACCAGGGGAAAGATCCTTATGGATGAGTAATCTCTCTCTCTCTTTTCAAATTTATGAATATAATATGCTCTATATTTGACTCTGTTCTGTTTCTCTCTGTCTACAGATCTGAATCATACCCGAAAGACTACAATGTCCCACAACCCACAAGGACCACATCAGCTTCCTCAGATTCCACCACAAGCTTTCACGTTACAGCTCTTGACGGCCTTGTCAATATAAACTCCCTCTTCACAATCGTTGTCTTTGTGGGTCTCTCCTTAACAACTCCCAACCAAAAATCCCTCGAAAATCGATCGGCCTACGACGCCGGAAACGACGTCGCCAAGAAACTCCTCGTATTCGAAGTTGTCTCTTTCAACTTCTTCCTCTTCTCCTCTTTAGTGGCGCAGGGTCTCAAATTGGCCATCAATCTTTTGAACAGTAAGGATGTTGATGAGGCCTTCAGGGCCCACATTAGTCTTAAGGTTTTGAGATTTGGAATGCTGGGCTCCGCTGTTGGATCCGTAATGGGCTGCTTGTTTTTAATGCTTTCGATGGTTAATGTGATCCAGATTCGGTTGGGTTTGTTGTCTTGTGGGAGTAAACAGGCGGTTCATTCGGTGGCTGCTTTGATTGTTCTGGTCACCTCTGCACTTGGGGTTTATATATCTACTGTTGTTTATGCATTTCTCCATTGATTTAAGGTGAAAAGGCTTACGACTTTATGCATTTTGAGGTTTTATTTTGTTTGTGCTGAGATGGGTATGATCACGATTGTTTAATTTTAATAAAAGAGCACATCTTTTTGCTGGATTCTTGAATTTTTTTGGTTACAATATCTCTTTGCTGACTGGATTTATTTGTGTGGGGAATATTTATGACCTGGATTTTGATACTTGGCAAACAAAGTTGGTTTGAAATGAGGTTGCTCGGAAGCATTGTTCAATTTTCTCTAAACATTTGCCCTGTACTTTGTGAGCAAGTTGGGTTGGAAGCTTAGGAGTATTTTTGGGTCATAGTTATTTGGGGAAATATATTTCAATTTGTGTCGTACTAAGAATTAAGTCAATATTTTGGATTAAGGTGCTAATCTTCATTAGCTGCAGTATAGTTGGTCTTTTTCTGCTTTTGGCATTTCTGTTTCTACTACTAATCTACTATGCTAGAGCCTTGTTAACATGTAGCCTAGTTTTCCTTTAACCAGGCTAGCTAGAGTTGTATATATTTTTGTGTAAGTAAAGCCATCCTCAACAACTGTAACCAAACAGGTCTTTTTCCTGTCTCTTTTTCTTGCTACCTATATATGTGATAAGTATGTAATAAAACAGTTACTACTTTACAATAGGGATTTTCGTATGTTGGCAATATTAAATTCTCATATTTAAGAAACAAGAAAACAAAGCTCATTTATATCATTGATGTTATCTCTTTCTACTTGCCTTCCATATGTCTTCTCTGATTAGGTGCTTAGAGTTCTCTATTGAATATTGACATGACTATTATTATATTGACTCATATACGTGCATTGATGGAACCCTCACAATCTGATACGGCAAGCAGTGCAAAGGAGGTGACAGGACGGGGATTGGCAGCTCTGTTGGTGTGAACAACCACCTGATGGGCCTTATACTTGTTCAGAGCAGTTGGTTTCCCAATCCTCTGCTTCTCATCAAACGCAGCAGCAAGTAAGAAGGTTTTAATTGACGACTTTGGCATTCTCTAGTTACAAAGGCTAAGTAGTTGGACATATCAATGCATTATTAACTTGGACATATCAATACATTATTCTTAAACTTTATGTTATTCCATACCCTGTTCTCCTTTTTGTTAAACTTCAAATTAGTTGATAACTGATTAATTAATACTAAGAAAAAACACTCGAGTTATGCATGTACAGCAGCAAACAACACTTATACGTGTCGATTCAAGTAATGGACCAGGGTATCGCTGTAGTTGCCTATCCGGCTATGAAGGAAACCCTTACGTGGCAAATGGTTGCAGAGGTACTAACACACACATAAATATATATGCTCAAATTTGTTCAATGTGTTTGATATCATATCTGGCTCGATCCTCATTTGTTCCTTCTGATATAGTGTTCTTCTACTTTATAAAGCAATTTATAACAATAAATAATATCTACTTTATAAAGCAATTTATAGCAATTTATGATGACTGAATGATCTTATTGTAGCCTGGAGTAAGAGTCGAGTAATAGTACTAACAAAATTTGATATTGTAATTTTACTTTCATTAATTTGATATTATCATTTGATAGTGTACTTTCATTAATTTGCAGGATTTGGATAATTGAACATGGGTAATGAGATGGGAAACAATAATGTATCGGGGCTACAAGGTACAGTTTCTGCAAGAATTTTAGCTAGACTGTTAAGTTTTGTTTGTAGTGTATTTGGTTGAGAAATGAGCTAAATTAGTTCCATAAGTTGTATTGTGCTGATGATGCAGAAGAAGAGAAGTTAGGAGTTGAAGAAGCTCCAGAATTATTATTACATGCAGATGAAGTGAAGGGAAAAAATCATACAAATTCTGAAGCTGAAAAAAGAGATTTTCATGATAAAGATGGGGATTATCATGTCAAAAAACAGAACTCGGATGAAAAAGGCTAGTAATCTCTTATTTTTATCTGACATGAGAAGAATTCTTACAATTAAACCAATGGTTTTTTGTGTTGAACTGGAGAGCAACATTGTCCCAAAGGTATGCATTTACTTATTGCACTATGTTTTATGTGATTGACCTCTATTGCAAATGGAAAATATCAGAATATCTAATAGAGACTTTCTGTCCATTTTTAATTTAATATAAATTCCTTCATTTGTTTTTTCTCTTTTTGATTTTATTTTTGAAGTGATCCCTTTAATTTTTGGGTTGATAGAACTTCTGTCGAGCTTTCTTGGATTGAAACTGATTTAACGAATCTTTTCTATGTGAAGGTTCAATTTTTGAGGGACATAGGTGTTCAAGAAGAATCTGTTGGCAGTGTGCTTGTCAGGTTCCCTCAGTTACTAACTTACAGCCTCTACAAGAAGATACTCCCAGTGGTTTGTTCCATTCTTTTTTCCCCTCTTTTTGTTTCTTTGGTATTTAAGAGAGGGTGCAGGTGGTCGGTGGGTTTTCTTGAATAGTGACTGGATAAAATCTATCTAAGTTGATAGCATATCGCGTATATATTTTGCTTCTTTCACAAAATATCATCCAAACCTAAACATAAATTGCTTCTTGCATTTGTTTGGATTTACATTTCTGTTTTTTTTTAACTTTAGTGTAGAGTGTGTCCTGGAAAATATGAAATATTTCTGTTTTGTATTACTGTTCTTTTTTTCTGCACTGTGGATCAATTTCAACATAGCATATAAAGGCTGATGTAGAAGTATTAACTAAGTTTTGAATCATTACGAGAGATGATATGGACTATTCGTAGGAAATTGATTCTCATTTAAAACTTGTCTGCTTTCAATTAATGGATGAATTAGTTTGAAGATGGAGTATTTTGCTTCTTGAGTAAGGGATTTGCTTATTTCTGAACTTTTGTTTGTTTTGACTTTCTGATTTTTCTCCTTCTTTAATTTTACATTTTTACAATTACAAGTCTTATTCTTGTTATGTGGAATCAAAATGGAAAAATTGCTATTGATTTTTTTTTCTTTCTTTTTTGTGTTGAAATTTACTCATACAAGTTTATGCGACAATGAAATAAAAACGAAGGCTGTTTATGTTTCCTAATCTATAGGAAAACTTTCATCAAATGGTTGTTAAAGTTGGCATTTTAACATAATTACAGCTGATATGTGGTTGTTTACTTGCTTTTCTGTAGGAAACTGGCTGTAAAAAAGTTTGATGGATAGAAATAAATGCTCAAACACATCCACGTGCAATTTTCTTGTATTGCCATGTTTGATGGATAGAAATAAATCCATAATCTGTAGTTCGTACTTAGGCATATAGATTGAACTAATTTCATTACTTGGAATGAACAGGATAATGTGTGTCTGTAACTTCATGAATTTGGTGATCTTTCTTTGCAGAATCTCTCTTTCAACTTTTGAAGGAGAAGTTCCCTTGAAGAAAAGAAGTGTATCACCACAAGAATGCAACCCTTAAGAATCCATCTCCGTCTGTTGAACTTGGTGCAGAATGGCTGAATCAACTCAAAGATGGAAAGCCTCTGTATCAGTTTAGGTTCTGAATCGTCTGTCCGTACAGGTTTAGATATTTATTTTGGGAGTTAATGGTGGATGTACAGGTTAATTTAGATTAATGTATTTTGGGAGAAGACTTTTTTGCACATGATTAGGTAGTAGTGTGCCACAGTTAATTTGGTATATTTTATGGATAGTTGGTATATTTTGTGGATATAGTAATTTGAAACTATAAACGAATGGTATTATTGGATGTATTTTGAAACTGAGAATGATTGCTACATTTTGGTTTTAAATGAGAATTTAGAGTTTTTTTATAGCTATATATCATTGCATTAATGAGAAATTGTGTATGTATTTTCAAATATGGGTGAACTACAACTATTTTTCAGTTAAACTACAACTGTCTGAAAACGTTGTTTAAATGTTACCAAATAGATGACACTTTATAAAACTTGTATAAATTTGTTTAAATGTTGTATGATGTAACAAACTACAACATTTTAAACCAGAAATGTGCTAAATAGATTAAAACGTTATATAAATTAGCCTAAACGTTGTGTAATGTATTAACAAAGATATATTACAACATTTTTATGTTACACTACAATATTTTAAAAACGTTGTCTAAACGTACTACAATAGATGACATCTTATAAACGTTGTATAAATTAGTCTAAAGATTGTGTGATGTATCAAACTACAACGTTTTATACCAGAAAATGTTGTGGAATGATACCATCTACGACGTTTTCAAGCATCTTAGTATTTATTTAAAGACAATGTACAACGTTTTTTTAGTAAAAAACGTTGTATTATGAGCCAACTACAACGTTTTAAAAACGTTGTATAAAATGTGTCAAATAGATGACACCCTTAACCTCGACGTTTCCGGGAGAAAATTACAACGTTTTTTAAGTGTTATCTTTTTACTGTTTTGTAGTAGTGAGTAGTCATTCGTAGAGTATGCATTGTACAATTCACTTAGCTATACGATCCATCATAAAGAATTCACACTCTACGATCTTCACCTACATGGTTAGACTAAAAAAAGTAGAATATATATATATATATATATATATATATATATATATATATATATATCAATTTAAGTTCAACACAACTGGTTCACTAATTAATAATTAAATTTAGATTCATTTAAAAAAATTATAAACACATCAACAAGTTGATCATTTATAAGGATAAACTGTAAAGTGATATTATCATTTAAAACATAATCCTTAATCAAGTGATGTCTTATGTCTATATGCTTAGTCATTGAATGCAGAATAGGATTATGAGTTATAGAAACTGCACTAGTGTTATCATAATGAATATGAATAGATTTAAACTCAAACACATAAACAGCTAGCTGATTCTTCATTCATAAGATTTTTACATAACAGCTTCTAAGAGCAATGTACTCAACTTCTACAGTAGAAGTTTATACTAAATTTTGCTTCTTGCTGAATGATGAGACAAGTTTATTCCCTAATAGTTGACATTTTTCACTAGTACTTTTCTTGTCTATTATACATCATACAAAGTCAACATCTGAATATCTAATAACATTAAAGAAAGACTCCTTAGGATACTATAGTTCCAAATCAAAAGTATCTTTGAGATATCTAAATATTCTTTTAACAGAGATCAAATGAGATTCATTAGGATTAACTTAAAATCTAGCACAAATACATGTTGTAAACATAATGTCAAGTCTACTAGTAGTTAGATATAGGAGCTGAGAGAGAAAATTATACCTCTGTATTGAGCAATGTCAATACTTTTAACATTTTCATCTTTGTCTAACTTAGTTACAGAAGTCATAGGAGTCTTCATGGGAGTGGCTGATTTCAAACCATACTTCTTTAATAGTTCTTTGATGTACTTGGCTTGGTTGATGAATATCTCTTAATCAGTTTGCTTCACTTATAGTCCAATTAAGAAGTTCAACTCACCCATTATACTTATATTAAACTTGTTCTGCACAAGCTTGTCAAATCTATCACATAGTTTTTTACCAATAAAACCAAATATTATATTGCCTACATTAATTTGTACTAATAATGTTTTGCCCTTATGCTTTTTAAGAAATAGTATTGTGTATACTTTACCTCTTGTAAATCATTTTTCAACAAAAAAATAGTTAACATCTCATACTATGTGTTAAAAAAATAGTTCATCATAATATATCCCTTCTTCTTGAGAGTAACCTTTTGCCACCAATCTGGCCTTGTTCCTTATGATTACACCATCTTCATCCATCTTATTTCTGAAGTCCCATTTAGTGCCAATCACTAGAGATCCCTTTGTCTAAGGACCAATCTCCAAACTTTGTTTTTATTCAACTCATCTTGCATTGCTTCTATCTGACTTGAATCTTGAAGAGCCTCATCGATCTTTTTAGGTTTCATTTGAGAAATGAAGCTTAAATAAAAGTATTAATTCTAGGTTATTGATCATGTGCTGATTCTTACTGTTGGATCGCCTATGATAAGGTCATGTGTGTGATACATTGCCCATCTTCTTCCTGACAGAACATTTATCCTTGTGCCTTCTTGTCTGAGTTCTTCAAAGTTTGGTTTTACTAGTCCTGAAGTTGATAGATCTTCAATTCGTACAGTGTCATGTCTGAAATAATTGGCTCTACAACTTGTTCATTTAACTCTACGCTTGTTTGGGTTGACAATCGTAGGATCCATGTATTCTGCATTTACAACTTCTAACTCTACGATCATAAGTTTATTGACCGTAGTATCTACCTGTTTTATGGGCTCATTAATAATGATAGTCTTACTTGGCTCCAGATTGTTAGTTTCATCAAACATTATATGAACTTAAACTTCAATATTTAACAATCTTTTATTGAAAATATGGTAAGCATTGTTAGTATCTAAATATCCAAGAAAGATACATTCATCTGACTTTATTTGGAACTTAATCAGATAGCTTTTACCGTTGTTGAGGATATAGTTGTTTGCCTAAATTTAAATAGGAATTAACACCCAAGTATTCACGGCCCACAAGTAATATAATGATAAAGTTGAGTGTCGAACTCACAAGGAATTAAAAATAATTATTACCCAACACTAATTTAATATCAAATTAATTATATTTAAATAATCGCAATTTAATTTTAAAATAAACTAATTAAAATTATCAATTAAATTAAACTAATGAAAAAGATTAAATTAAATTAAAAATAATTAAGATTAAAATTCCCCCAATACTTTATTTAAATCCCTTCACTCTCTTTTTAATTAACTAATTATATAAAATTGTTAACTGAGATTTCATAACTATTTATTAACCTTTTTCAAGAATTAATAAAAAGATTTATTCTAATTAAGTTGTTATATTGCTATGCAAAATAACTTGAAATAAACTCATTAAGATCCAACTCTCAACAAAGTTACATGTGGCATATAGATATCTTCATCCTATACATTATTATGCTACTCTTCCTAGAAAGAATAAACAAATTCACATATTATCATATTTGAATCTAAACCTATAATTCACTTTTAATTTTGTATAAATTATCCCAATAATTAATCACAATTAGTTACTATATTAACGCACAAATAATTAATTAACTCTAAACACTATAATCCACTCGTCAACTTCATATAAATTATCATATTAATTAATGCAAATAATTAAATACTTAAACACATAAAATATGATAAACAATTTAATTATAATCAAGTTAATTAAAAAGAAAATAAATTAATTTAAACTACACATTGGGTTCAATTGCAATCTTAATAATAAATTAACTCATAACTAAATAATTAATTAATCACAAATAATTCAACATCTTAAAATTATAAAAATAAAAGAAATCAAATCTGTATTGATATCCATCTATCACTCGGATCACAATCTCCAATTATCAAGCTTCGTCTTCAATTATTGAATCTTTAGCGTTGAATATTTGTTCCTAACTATGTTAAATAAATTACTCTCTATTCTAATCTATGTTAATAATCTGTTAATATACTGAATATAAGAGCCTCATAGTGTATTTATAGGAGTACATTAATAATCCTAAGCAATTATGGAAAATAAATCCAATTCAGAATCAAAGTAAAGAACAAATCACGAATAATGCCGTTTCTACGAATTTTTGCGCTTGTCAAATAAGGCCTTCGTTCACTTTGACCAGTCAAACACAGTCGTGCGCATGGCGTCTGGCACTTTCTAGCCCCGTGTCTTAGAACGATGTCACTTTATTACCCGGTACTTCTTACCTTCGCGCATTGCGCGAATGATGTAGAGAAGTTATGATGAATTATATTATCTTCATAGAACTGGTTCACCTCAGAGACATCGAATTCTCTTACATGATCACTTTTTATTACCTTGATCTTCCCACCCTTCTCATTCTCAGCCAACTTAAAGAATCGAATTAAGTTAGAACTAGTTTCATCCTTAGAGGCCAAAAAGAATACCATGTGAATCTGCTATAGTCATCTATAATGACCAAAGTGTTCTTCTTTCCTCTGAGGTTAATAGTAGGTATAGGCCCAAAAAGATTCATATGTAAAATTTATAGGGGTCTATTATTGGAGTTGACTATCTTTCTCTTGAATGAGATTCTTGTTTGATTCCCTAGCTGACAAGTTTTGCATGGCTTCTCTTTGATGAAGGTTAACTTGGGTAGTCCAGAGACTAGATCTTTGGTGACTAACTTGGATATGCTCTTGAAATTAAGATGAGAAAGACTTATGTGTCATAACCAACTTACATCTTCTGAAGCCTTAGCAAAGAAGCAAGTTGTTACAGTTGAGCTTAGTTTTGCTAGATCCACCACATAAACATTTATATTTCTTATCCCAATTAGCTTTATAAAGTTTGTTTCCAGATCTCTGACTTCACATTGGTTGTTGAGGAAAACTACTTGATGTCCTTTATCGCACAGCTGGCCAATGCTTAATAGGTTGTGCTTCAATCCTTTAACATAAGCACTTTTCATAAATGAGACAACACACTTCCCTATGGTGTCATATCTTCTGGTCTTACCAAAGTTGTTATCTCTAAAGATAACAATAGGACCTTTATTTTCTATGAAGCTTAACAGGAGAGCTCGGTTTCCTATCATGTGCTTTAAACATCCACTGTTTTGATACCATGTTGTGTCAATAGAGTTCTTTTATTGCAAATATAAATCAAGCTTCATTTTGGTAGCCATACTTGTTTGGGTCCGAATGGGTTAGTCCTTTTTAAAACCTAGATTTATCTAATTATAGATCTTCTAAACATGGGATAAGCATTATAATCACACATAGAAGCAATATATCCATAGTTATGATAGGTATAACATTTTACGTATTGAATGCTTGTGTGTTTAAATTGAATCCTTTTCCCCAAGAAAAGTGTAGGGCGATAAAATATTTAGCCTTTCTTCTAGGCTATTCTATGATTTTGAGAATCCGTAGAGTAAAAGGTAGTTCTACGATTTCTATCAGTATATTTGTAGAGTGAGTTTTCACTAACTCTTTGAATCCTTCTTGGTTTGATCATAGTGCCGACCTTACTCTGTGATTTCTTAAACCCCAAACTAGTGTGAGATCTATTATTTTTAGTAATAATAATATCAGCAGAAAAAGTAGAGGCTTGAATAAATGTTCTGTGATTTGTTTTGATTTAACAAACACAATGCTCTTATGGGAAATAGAAGCAGTGTTTTTGTTCATTTCAATGCACGTGCCAACACACTAATTTTAGGGAGATTCCTCAAAACCTAAACTTGATCTGTTGGAACTCAATCTCTGACTTGTGATCAAGGAGTCCATGAAAAATGAAGACCTATTCTAAGTAAAGATTGTTTATCTATCTCCTCAATCTTGGAGACTAATTTAGACTCTCTAAGTGCAGACCGTTTAAGGGTAGATCTTAAAATGTTATTATCAACTTCAAGTTTTGATAGAGATGAAGCATTTCCTTGAATTATTTTCAACTCAAGTTGAACTCTCTTTTTTTCTACTTGAAGTAGAGAATAATCTTTTGAAAGTACCCTGGACCACTTCATATATCTAAGCAAATCAGTAGTTATTCTACGTAAAGCATTTCTTAAGTCATGCATATTAACATTAGGAGAGTTAAAGTCAAATACCTCACTGATATAAAATTCTTGAATATCAGTGGTGATCTCCTTTGTAATTTCAATAGCCATGAGGCATAGGTTAGCTTTATGAGGTCCTTCATCTTTACTTGAGTCAGAGTCAGAGTCACTTTTAGTTGCATTCCAGGAACCATCAACAACTAGCCCTCTGTCCTTCTTGTGAAATTTTCTCAAGTTTGTCTTCTTCTCCTTCTGGACATGTTCCTTCTTTTTTTCTTTCGTCAGATCTTCTTTGATAGGCTTACTACACTCAACAATGAAATGTCCTTCCTTTTTATAGTTAAAACACATGCCATTGACATAGTCTTTTTTGTCGCTGGTGTGGTTTCTAAAGTATTTTCTGGTACTGCTCCTACCTTTCTTTATGAACTTGAGGTCTTTTAGCAAGAACATCAACATCTTTATTTTCATCATTTGAACCACTTTTTTCTTCCATGGACACTCTAAAGGGACTTTTTGTAATCTTAAGAGCAATATTTTTATCTATTCCTTTTACTTCTGTTGTTAATGTTGTCTCAACCCTTTGATTCAACTTTAACTCATAGGTGAGCAAGTTTTCTTATAGTTGTTGCAATGTTATCTTATGGAGGTTCTTTGACTCTATGATGGCAATGGTCTTGACATTCCATTTACTGGGTAGAGCCCACATAAACTTGATGTTAACATGCTTCTTTAGGTAGACCTTGTTAAAGGCCTTTAAAGCATTGAGAATGATGTTGAATTTCTCATATGTAGTAGTGATGTCTTCACTAGAGATACGTAAAAACATCTCATATTGTTGAGTTATAAGAGATTGTTTGTTTTATCGAACTCCTTCTGTCCCTTATGACAAGGAGAGCTTCCTACACCTCATTTGCAATTCTGTAATTGGCCACATTTTTTATCAGATCATCTTCGAGAGCCTTGAGTAAGATGTTCTTAGCCTTCTTGTCAAGAGCTATCAATTTTTTCTCATTGTTAGTCCATTCAGCTCTTTGCTTGACAATGACTTTGTTTGGATCTTCAGGGGATGGAGCTAGCTTTATAGGAATGTATGGACTATTAAGCACAACATCGAAGAGCTCATCATCTATAACATCCATGAATGCCTACGTACGCATTTTTTAGTTAGAGAATTTATCTTTATTACACAATAGTGGCTTGTTTCCATCACCAAGCTTAGAATTGGTTTTATTATGTCATTTGGATCAATTCAAGCAGTTAATCTATTCAATGAGAACGCTGCTCTGATACCAATTGTTATTCCCAGATGGCACAAAGAGATATAGAAGGGGGTTAAATAGATCTTTTCAAAAACTCATATTAAAACTATTTACCCAATAATTAAGTTAATTTGATTCAGTTAAATACAACAGAATATTGTGTTTTATAAACCCCATTAAAGTTTGGATAAAGATCCCAGTTCTGACTTTAGGGAAAGTGAGTGTGAAATCAAGTCTCAAATGATATCACAACTGATATAACTGTTATTGCAGAAAATATCACATTTGATATAGCAGTTTATTGTAGTTGATATATCAGGTTCCTCTAAACCAATTACAATCTCACTTAGAGAACTGATTCCCTTATAATTAGGCGAGCACTCTATCTCAACTTTTACAACTTCCCTCTAGAGAACTGATTCACTTAGAATCAAATGAGCTATTTGTCTCAATTTCATAACATCCCTCTAGAGAACTAATTCACTTAGAATCTAGAATCAGGCGAGCTCTCTGTCTCAACTTTCAACCTTCTTCTAGAGAACTGATTCAATTAGAATCAGGCGAGCAATCTATATCGACTTTTCGATCGCTTAGATATCTCTACTGTTGAGTTTAAGGTACTGCTACAATTGTGTTTAAGTTCGTCTTCAGAATGACTTAGCAACGATTTCTTTTCAAGGCGTATAGTGGCTTTCTAAAAATTGTATAGTGGCCTTTGGATTATGCGTTGAGCGTTTAGACTTATAAGATTTATCTCATTTAATTGCTTTATCGATTAGCAGCATTAAAGTCTAAAGATAAAATCTATTTATAGATTTTTCTCGTGAAAAATGCCCATTGGAAGTTTACCATTGCTTTGTCTAGTATCTGCCTCAAAACTCTTTTATTGCAGACTGGCACACTGACAAACTGTTGTAATCGCTTAATTTGTCAATTTTTTGTGTGATGTGACAGACTTGATTTTCGCAATATAGTTGTTGGAAATTCAGCTTATTGGACATCTTTCTTTCAGTTAACTCACTTCAAAGATATTCAGGTTGGATCTGTGTGAAGAAGCTTCTTGTCAGAATGGCTACTGACATGTCAAGAGTTGCACTCTAAGATACCAAATGTCTAGGATCCTAGAGTTAATCCTCAGATAAGTTTATTCTGCGCTTTTTGTAACCCTTCATTGTTTTGTGCTTCTCTATAGCTCAGCATCACTTTATTATTCTTTGCAACTCAGTCCCCACTCTACATTTTTTTGTAGTTCTGCATTCTGCTCATTTTGGAATTCTCTTCAGTCACTCTACCATCTGGATATCTTCATATTCAGCTCAATGACTCTATCAGACTTGCCTAGTTCATTCTGCTATCTTAGTGAACTAAGGTTTAAGTTTTATGAACTTGGACTCTCAGTCTTTCTCAAGTTCTACTCTACTATTTGAATCAACCTAATAAGTTTGATCCTTAAGTCATTGTACATTGATTAACTCTTTATAAACTTTACAAAATGATAAGTCCTTCTTTCCCAAGTTCTTGTACAATAATTATCTCTTTAAGTACTTTATAATATTACTTCTTTTTCTCATACAAATATACGTTAAACTCTTTGTCATTATATCACCATTAAATCCAATTGCATGGGCAAAATCATAAATGCACTAATAAATTATACTTTAATTTACTTTAAATTGTAAAATATAGTTTATTAGAATGTGTAGTATCATCATAGTAATCGTGTATGTTATTCATTGTAAATTAGTTGGTTTTACTATTGTTATATTCATATATATATATATATATATATATATATATATATATTTTAGTAGGGAATGAAAACATTATGTTTGAAATGTATATCTATATTTATGGTGTTGGGAATGAAAACAAGTACAATTTTATGATTTAAAAACTTGGAAAATAAAAAAATTATTTAAAAATTTTATTATTTTTTGACGAAATACCTTATTTATGTCGTAAATTACATCAAAGATAAGTTCGCGCAATTAAACTAAAGTCTGACACATGGCCATCATAATTTCGATGAAAAAAATTGTCAAAATCAATTTTGTTAGAATTATTTATTTTCAACGGAATTTTTGTCGGGAATAATTAATTCTGACAAATTTCTCGATAGACTTTATTTTTGAAACGATTATTTTTTATCGAATTTTAGACCGAATATTCCATTAAAAAAAACTAATTTCGACGAAATAAACTTATTTCTAACGGAATATTCCATTGAAAATATTTGTTTTCTTATAGTGATTTGTATCATTATAGGGAATGAATTGTATCTCGTTTTAAATAAAAAACTATTTTACTAGAATATTTATGGTAACCCATAAGAGAAACGAAGTTGACGTTGGTGCATATTTATATATATTCATAATTTGACGCAAAAATATCATTTTTCTTAATTAAATACTCAAAATCATGGTCTTAAAACTCGGCTCAGACCGACGGTTCGACCGGTCAAAAATTGAAACTAGTAGGCACGTCTGTCTGATTTGACCTAAAAAATTGGTTTTCGTCAACCCGACCGAATCGGTGGTTTAACTGATAAAATCGGTTAATTGACTCGCTTTTAAAGTATTTTTTAATATTTTTTTGTACAAAAATATTTTTATTTTTAAAACTATATATTTTTATTAATATTATAACATTATTTTACGATATTTTAGTTTACAAAAATTAGATGTTTTAAAAATTTATTAATTATTAATAATATATTTTTTATGTATTTATGACGTCACCGGTTTAATAACAATTCGACCACTGATTAAACCAATGACACATCTATCGGATATTTTTTTCAATTCGATAATCTATCCAAATATGAAAACATTGCTCAAAACTACTTTGCTTTGGGTAGTTGGTACAAGAAATTGGTAAATAAAAACACTGTATTAATGGAATACTTAAAACTATTCAAACAGTACATATATTTCCAAGATGAGAATTAAATGGAGGAAATTGAGTCATTGAGACAGCAATATTACAAGGAGAAAATGATGTTTGTGGTATGCCTTTGTTTGTACGTGCTAGGAGGGACCATGATTTTCTTATGTTGTATTTCCACCACGCATCTTGAATTATTTTATCTAAATAATTGGAAGCTTGCGAGTACAGAAAATAGACATACTGTCTAATATTTATTGGGTTTACAATGTGAAAATGCCACTATTTTCCAATAGATCTGATCCGACAATGTAGCACCCACATACAAAATTTGTACTAGTAGTAGCATTCACTCTTATCAATGAATTCGCATCAAAAAAATTTAATGAAAGCGAAACAAAAAAGTAAACTCCACAAAAGAATTACGTACGTACTTCTTGTGAGGACATAAATCCTAGCTAGGAAGATACTAATTGAGGTAATCTTACACGTTATTATTATTATTTTTTTATTATATAGATTATTTTAAATTTATTTATTTATTTTAAATATAAGATGTTTTATATATTTTTAAAAGAAAGAATGTAATTATTTTTTATTTTAACTTTAAAGATGGAGTAATGAAAAGAAAAAAAAAAGCGAAATAATTAATTAGTGCATGAATAGTAATAAAATTTTAAATCAACATTAATTACCTAATATTAATATTAATAAAAAAATTTAATATGTGTGATTATTTTTTAAATGATCTATATAATAAAAAAAGATGGAGTAATAGATACGGCAACTATTAACCCCAAAATAAGGGTCCTAACTCGAGTCAAAATATATATTGAGCAAATACATTGAACAAAATAAAGTCTCCAGACATCCTAACATAAAAATACACGTCATTTCTCACACAATTTAATACCCTAATATGAGGCATCTAGCTATAAAGACTGATCTATAATTAACATTAAATATAGGCACTCTTTCATCATGTAGTGTATATTGTCTATAATACATCTCAACAATAGGGATTTAAAAAAAATTAGTGTCTTCCGGAATTAGAGGTCTGGAATTTGGGAGTCAGTGCACTTAGAATCCCAAAAGGCATGAACTTTTTTATCCTCTTTTCTTCCTCTTCTTTCAATAATAAATTTGGGCACCAAAATTTTTTTGGAACGTAGATCGAACATCCTAATACAGAACGAGTTTGCACAGCCAACACTAAATACCCAGATAACCTTATAGTCGGGTAGCCGACCTAAATAAAAAATATCTATCGAATGAATGAATAAAGAGAGGAAAAAACAAGTCTATTTTTCAGAATTTAAACCTGGAAGGCTATGAACGCTCCGACTTTTGAGCTTCTAATCTCGAGAAATTACTAATTTTAAAATCTTGGTTGAGATATATTATGAACGGTATGTGATGCATTAGATGGACTAGTGTCCACATCTGATGTTAGCTATAGATTTGGCTGAATGTCATTTTTTTTCCAATATATGCATGTGACTGATGTAGCACCCACACAATGTGCAACACGAGCCATTTGTTAGTCAACTTACGAGCGAATGAAAAACTATAATTTCTTCCAACTAACATTCACTATTATCAATGAATTCGTATCACAAATGTAATGAAAGCGAAACAAAATATATATTGAGCAAATACATTGAACACAAAATATATATTGAGCAAATACATTGAACATTTCTCATTGTTTTCTAGCATATGAATACGATCGATCATTCTGAAGCAAAATACACAAGAACAAAATAATTGCATAAAAAATGCACTCCTTTTTTCTTTGAGAACAAAAAGTATTACTGATAGAGCATAATCTAAAAGACTTGGATTATGGAATACAAAACACCCAAATCATGTTCACATCAAAAAGACCATATACAAAGCCAAAATCAGAGTACAGAACTCAAAATCAAACCCCAATTTGATACCCTAATATGAGGTGTGTCTATATATGTTGAGAGTGATCCATAATTAATATTAATAAAACATACTATTTTAATTACCTAGTGTATACTGTCCATAGAACGACATAGATTTTAAAAAAAAAATAGGCTATGTTTGTTTGTAAAAAATATACTCGGAATTACACTATTTATATTAATTTAACACTATTTCGGACTATTTTATCCCATGATGGGGAATTAATAGTGCTTTAAATAGTCTTATGAACTATTTTTTATCATTCCTAGGGCTATTTATGTGGGATTATATAATCCCGTGAAAATTTGGAATTAATAGTCCCTTTATTTTAAACTATTAAATAATTTTATGGGACTAATAGTCCAACATTAAGGGACTAATAATCTTTCATCAAAAGATTAAATAGTGCAAAATAGTATTAAATTAAGATACATAGTTCAATCTCTAGCATATTTTTTACAAATAAACATAGTCCTAGTGTCTTTCAAGAGTTAGAGGTCTGAAATTTAGGAGTCTTTCAGGAGTGCTTAATTAGAATCCCAAAAGGCAACAAATTTCGGCCGCAAAATTTTCTTAATTAAAACGGCGATTGAACATCCCAATACCATATTATCTTATGTATTTGGTGATTGAGAAAATGAGTGTTCACCCCAACACTAAATACACAGATACCTGGTAGTTGGGTGGCCGACCTTCACTGAAATTTGCTACCGAAAGAATAAATGCGAAAAAGAGGGGGAAAAGTCTGTCTTTCAGATAGAGCTCTAACCCCCATAAGGATTCGAACACTGACTTTCGGGCCTCTAATTTCGGAAGTTAATAACTTTAAAATCTAGGTCATTGCGATATACTATGGACAGTGAGTGACGCATTAGATGGACTAGTGTCACAACTAATGTTAGCTCGGAAACATAATATTATTTACCGACAATACTAATGATACACTTATTTACGACAAATAATTGTGTCGCTAGATGTAATATTTTTATCATTATTTGTGTATGGATAGAACATGAAAGAATTAATAGAGGGGATCCTTGTCCGGAATTCCTTCCCTAATGACCAACCAATTAAGGAGTACAAATTTTAGTAAGAAACATTTTTTTAATGTTCAATTTCAACTCTTTGCTAAAATTTGAAGTTGTGAATGACTAATTAGCCGCTAAATAATCAAAATTTTATTGCAAATTAAAATTTAAAAACTTAAGTTATTTATTTTTATATAGATTAATTTATTATACTAATTTGTAAGTATTAATAAATTTAAGATTTCATATAGTCATAAATAACAAAAAGTACATACAGATTTTATAGAAACAAAACCCATTAAGTGGATTGGAGTTTAGATGGTAAAAGACATGTAAGAGAGATAAAGGTGACATGGAATGGATTAGAATCTCCTTTATTATATATGATTATTAAATTTTTTTCAATATATTTTTAACGACATAAATATGATATTTAGCGACATTTGCAGTTACATAATTGTTTGTGACATTTTTTCGTTGCTAATTGTTTGCGACAAAATTTATTTTGTCACTAAATGTGTTTTGGAGAAAATTGAAGGATAGATGTAATGCCATGTGGAATATATTTTGCCACTGTGACAATGCTACTAAAATTAAAATAATTAAGCAAAAAAAAAAGTGCAAAAAAAATTAAACATAATGTATTACTTAGGTACCACCCACAAAGCTGCAATTTGCTTTCCCTCTAGTCGATTCAAGGCACACTCAACATAATGTCATTGAATTAAATATTAAATGTGCTCAACAAGAACAATCGTTGTTTCCTCTATTGTTCCTGATAGAATAGTGTACTCTGTAACACTGCGTTTTGAAATTTTTAATCAGAAGGAAAAAAAGAAAAGTTAATGAAAAATGTTAGAGAATGTAAGGCAATTTTCTTCGACCTTGTCTGGGAGTTTATGAAAATAAACGAAAGGAAATACTTTTCACTTATTTGGGGGTTGACTGTTGAGAAGGAAATATATATATATATATATATATCACCCAAATACTGAAATCCTAAAAAGAGGTTTTCGAAGAGGTCTGATGCTATTGAGTTAATTAACTCTAAATTAAAGAGGATATGGTGGAAATAACTTAATTGCACTTGTTAGATAAAGGGTAAAATTGGCATTATAAAATTATTACTAAACCATGTTTTCCTTTCTCCTCAAATCTTCTCAACTTTGAGAAGAAAGTTTTTGAAAGAAAATGAGCATCTTTTCTCTAATTTCTTTTCTCTTCTCTTTGAAAAAACTACAAGACACTTGCTAACTTTTGTTTTCCCTCACTTCCGTTTTTTCTCTTTTTAAGCTCCAAGCTAGACGGTGTAAAGCATAACCCCCGATGCTTATATCTATGTCATGGCTTATTGCTGATTTAAAGATTGAAGTTTCTCTCTTAATATATAAACATAGCTCAACTCACTTTCGTTTTCTACAAGTGCATGTGTTGACGTTGTGCTACTTCAGAGGCTTGAATTATAAGCTGGTTTTAACTTGCATAAATGAACAATCAGAGTGCTTGACGGCTTGGTTGCCAGGGATACCTCCGATGTAAATATCAATATAGAACCACATATGTAGTCAACAATAGAGGCACTTAAGATTTCTATAACAAAGATAAGGTTACCTTCTCTTTGTTGGAGGTTCTGATATTCATTGAGCTAGGTCCATTTTTAGTTCCACATATTCGACACGAGTCAAGCCTTGAGCGACACTTCGTGGTCTCATTGGATTAGATTCCTTTCCCGTGTGAAAGGATCTTTCTTTGTTTAGTGGGGAGGTTGATCTCTGTCACAACAGTGGTTGATAGACAGAATGCAAATACTCTCACTGCCTTATCTTCCAGACCATTTTAGGACACATTCCACGTGTATGGTAGGTCAGGTTGTCCTTGTGGGCTTAGTTTCGTCAATAATACTTTCACCAATCCCATTCTAATATGCGGGCCAAATACATGATATTGGCCTTATAAGTCCTCTCCCCGGATATATCCTGACAGCATGCCTAGTTCAAATGTGTTGCAATCAAACACATCACACAAGCTCTAAAACAGAGAGAATAATGAAATAATTTTGGTGCTTCAACTTTTTCCTTACTATTTACGAGCAAAGAAGAGCAATCCACTATACCGTCACTCACCAACTTAGCCTTACACTTCATATACTACTTACGTTCCAAAATATGTGATAATTTGTTTATAAGATCAGTTGTATTTTGATGCTCCGACTTTTTCCCTATGTACAGAGACAATACATTTTCACAGCAACAGTATTTGTGATAATGCTTCATTGTAACTCTTGATGTGAAAATATACGTATAAAACATTCCATGCATGAGAAGCAGGATACAAATTCATATAAAGTACTCGTTCCTAGTTTTCAAATGAAATATATGGAATAAACACTCTAATAAAATGCAAAACTATACTCAATTGATAAAATTTCACAAGAGGCAGTACTAAAAGAATTCATTATTAACATATCACTCGCTCTTTTTCTTCATGGCTTGCAGACTATCTCAAAGCAAGGGAGAAGGGCTCTGGAATTCAGTAAATACAGTTCTTCAAAATTTGCATATAAACCTACTTTTCCACCCAACAAATCGAGCCCTGATTGACCAACAAGTTCTTGAATATTCTCCAGTGGCCTATGGACCCTGCCCGTGATGGCTATGCACACAATCAAAGCCTTCCTTAAAATGGTACTAGTATTACTATCAACAACTTGAATTGATGCAAATGCTCTTTCACTAGTGGAAGTTGTAAAAACACCGATACGATCATTAAGTTCCTTATCAATGGAGATGAACCCATGTCTTACAATTCAACAAATGTTGCATTTATTGGATGAACATAGGCTAGAGGAGCCATTGATGCCTAGAGACCATTCAATAGTTGTCCCGAAAAATCTCAATAGCTCATTGCCATCTGCTAGACAACGCGGATGTTGCTTTGGTAGTTTTCTAGCTTTGATCTTCACCATTTCTCTCGTGTTTGAGGCACATCTGCACATAACCAATTTCTGTCTGGGATCGTAATTTCAGTTGGTAGAGCTATAATGGTGGCAGTTCTTGCTCCATGTGAAATTATTGAAAGCCTTGTAATGAATGGTGCTTTAGACTTTTCAACCTATACAATAAAAACAATTTAAATTGTAATGTATAAGGTTTTAAATGAATAAGAATGTGATATGCAAATAATCTAATAAGAAGACTTGCTTGAATTGGAGGTACAATATTGACCGCATTAAACACCTCAATTGCAGTTGGGGTTGAGATAGGTGTAACCGACTTTTGACTTGAAGTTGTGTCTCTTCTCACTTGCACACACAATAAATATAGCTAATTAAAACTTGACAGTTCCATATGGTAATAAGACCGAGGTTACAAAAAATATAAGCTTACTAACACTTTTGCAGTCCTTTCTTGTGGTGGTTCTTCCCATGTAACCTGATTTTTACCATAAGGCTGATTCAATTCAACCTCTTCTTGCAGTGAGGGGTCCACTCTACTGTTAGCAGCTTCACTAGTGTTAATAGTTGAACATATTTGGCTAAAGCGAAAATTGAGCAAAAACGGATTATTCATGATTTATTGCTTTAATTTGATTTCAAATTGGATTTGAATTCCATATTAGCTTAAGAATATTATTGTACTCCTATAAATACATTATAAGAGCACATTAGCAGATATTAACAGATTATTAGATACATTAGACACAATTAGGAGCGATTTCAGGTCTCTTCTATCTCTCTTAATTCTCTTGTACATTATTTTTATTATGTTTGGCTAGTTTTATTATTCAGTTCTAACGGGATGTTGAACCTTATTTTCACTTAATGATTTAATTAAGTTATTATTATTTATTTCTTCTTATATGAGATTTGTTCTTAATAATTTATTTTAATTGTTTGAATGATATTTGTTTTGATTGATTTAATTATGGTCAGTTAAATTAATTAAATTGTATTCATCTGCTAGATTAAGGTATAGTATTAAGCAAACGATATTGTATCTGATCATAAGTAGCAATTAGTAATATTTGACCGTGATCAAGCTTTTGAATATTATTATGGTTATCAAGAAAGCAAGTTAAATAATATGCGATTGTGTGATTATTGCTTGAAATAATCTAATTTCCTAATTCTAATGCTACTATTATATTAAATTTAGACCAATAGTTCTAGGTTGTATGATAGTTAGGGTCTAATGAGGACGATTGCCACATTAGATTTAAAATCTAAGGAAAATTTCGGGTAATTGAACGATTATGGTTACCTAGGGTTATTAATTTTATTGAGGGATGAATATGATTAACTTGATTATATTATTACTGTGAAAAGGTGATACTAAACTGAAGAACTAAAGTCTTTAATTATTTGGTTAATTTTATTAATTTACTTTTATTTATTTAATTAATTATAATTAATTTAAAACCCCGCATTCTAGTTTACATTGCATAAAAATAAATTAATCATTCTCTATGGGATTGACTCTTACTTGCTATTATACTGATTTTGTTATTAAAAGTAAGGATTAATTTTGGAGTGTTAACGACAGCTTTCAAATTTTGGCATCGTTGTCAAGGACTGATTCTAATTTATTTTTGTGTTTTTGTAAACTTTATTTTAATTTAGTAATTTTTCTTAGATTTTATTTTTTATAATTTTTCATAGTTTAATTGAGTTTTACAGGTTAAGGATGGAAGTCATGCCTGATTATGTTAATGAGGTAAATATTTTTTCCTTTGAGCAACAAATTGATAATATTACTCCTCTTGTTTATCAAATGGCTATAAGTACTTGTAGGATTTGTATGGTAATAGGACACCCAACTGATATGTACCCAATGCTTCGAGATGAGTCCTATGAACAAGTCAATGCAGTTGGTGATTTTCTTGGTCAATCAGAAAGGAGATATGATCCCTATTTAAACACGTATAATTCAGGATTGAGGGATCATCATAATTTCAGCTATGAGAATCCATCAGTGATCAAATTGGCACATAAACCAAAAAATTTCAAACACTACTAGAAAAATAAGAATACGTGACAGAATTTTGTGACAGTTTTTAAAAACAATCACAAAATATAGTAATTTGTGATGGACTTTTTGAGCAATCACAAAATAATAGTATATATGATGGCTCTTAGTGATGGCTAATTTTGCCATCAATATATTATAATTGTGATGGTCATGTCAATCACCAAAATTTTCACGCAAAATAAAATTTCTTTTTGTGACGCATTAAGCCATCACTTATTGATATACCCTTTTTGTGATTGCATTTAAGCCATTACCAATATTTTAATGAAAGAAATAATCAAAGCAATATTTTATGACGGCCATGACAATCATTAAAAAAGATAAATTTTTGTGACGAAGTTTATTTGCAATTACAAAAAGAAGGTATTTTGTGATGGAATTTTCAAGCAGTCACAAAACAATAAAAACACATGATGGCTCTCAGTGATGACTAATTTTTCCATCATTATAGAGTATTTGTGACTGTCATTGCAATCACCAAATCTTATGTGAAACTAATTTTGTTTAGTAAGCCAACTCACATATGTTTCATTTTATATATTTTTTTAAAATTATAACCATGATCTGGGTTTTGGTGTAGTGATAATACTCGTTATTTAGCTTGCAAATGGGGTAAGGTTTCGAATCCTACAAGTATCATTTGATACACTTAAAATATATAGTGAAATAAATTGTCCGTAAAAGGAGATTCACGTTCTTACTTTTGATTCCTAAAGTCATGTGTTTTTTTGTGATGGCTTTGACTATCACAATAGATCAATAGATTACTTGTTAATGTGATTGTATTAATCATCACAAAAACACTAAGTGTTTATGTGTTTGTCAAAACCGTCATAAAAGGCTTTTATGATGAGGGTATACAAGATGGCCTCCGTAATGACTAAAGTCATAACAAAAGCTTTTTGTGATGATTTTTTGAATTTATGTGATGGATTTGAGCCATCACAAAAGGCCATTTTTTTGTAGTGAAATAATCCACAGTACATGCAACCATATCCCTAACAACAACATGGCCAATCGTCTAATTCTTATATGTCTTTAGAAGATATGTTTAAAGCTTTCATGAACCAGACCCAACAGTTTCAACAAGATACAAAAGTTTTCATGACTCAGACATAGCAATTCCAACAAGAGACAAAAACTTACATATATAATTTGGAGACTCAAATGAATCAGCTTGATACTATAGTTGGTCAATTAGATTCTCAAGGGTTATTCCTTCCATCGCCGACACAAGATGAAGCAAACAACATCAGTGCAGAAGTAGACAGTATCAATGTAGACAATGATGTTCTTTGTGGTAATGTCATACCTAAGGTGAAGGACGTTTCTGGGGAAATAAAGAAGGAGAATTCGGAGGATACGATTACTAATAATTTGACGTTAGAGGAGGAAGAAGAAATTGAGCTGAAACAAGAACTGAATGAGGCTGAAGCTGCATTAAATTATTTGCCAATGATTTTATATAGTAATGCAATTATTTTCATTCCATTATCTGTTATTCACGAAAAAAATAATCTTCTGTTTTGCAGGTTCTCAACCCATATTTGAACACTTTCTCAAATTATCTCTAATACTTGTTCCTTAAAAAGAGAGTAAAACCTTCATATCAATTTCAAGGGAGATTGAATCTACCTATAATACCCGAGATATTAACAAGACTTATAGATAAGATTTTAAATGATTAATTAAATGTTAAGGCTTAAAACCTAGAGTTGGAGAAGTGAGATGTGTAGAAAATGAGTAAAACAAATTTTAACGTACTTTATTTGTTAGGGATAAAATGTGAGAATATTATAATGATGGATTTGGAGAATTTATTAAGAAAATAAATTCAATTAAGAAGTGAATGTGATTATATTGATACATATATATACCTAAAGTGTGCTTTTTAGCCAAATAAGAAGATGAATAAATTAATACTTAACAAAAATTTAATTAGTTTTAATATAAAGCAAGAAGGAACGTTATGAAATATAATTAATTATATTAATTATATTAGTTATGAGTTAAAGTTATAGAAAAGCTAGAATGATTGGCTAAGATGACAATAATAAGAAGTTAATTAATTAAGTAATTAACTTAATTATCACGTTGTAGTATAGAATCCAATAATAGATTAAAACAAGTTCAATATTTTAAGTCTTGTTGGTAATTATAAAAATGTCCAAATAAATTTATAGATTAAACCTTATGAAGAGTCTAAGCAATTTAATTAGTAGACTAGTCCAAAAGGATTATATGTGTTAGCCCAATATGAGTATACTTGGATGAAGATGAGTTAGTAGTATTGAGTAGCTAGCTAATTTAAATGATGAGTCCAAACAAATTAATATGAAAGCATAGTGGAGTTAATGTAATAATTTAAAGTAATGAGCTAAATAAAATAAACTAGTAGCCCAAACATTGAGTCTAAATTTTAAAGTCAAATGTTGGTCAATGTGTTGGGAGAATATTTTTCAAGTATTGGTGAGTGTAAAGAATTAACTAATGTAAGATTAATTGAATAACCCTAGTAGGTAGGCAAGATAGTGCATTAACCAAACATTGGTTAATTGCTAGAGAATGAATGTGATGATGAGAATTAACCATGGATGAGTTAATTAAGTAACCCTAGGTGGTAAATAAGTTAAAGCTTTAACTATGCATTGGTTAGTTGCTAGTAAAATGTGTAGCTACATATTTATATATATATATATATACATGATGGATGATAATTAACTAAGGTAAGGTTGGTAGTTTCACCTTAGGTTAATTGTTAGAAAAGAGTAACCTTACATTGGTTAATTGGTAGAAGAATATTATAGATACAATTATGTATGTATATAATTTACCAAGATAGAATTGGTAGGTAACCATGGATTACATGTTTTAGAGAATTAATCATACATTGGTTAATTGTTAGGATAAATTGCAAGTATTGTATATATATGTATATATAATAAAAATAAAGAAAAAATGGTGGAGTGTTGACCAAAAATGGGGCCCCACTTGGGGATTGAGTGTAGTTTGCATGTTTCTTGTATTCCATTTAAAATGTCATTCACTTTGTCAATTCCCTTAATTTATGCAAGGATGTAATTTAAATAAAAGGTTATTGGTGAATATGTAGAGATATACATGTTGTAAGTATATGAATTGGTAGAGAGTTAACCAATGTTGGTTAAATAAATTAACCATAAGTAATAAGAAATCTTGTCTATCACCAACCTTAGTCAATCAAAATGGTCAATTCTTATGAATTTATGTTTGTAGAGAACTAACCATTGTTAGGTTAGTTGTTAACCCTAAGTGGTGATAAAAATAAAATCTTAACCAATGTTAGAGTTAAGTATTAGTAAATATATAAATATATTGAATATATATGTATACTTGAATATAGAGAGTTAACCACATTGGGGTTAATTGTTGGGAGATGTATAAATATGTAAATATATAAATAAAATAAGGTTTAACCAATATTGGGTATTTGAGTGACCAAGGTTAAGTGTAGTACTTTAACCCTAGGTCTTATGGGAGTTAGAGAGTTAACCACATATGGGTTAAGTGTTGGTGATATGTTGCCTATTTTGCACTTCATCATCTATGTTGCGTGTAGTCAAGTTGATGGGTGACATTTTGAAGGTCAAATGATGGTCAAATATGAAAAAAAATACAAGTATTGTGTATATATGCGTTGGTATATATATAGATGTTGGTGTATATGTATATATGTATATATATATATAACTAATAAAAGAAACCAAATTAGTGAAAATAAATGCTAGACCCGAATTTTGAGGGGCCCTCACATGGGGATGTTGAGTGTTGCTTTATATTGCCTCATTTTCACTCCAAAAGTTGTTTACAAGTAAGTTTGATTGAAGTCATTCATTTTAGTCATTCATCTTAGTCTTTTTCTTCCATAAATCAAGCTAGGATTGGATTTTGTAGAGATTGGCAAGATATGTTAGTCAATTGGTATAGATATACCTATTGTAAGTAATAAAAAGATATGATAGAAAGCCCTATAAATAAAGCTCATTAGTTCTTTTGTAGGAGTTTGATCATTTGTTGGTTGTCTACACCAAATCTAGAGAGAAGTGAGAGCTCAAGTATAGAGAGCTTATGAGCTTGAGAGAGTTAAAGAGAATCACCAAGAGTGTTAGTCATTTCGGGTGGAAGAAGAAGAAATAGGAGGAGTCATAGCAAAGCTCTAGCAAGAAGAAGATCACTTAGAAGGTTAAAAATTTTCTTAACCTTAACCTTGATCTTTTTATTTTATATTGTTAAATATTTGAACTAGAGAGGTTATATATGATGTATGATATGTATATGATGTATGTAGAGTCATAAAACATGATGGTCTAGCAAATAATGCTTGTAGCATCATGTTTGAACCAACCGAACCAAGGATTTATGAAGTTAGTTTTCATTCTGTCCTTGTAAGAGATTTTAAGTCTACTTCTGTTTGGAATTTGGATTTAGGATCTAAAGAGAAGTTGTAGAGGGTGAAATTCTAATGAAATTGGACTCAATAATCACCCCCAAAGTGTTTTAAAATGAGAAAGTTATGGCTGTCGGAGTGACTGGGGGTCGGGCAGTCCAATTTAGGATTTTGCATTCTGTTTTGAGCGCCTCGGGGCCCAGATTAAGCCTTTGTTGAGCGCCACGGCGCTCAAGACAGAAAGCTCAAGTTGTTTTTTTTGTTCGGGTCGGGTCGGATTGGTCCGGACCAGGTTTTCTTTGGAAAATTAAGTTGAAATAAGTGTAAAATAAATATGTTTGAATACTAAACCAATATATATAGGGTTTATTAGTGACTAAATGATAGCTAATGTTTAAAATAAAGACTAAGGTTAACACAATTAAAAAATTAACTATTGGTATTGTTTGAATAGTATTAAAATATTATTAAATGGTAAATGATATTAGTATATGATTAAAAAATTGTTAAATGATTAATAACATTAGTAAATGATTAAAATATTATTACATGGTTAATAATATTAATAAGTGATTAATATATTATTAAATGGTGAATAATATTAGTAAGAGATTAAAATATTATTAAATGGTTAATAATATTAATAAGTGATTAAAATATTATTAAATGGTTAATAATATTTGAATGTAGTTGTATATTATCAAAGGTAGATAATATTTTGAGGTATTTGGTGCATTATTAAATGTCAAAATCATTAAGTTATGCAAAAGAAGAAAGTTTAATTGAATTAAGACAATATAAATAGTTCATTTGTGACTAATTTAAACAACTTATTAAAAGTGGGTCGTACGAAGAACGTGTAGTAAAGGCGTAAGTTGGTTAAGCGTACCCGACATGTCCAAACTATATTTTGGACTAAGAATTTTGTCCAGAACTTAAGGATTTGTTTGTCAGACATCTTAAAAGTTAATAATTTGAAGTTAGAGTCTTATATAAAGACTAAGTAATGGTCATTGTGACTAATGATAATGTCAATTTCATATATAAATTGTAGGTTAAACAAAAAAAACGCAAAATAAGCGTAAATGGTGGAAGCGAACCAGACAAGTTTTTCAGAATTTGCTCCTATGTGCATTCCTATGCTACAATGTGATATTAAATTATTGATATGAATATATATTGATGATATTTGTAATATGTAAAAAGCATGAAGTATGATTACATGTGAAATATATACAAAATATGAAGTATGAATTGCTAGAGATTAGTTATTTATTATATTTAATGCATGAGAAGTATGAAGCATTCATAAAATGAAAAGTATGAAAAATATTATGTAGGTATAAAATGCAGAGTATGTATAATATGTTAAATATGCAATGTGTTATGTAACAGTTAGACTTGCTGAACCGTCGTGCTCACTCTTGCTATAAAACTAACACTTTCAGATAAATGTGAGATATCTGAAGTTTTCGATAAAGATCAAGGATCAGGAATGCATATTACTTTCATCAAAAGTTTTAGTGATTGTTGTAGTTATGAGTCCAGATTGAACAGGTAAAATGATTGTGTTATTAATGAAATGATTAGTATGTATTATGAGTGTTTAAATACTCAAATTGACTGTAATAGAATGTCATATCATGTATGATATTGAGACATACTAAGAATTTATAAATATTGCGATTTTGGAATAGAAAGAGATGTTGTAAAGTTATAAATAAATGATTCTTTAGCAATTATAATATTGTTGTAAGTCATGAACGATAAGGAAAAAGTTGTACAGTGATGAACCAGGTCTGAGGTTTAAGGGACCCGGATTTGGGGGGGTTACACTACCAATGAAGAATAACGTGATAGATGGGGTACTCAAAATTTATGAAGTTGGAGTGATGTAGAGATTCAGCCTGATGTTGAGCTAATGACATTAATAAAGGCACTGCTTGGGAAGCAACCCAATGGGAGTATAATTTTCTTTCCTTTTATTTTTACATTTATATTTTAGTTATTTGTGTCTTTTTCTTTGCATTTTAGTTTACATTGGGAACCATATAAATTTTATGTGTGGAGGAAGGGATTTAGGATAATTGTTTTATTTTTAGGAAATTTTAAAAATTTTAAATTTTTGAATTTTGTGGGTTAGTTGTAAACCCTCACGATACAAAACTCATCCACTTGGAGTAACCTTGGGGTTTAAAGGCCTGTTGCATGTGCTAAGTGTAATTGTGTTTTTCTACAAAAATCAGTAGTTAGTTAGTTATTCTTTCAGGATGAGTCGCTTGAGCAATGAGTTAATTGAATTTTAATTTTTAGCCAATGATAAAAATTTTGATTTTTGATTTAATAACTTTTGAAAATGGGATAAATTTTTGCTTAGTTTGAAATTTTTGCTTATTGTTAATATTTACTTTGTTTAGGATCCTTTATTTTTATGCACTTATATCCATTTGTTTGAGCAAATTTTAATTTAAGGAAAGTTTATATGGTTAAATGCTTATGGATGATATTTTTGAGTTATATATCTTATTTGATCATTATTTGAAGTGAAATATAAAACAAAATATAATTTTTTGAGAGATGATTTAGGTAATTTTTCTTGGATTGTTAAATTGAAAAAAGAAAAAGAAAAAGGAACTCTTGTGGTGGGTTGAGATGGAGCGTAAAATGCACTCACTCATAAACACATGAAAAAATGAAATGGAGCATAAAATGCACTCACCGAAGAAAAGAGAAAAATAAAAAAAAATGGATAGAGCATAAAATGCACCCATATAAAAGAAAAAAAAATTAAAAAAAAAAGTACTTGAAAAATTAATATTAATAATCCTAGTGTGTTTATCAAGATTAAAAACTTTTTAATCTTCTAGTTATATTTGTCTATATTAGTGAAAAGTGATGTGAAAAATAAGAGTATAGAGTTTTGTTGAAAAACTAACCCGTTTTGATATCTTTTATGAGGCATTTAATTATGTGAGTGAATCAAAGTTTTTTTGCTAGTTTGATACATTTGGATTCACACACACACGAAGGGTCTTGAATAAAGTAAAATTAATAAATATTTTAATTTTTTGAATTTTGCATGATTTTAAAATTTTCTTTAAGTTATTATTTTTAAAATCTTTGAAGCGAATGTTGACATTCATATAGATTTGTTGTTCAAGTAAGTTATTTGGTTATTAGTTTAATTTTTATAGTTTGTATTCTTATTTTGCTTGAGGACAAGCAAATATTTAAGTGTGGGGTATTTGATAAGTAGATTTTATATCTATTTATTATGTATTTTTAGGCTTAATTATTTTTGAGTTTTTAAGTATTTTTAGTATTTCAGGTAATTTATTTAATTTTACGCATTATTATTATTTTTAAAATTTTTATATTATTTTTATTTATTTTATATTTTATTTTGTAGGAATTAAAAGATAATGGCAATTTTAATATTCTACAAGTGGCAATATGGTAATTAAGCTACACGATGGCATTAATGTAAATAACCAGAACTCCCGATCGCGCTATGCGCACAAGTCACTTAGCAACATTAGCAGTACGACGTTGTTTTGGCGTTGGAACAAAGAAAGGGTCGCGCCATATGCGGGTAGCTATGATTAAACAGCATCAGGCATAAGCCGTCGTCGTTTCGGTTATGAAGCAGGAATGGCGCACGCACCTTGCACGCGGCTGGCGAGAATTGACCAGTCAAAGCTTAGGTGACAGGGCCTTATTTGGCTGAAGTGAAAATTGAGCAGAAATAGATTATTCGCGATTTATTGCTTTAATTTGATTCCAAATTAGATTTTAATTCCACATTAACTTAGGAATATTATTGTACTCCTATAAATACTTTATGAGAGCACATTAGTAGATATTAGTAGATTATTAAATACATTAGACACAATTAGGAGCGATCTCAAGTCTCTCATATCTCTCTTATTTCTTTTATACATCATTTTTATTATGTTTGACTAGTTTTATTATTCAGTTCTAAGGGGATGTTGAGTCTTATTTTTAGTTAATGGTTTAATTGAGTTATTATTATTTATTTATTCTTATATGAGATTTGTTCTTAATAATCTATTTTAATTGTTTGAATGATATTTGTTTTGATTGATTTAATTATGTCCAGTTAAATTAATTAAATTGTATTCATCTGCTAGATTAAAGTATAGTATTAAGCAAACGATATTGTATCTAATTATAAGTAGCGATTAGTAATATTTGACCGCGGTCAAGCTTTTGAATATTATTATAGTTATCAAGAATGCAAGTTAAATAATCTACAATTGTGTGATTGTTGCTTGGAATAATCTAATTCCCTAATTTTTAATGCTATTGTTATATTAAATCTAGACTAATAGTTCTAAGTTGTATGATAGTTAGGGTCTAGTAGGGGCTATCGTCACATTAGATTTAAAACCTAAGGGAAATTTCGGGTAATTGAACGATTGTGGTTACCTAGGGTTATTAATTTCATTGAGGGATGAATATGGTTAACTTGATTATATTATTAATGTGAAAAGGTGATACTGAATTGAAGTCTTTAATTATTTGGCTAATTTTATTAATTTTCTTTTATTTGTTTAGTTAATTATAATTAATTTAAAACCTCCCATTCTAGCTTACATTACATAAAAATAAATCAAACATTCTATGTGGGATCGACTCTTGCTTGCTATTATACTAATTTTGTTATTGAAAGTAAGGATTAATTTTAGAGTGTTAACGAAAGCTTCCACTAAGATACCAGTGTATATATTAGTTGAAGGTATTCATTATTTTTATGTTTCTCGTTATTTTATAATTTATATCAACTCGTAAATACTTTATAAACTTATTTTTATTCTATTTTCGCAAGCTCTAGCCAGCGTCAACATCCAAAAGCACTTATTAGATCATCTCATACAGGCACTAGTTTAGATAACGAGCTATTCTGAAGGGTGATGACGCGAGTGTTGGAGACGTTTGATACAGATCTGATATTCAATCAACAAGTATTGCCTACCCGTGCTCGTCTGCATCAGCTTACTCAAAATATTGCAGTAGGGGCCACTACCGAGAGTACAAATATCCATCTGGAGCAGTTCGTCGCAATTCGTAACGAGGTGATATGGATGGTGGTTACCCTCGTTATAGAAGCTTTTAGGCCATTGCAGGGCCATTGCAGAGCCAGCCCCCGACTTCTTCTTAGGTATTTATTCATTTTAAGTTGTATATTCTACCTACTTAATTATCCCCGACTTCTTCTTAGGTATTTATTCATTTTAAGTTGTATATTCTACCTACTTAATTATTATCTAGCTATTTCTTTAGTTCTTATATATCTTTCCTAATAGGTTAAAATTTTTATTGTCTTAACTTGGTGGCGATGCCGAGCAAGGTGGTAATGACAATTGGGAGAATGGTGGCCATAATTTTTAGACAATGGAGCCGCAACCAATGTTCTCAGAACCGGTTCGTTCAGTGAACCGAAAAAGGTACTGGATGGGTGGGTCACTGGTTCAACTAATGGTCGAACTGTTATTGACCCAGTGACGTCATTAATATGTAATAAATAATAAATATATTAATTATTATATTAATTAATATTATTATATATACTATTTAACAAATATGTAAAATTAATTAATTATCTATAAAAAATTAAATTTATTTATACAATATTTATTTTATATAATTCAAATAAATACTAAATTTATATATTTCATACTCTAACTTATTAAAAATAAATAAATTGATAGATTAATTAATAAAGCAAAAAATGTCAAACTCTTTGACTAATATGTGGACATGAATGACTGAGGAGGCTATAGTGAAGTAGTACCACTAGACCTACTGGCACGTAATTAAATAAAGAAGCAGGGGTTGAAGCTTTGTAAAAGTAAGTCGGCGAGGATAAATTTTGTAAATCTCTCACCTTTCTGTTCTCTTTCTTTCTTTCTCCACAAAATCATCTTCTTGTATGAATCTCTCACCTTTCCCTTCTCTTTCTCTCTTTCTCCACAAAATCACCTTCTTATATGAATCAATTAGACTCTGTACAAGTAAAGGCGGCGAGAAAAAGTTGTTTATGCACACGATCGACAAATAATGTTAGAGCAAATATATCGTCGACGCCAATTGACTAGGAAAAGTAATACTCTTAAGTCTTGATACCATTTCTCATCTACTACTTCCGGTTAGTTGAAACTAAAGTCTGGCGCTATGGCTCCTCTGTTCGACGGCAACTCAAAATTTTTGGATTTTAAATATGTAAGTTTTTGAACCGGGAAAAACTGTGACCCAGTCACCGGTTTGATAGCCCGGACGGTTCAACCGCTGGGTCACCGGTTTTGAACGGTTATTTGATAATTCTGGTTCAAAGGGACAATCAATTTGTTTGACCAACCGGTTCCCGGTTTAACCGGTTGAACCGGTGGTTCCGAACCGAGTCTAAGAACATTGGCCGCAGCATCGACCCTCACTCGATGATCCTCCTTCTATTGATGGTAGTAGCAGCTCTCATCGCTAGTTATTTATAGTTTTAGTTAGTTTATAAATTGTAGTTTATTAGAACATTTAGTATCAACGTAGTCATTGTGTATGTTATTCATTGTAATTAGTTGGGTTTACTATTATTGCGTACATATATTTTTTTGATAGGACATCAAAATAAGTTGTTTTGAAAAATATATGTTTATTTTTCGGTTTGAGAATGAAAACAGACTGTTTTGAAAAGTGTATATATATTTGTAGTGTTGGGAATGAAAATAGGTACAATTTTGTGGTTTAAAAACCTAGAAACTAAAAAATATATTTTAAAAAATATTATTTCTAACAGAATACCTTATTTTCAAAGGAAATTCTATCGAAAATAAGTTTGCCTAATTAAACTGATGTCTGACACGTAGCAATCATAATTTTGACGAAAAAATTTGTCAAAATTAATTTCGTCCAAAATAGTTTATTTTTGACAAAATTTTCATTAGGAATAATTAATTTCGACGAATTTATCGACAAAATTTATTTCCAAGAATATTATTTTTTTATCAAATTTTAGACCGAATATTACATAAAATTAAGTTAATTATGACAAAATAAATTTATTTTTGATAAAATATTCTATCGAAAATATTAGTTTTCTTGTAGTGATTTTTATCTATATAGGGAATGATATGTAACAAGTATTAAATAAAACACTATTCAACTAGAACATTTATGGTCACCCATAAGAGAAGCGAAGTTGAGATTGGTGCAGATTTATAGATATTCATAATTTGACGCTAAAATATCATTTTCATAATTAAATACTCAAAACTACTTTGCTTTGGGAAGTTGGATGTTGGAACAAGAAATTGGTAAATAAAAACACTGTATTAATGGAATTCTTAAAACTATTCAAACAGTACATATATTTCCGTGTGGAGAATTAAATGGAGGAAATTGAGACGGCAATGCTATGAGGAGAAAATTTGTGGTATGCCTTTGTTTGTACGTGCTACGTGGGACCATGATTTTCTTACGTTGTATTTTATCTAAGTAATTGGAATCTTGCGAGGACAGAAAATAGATATAATGTCTGATATTTATTGGGTTTACAATGTGAAAAATGCCACTATTTTCCAATAGGTCTAATCTGACAATGTCGCACCCACATATAAGATGTGTAACACGAACCATTTGTTGGTCAACTTATGAGTCAATGAAAAACTATATTAATTGCCTCGAAATAACATTCGCTATTATCACTGAATAGCCCCCGACTTCTTCTTAGGTATTTATTCATTTTAAGTTGTATATTTTACCTACTTAATTATCCCCGACTTTTTCTTAGGTATTTATTCATTTTAAGTTGTATATTCTACCTACTTAATTATTATCTAGCTATTTCTTTAGTTCTTATATATCTTTCCTAATAGGTTAAAATTTTTATTGTCTCAACTTGGTGGCGATGCCGAGCAAGGTGGTAATGACAATTGGGAAAATGGTGGCGATAATTTTTAGACAATGCAGCCGCAACCAATGTTCTTAGAACCGGTTCGTTCAGTGAACCGAAAAAGGTATTGAATGGGTGGGTCACTGGTTCAATTAGTAGTCGAACCGTTATTGACTCAGTGACGTCATTAATATGTAATAAATAATAAATATATTAATTATTATATTAATTAATATTATTATATATAATATTTAATAAATATGTAAAATTAATTAATTATCTATAAAAAATTAAATTTATTTATACAATATTTATTTTATATAATTTAAATAAATACTAAATTTATATATTTCATACTCTAACTTATTAAAAATAAATAAATTGATAGATTAATTAATAAAGCAAAAAATGTCAAACTCTTTGACTAATATGTGGTCATGAATGACTAAGGAGGCTATAGTGAAGTAGTACTACTAGACCTACTGGCATGTAATTAAATAAAGAAGCAGGGGTTGAAGCTTTGTAAAAGTAAGTCGGCGAGGATAAATTTTGTAAATCTCTCACCTTTCCGTTCTTTTTCTTTCTTTCTCCACAAAATCATCTTCTTGTATGAATCTCTCATCTTTCCCTTCTCTTTCTCTCTTTCTCTCTTTCTCCACAAAATCACCTTCTTGTATGAATCAATTAGACTCTGTAAAAGTAAAGGCGGCGAGGAGAAGTTGTTTATGCACACGATCGACAAATAATGTTAGAGCAAATATATCGTCGACGCCAATTGACTAGGAAAAGTAATACTCTTAAGTCTTGATACCATTTCTCATCTGCTACTTCCAGTTAGTTGAAACTAAAGTCTGGCGCTATGGCTCCTCTGTTCGACGGCAACTCAAAATTTTTGGATTTTAAATATGTAAGTTTTTGAACCGGGAAAAACCGTGACCCAGTCACCGGTTTGATGGCCCGGGCGGTTCAACCGCTGGGTCACCGGTTTTGAACGGTTATTTGATAATTCTAGTTCAAAGGACCAATCAATTTGTTTGACCAACCGGTTCCCAGTTTAACCGGTTGAACCGGCGGTTCCGAACCGAGTCTAAGAACATTGGCCGCAGCATCGACCCTCACTCGATGATCCTCCTTCTATTGATGGTAGTAGCATCTCTCATCGCTAGTTATTTATAGTTTTAGTTAGTTTATAAATTGTAGTTTATTAGAACATTTAGTATCAACGTAGTCATTGTGTATGTTATTCATTGTAATTAGTTGGGTTTACTATTATTGCGTACATATATTTTTTTGATAGGACATCAAAATAAGTTGTTTTGAAAAATATATGTTTATTTTTCGGTTTGAGAATGAAAACAGACTGTTTTGAAAAGTGTATATATATTTGTAGTGTTGGGAATGAAAATAGGTACAATTTTGTGGTTTAAAAACCTAGAAACTAAAAAATATATTTTAAAAAATATTATTTCTAACAGAATACCTTATTTTCAAAGGAAATTCTATCGAAAATAAGTTTGCCTAATTAAACTGATGTCTGACACGTAGCAATCATAATTTTGACGAAAAAATTTGTCAAAATTAATTTCGTCCAAAATAGTTTATTTTTGACAAAATTTTCATTAGGAATAATTAATTTCGACGAATTTATCGACAAAATTTATTTCCAAGAATATTATTTTTTTATCAAATTTTAGACCGAATATTACATAAAATTAAGTTAATTATGACAAAATAAATTTATTTTTGATAAAATATTCTATCGAAAATATTAGTTTTCTTGTAGTGATTTTTATCTATATGTAACAAGTATTAAATAAAACACTATTCAACTAGAACATTTATGGTCACCCATAAGAGAAGCGAAGTTGAGATTGGTGCAGATTTATAGATATTCATAATTTGACGCTAAAATATCATTTTCATAATTAAATACTCAAAACTACTTTTCTTTGGGTAGTTGGATGTTGGAACAAGAAATTGGTAAATAAAAACACTGTATTAATGGAATTCTTAAAACTATTCAAACAGTACATATATTTCCGTGTGGAGAATTAAATGGAGGAAATTGAGACGGCAATGCTACGAGGAGAAAATTTGTGGTATGCCTTTGTTTGTACGTGCTATGTGGGACCATGATTTTCTTAGGTTGTATTTTATCTAAATAATTGGAATCTTGCGAGGACAGAAAATAGATATAATGTCTGATATTTATTGGGTTTACAATGTGAAAAATGCCACTATTTTCCAATAGGTCTGATCTGACAATGTCGCACCCACACATAATTTGTTGGTCAACTTATGAGTCAATGAAAAACTATATTAATTGCCTCGAAATAACATTCGCTATTATCACTGAATTCGTATCATAAATTTTTGATGAAAGCGAAACAAAAAAATTAACGCCACAAAAGAAATACGTACTTACTTCTTGTGGGGACATAAATCCTAGCTAGTACGATTCCGATTGGGGTAATCTTACACGTTACTAATAGATATTGCAACCCTTAGTCAAAATGTATATTGAACAGATACTTTGAACAAAATAAAGTCTAGAAATCCTTGCATAAAAAATACATGCTATATGTCACATAATTTAATACCCTAATATTAGGCATCTATATGTAAAGAGTGATCCATAATTAACAGTAATTATACACACTTTCATTTAGTGTATATTGTCTATAATAAATCTCAACAACAGAGATTTATAAAAATTTAGTGTCTTTAGAAGATTAGAGGTCCTGAAATTTGGGAGTCTGGGCACTTAGAAATTAGAATCTCAAAAGACATGGATTTTTTTATCCTCTTTTCTTCCTCTTCTTTCAATATCAAATTTCAGCGCCAAAATTGTTTTGGAATGCCGATCGAGCATCCTAATACAGGATTATCTAGGTATTTTGTGATTATAAAATACACAGATAACCTTATAGTCGGGTGGCCGACCTAAATAAATAAAAATAAATTATCGAAAGAATAAATATAAAAAAAAAAAAAAGAGGAAAAAACAAGTCTATATCTTTCATAACTCTAACATCCGGACGCTCTTACTCTGAAGCTTCAAAACTCGAGAAGTTACTAACTTTAAAATCTTGGTTGTTGAGATATGCTATGAATGGTAAGTAATGCATTAGATTGACCACTGTCCACAACTAATGTTGGCTGGCTATAGTTTTGGTTGAATATGTCATTTTTTTTCAATATATGCATCTGACTTAGATGTAGCACCCACGTATAAAATGTGCAACATGAACCATTTTTTATCAATGAATTCATATCACAAATGTAATGAAAGCGAAACAAAAAAGCTAGTAAAATTCCAACTGAGGTAATCTTACACGTTACTGATAGCCCCAAAATAAAAGTCCTTAAGTCAAAATATTGAGCAAATACATTGAACATTTCTCACTGTTTTCTAGCGGATGAATAAGATCGATCATTCTGAAGTGAAATACACAAGAACAAAATAAGTGTATAAAAAATACACTCCTTTTTTCCTTATGAAGAAAAAGTATTAATGATAGATCATAATCTAAAAGACTTGGATTATGGAATACAAAACACCCAAATCCTGTTCACATCAAAAAGACCAAATACAAAACCAAAATCAGAATACAGAACTCAAAATCAAACCCCAATTTGATACCCTAATATGAGGTGTGTATATATAGGAAGTGATCCATAATTAATATTAATAATA
Source organism: Hedera helix (assembly GCA_947179155.2). Lineage (NCBI taxonomy): Eukaryota > Viridiplantae > Streptophyta > Magnoliopsida > Apiales > Araliaceae > Hedera > Hedera helix. The sequence goes on from OX359278.1 coordinate 11,422,232, forward strand.
CATACTATTTTACCTAGTGTATACGGTCCATGGCATATCTCAAAGACAGATTTTTAAGAAAATTAGTGTCTTGCGGGGAGTTAGAGGTCTGGAATTTAGGAGTCTTCCAGGAGTGCTTAGAATTCCGAAAGGAATGGATTTTTGTATCCTCTTTTCTTCTTCTTCTTTTAGAAAAAAATTTGGCCGCAATATCTTCTTAATTAAAGCGGGGATTGAACATCCCAATACAAGGTTATCTATGTATTTGGTGACTGAGAGAAAATGAGTACCAACACTAAATACAAAGATACCCTTTAGTTGGTTGGTCGACTTAATCCGACTGCGATTGGGATACTCCACATTATCAACAAAAAAAAAAATATGTCTTTCAGATAGACAAATAAGGATAAATATATACATCTATATAACATCCCTATAACTTACCTAAATAACTGTGTTTTAAGTTTAAAAAAAATGCATAGATAGTTGTGTTGAATTAAAATAATTTTATTTTGTTTTGGCAGCTTTTTATCTTTAATTTTGGATAAAACATAATCGTTTAAATAAATTGTAAAAATGTATATATTTATCCTTTAGATAGTGCTCTAACCCCCATAAGGCTTACGGGGCTCTAATTTCGGGAAGTTACTAACTTTAAAAACTAAGTCGTTGGGATATACTATGGACAGCAAGTGACGCACTAGATGTACTAGTGTTCACAACGAATGTTAGCTCTGAATAATTGTAATATATATATATATATATATATATATATATATATATATATATATATATATATATATATATTAATATATATATATATGGAAATGATCCTAGCAAGCATTTGCTAAGATCACTAATTCACTATGCTGACAAATGGTTCCATAACCGTTAGATAAAATATTGAATGGTTAAGATTTAAATGTTTCCGTTACATCATGTGGCGGATTTGACATTTTTTTTTCCCTCCATCCGCTACATCATGTGCTGGATCATGTAGTATTTTTTTTTTTAAAACACTCGCTCCGCTATATGATGTAACAGAAGCAACTTTGATTTATTTTTTTTTATTTCATAGCATCATGCAATGTATGGAGAATTAAAAAAAAAAAAAAAATCAACATTCCGCTACATCATGTAGCGGAGCAGCCATGTTTTGATTTTTTTTTTTTTTAACCATTCAATATTTCATCTAACGGTTATAGAACCATTTGTCAGCATAGTGATCTTAGCAAATGTTTGCTAGAGATCATTTCCCATATATATATATATATATATATATATATATATATATATATATATGTGTGTGTGTGTGTGTGTGTGTGTGTGTGTGTGTGTGTGTGTGTGTGTGTGCACGCGCGCGTGCGCGCGCGCATGTGTGTTTGTGTGCACGCATGCGTGTGAAAACGATGGGTGCTATTGCTTTCTAACACATTATAATTTACAAGTTTGATAGCCCATATAAGACACGAGTTAGTGTGAAATATTTTTTTTATTAAATATTTTAATTTATTTTATAAGTATTATTTATTTTATTTATTTAAATATTGATCATTATGTGTTGTTATTACTTTTATATGATACAATTTAGTGTTTTTATTATAAAATTAAAATATTTATTTATTTAGATGTTCTAATTTTATTAAAATATTTTAAAAAAAATTATTGCAAATACTCTCTCTCTCTCTCTCTCTCTCTCTCTCTCTCTCTCTCTCTCTCTCTCTCTCTATATATATATATATATATATATATATATATATATATATATATACACGTAATGCATAAATATTACAATATTATACATACGTGATATATATGTATATTATTATATATTATAAGTAAAATTTTATTGATTCATAAATATCTAATTTAAGTTTGATAGTCAGTGTAAGACAACGGGTTAGTGTGAAAGATTTTTTTGTAAAATATTTTAATTTATTTTATAAGTATTATTTATTTATTTTATTTAAATATTGATCATCATGTGTTGTTATTATTTTTATATGATACAATTTAGTGTTTTTATTATAAATTAAAATATTTATTTCCTTAGATGTTCTAATTTTATTAAAATATTTTTAAAAAAAATTATTGCAAATACTCTCTCTCTCTCTATATATATATATATATATAATGTATAAATATTACAATATTATACATACGTGATATATATGCATATTATTATATATTATAAGTATAATTTTTTTTATTCATAAATATCTAATATATTGGGAGAAGAAGAGTTTGAAAATGACTGTTCGAAAGAAGAGTTAAAAAGTTTGTGAAAGAACGACCCTTCGACCTTATTCAAATTAAGTTAAACCAAACTCAGTTAATTAATTCGTGATCAATAAAGTTGACTCAAAATAATTAAATTTTGGATCACTTCTTACGTTATTATAACGAAATTAACTCAGAATAATTAAATTTTAAATTGTCTCTTACGTTGTTATATATTAATATTGATTGATATGTAATTATCTACAGTTTTTCATCCAATTTTTCTCAATAGACAAACATAATATTATTTAGCGACCATGTTGATGATACACTTATTTACTTTTTTTGTCGCTAGATATACTATTTTTATCGCTATTTGTATATGGATAGAATATGAAAGGATTAATAGAGGGGATCCTTGTCCGGAATTCCTTCCCTAATGACCAACCAACTAAGGAGTTCAAATTTTAGTGAGAGACATTTTTTTTAATGTTCAATTCTCAACTAAAAGTCCTCGCTAAAATTTGAAGTTGTAAATGACTAATTAACCGCTGAATAATCAAAATTTTATTGCAAACTATAATATAAAAAATTAAGTTATTCATTTTTATATAGATTAATTTATTATACTAATTTGTAAGTATTAATAAATTTAACATTTCATATAGTCATAAATAACAAAAAAATACATACAGATTTTATAGAAACAAAACCCATCAAGTGGATTTGACGTTAGATTGTAAAAGACATGTAAGACAGATAAAGGTAACAGGGAATAGATTAGAATTTCTTTCATTATATTTGTCCTTTAATTTTGTTTTCAGTAAACATTTAATTACATAAATATGATATTTAGCAACATTTTTAATAATATAATTATTTGTGATATTTTTTTGTCGTTAATTATTTATAACAAATTTTATTTTGTCATTACATGTTATATTTGTGTTATTAAATATATATTAAAAAAAATTAAAGGATAAATATAATGTCATGTGGAATATATTTTGCCACTGTGATAATGCTACTAACACTAACTTTTGTTTTCCCCTACTTTCTTTTCTCTCTCCTTTTAAGCTCCAAGACGGTGTAAAGCATATTCCCCGATGCTTATATACATGTCATGGCTTACTGACTGGAAATAGTACATTTGCTGGAATAGCGAATGAAGCATTATAATAAATCCTTTTTAAAATTATAAATATATTTTAATTTTAAAAAATTTATTGTAAAATATATCTCTAAGCTTATGACAAAATTAAAAAATAATACTTTGGCTATGTGTCAATATGCTAGGTTAATTAGGAAAAATTATTTTTTATTTTTATGTTTTTTAAAGTAATTACCGTTAGCATAAAGTTTTTTTTTTAATGTCAACGTTACGACATTTCTAAATAATATTAGAAATATATTTTAAGAAACAAAATACTTTTTTTTTTAAATCATCATTTTAGAGTTGTTTCTATAATTTAAAAATAGAGGGAGTATATAGTGTGTTGTGGTGCATTGATGTATATGCTGCAGAAATACTGAATTATAGATCTCCTGCCTCAAACTCCAAGTTTATATCCATAGAAATGCCAGATTTTTAATTCGGATGGCAACAATATATAAGACCAAATTAAAATGCTCATAAAATTTGGCTCTTTAACACAAGAATTACCCAAAATGCAAAGAAACTTCTCTAGTGCTTAAGTTAATATTATCAAAACAAAAACTCCTCCTCCATTAGCTTACAAACTGGGCTTTATAGCTAAAATACTTCCTTAACAATAATAACAGAATCCCATTAATATGAAGGATCTTTCTTCACTAAAACTTAAACAAAGAAAGAGCAACTCAACTGCTTATGGGCACAAATGATGACCAAAATTACAAGCCATTTAATTCATGGTATCATACATTTCAGTAACAAATATGAACTACTTTCAACAGAAAACACCACAACATTACAAGCAAATCAAATTCCAGACTCCGGCTCTACAGAGAGAGCCTGTTTAAAACAGAAAATAAGAGGAACCAAGAACAGATCTATGATTTTTACCCACGTTGACTCCTCGAAGGCACTCCAAATCCATCACTTGAGAGTGATCCACAAAAAGGTTTACCTACAAAACAACCGTTGAAAACAATGGTACTGAAATTTGATTTGGGAACAATCAAATACTAAAAAAACAGCTTGAAAGAAAATAATAAAATTACCCTAGGGCCATATTGCTTAACGAACCACTCTGACGTTTTGGGGTTTGATGCTTCAAACATAGTCTTCTCGAGTCCTAGACGGCCAATGATCTTTGCAATTATGTCACCTCGCAGAGAATCTGCATGCTTGCAGACATCATCAGCATCAATCATGATCATGTCTGCTCCAGCTTCCAAGCATCTCTCAGCCCTTCTGATCAGAAGATCCACATCCTCAACCAGTTCTGTGGAGAAGAAGTGTAATGTTGTCAGTACTATGGGCACCAAATGCAAACTACTACACGTGTAATCTTATTTTCTCATGTGATTGATTTGAACCTCATGGCCACAAAAGACAAGGCTTAATTTGGATATCAAAATTTCTCTACAAGAAATAAGGTAATTATTTCACAAATTTTAATCTCAATTCGGCACAAGGCATCAAGACATCTACTTTATGCTCCATCCAAATATCGGACCGTATTTCCTCCAAGAAACAGAAAGTGTTACCCAATTTTTGCACTTCTCAACCTTAAAAAAAAACTCCAATACAAACACCTTGTCTACTAATGGAAGATGCTTTTACTTCTGACCGTGAACTATTTTCTCTCAAGTTTGACAAGGTCAAAGTACATATTCAAGACACATCTTGAAAGTGAATAATAAATATCTTGCATGTTAAGTTCTGTGAACAATACTTTGACAATTATTCAAGAAGGATTTGTATTCAAATATACGAGGCATTGGTGTTTTGCATGCTGAATGATAATGAATCGTTTCATACCAGATGTTTGAGGTGCTGGAACCACATAAGCCCCATATGCTCTATTACCACTTTTAGGAATATCAGACTTGTTGAACTTCACAGCAAACTGAGGCTTGGCTTTTAGACCACCACTCTTGATCAACCTCACGAATCTCAAGAGAGTTTCTTCTGGAAATCCAAGTGATCCCATATTTAGCTCAATCGTATCAAATCCCAATTGCTTACATTCCTGAAAGAACGGTATCAAGAAAAATTTATAGCAGGGTTTGAGACGAATAATTCAGGAAAATACAGAAATGCTTTTTTGCACACCTCTATGTATTCTTTGAAAGCAGATGGACCTTTACGAAGCAAATGTTCGGCCCAGTCACCTGTACTGACATAAACACTGTGTTTGTGAGCCATGCTTGTCACCTCTTTGATGAAATCCTTTGGCATCATACTGTGAGAGCCTCCAGTAAACTTCAATCCATCAACAAATTGCCCCATTGATTCAAATGTGTCCTGTATAGCACCAATGTCAAAAAAAAAGAAGTAACCATATCATTTTTCAGTTTTTCACAATAATTATGTATAGAAAGAAAAAAAGTGTTGTAACATAAACCAATTCAGCACGTTTTTGCCAAATGATATTAAAAGTCAACCGAGGCCCTACATAAGATAAATTCTACAAAGCTCCTAGCTTACAAGCCACACTTTAAATGTGCTAATCCACTAAGCACTCGTGTTGTTAGCCAGTTCAGCACAGGGTGCTAGTTTTGTGTTTGGGCCCGAAAATATGTTAAACTATATTACTATAAGTCTACAACGTCCTACTGAATTGATTGGCACCTGATGCTATCAATCTACTATCACTAATAGTTTGGTCTATCTAATACACCTAAGGAATAGTAGAATTTTTCCTAAATAGACTAGCTAAGTAAACAGAACTTGTGTGAAAGCTCAATATTCCTTTAAGAGAGAGAGAGAGAGAGAGAGAGAGAGAGAGAGAGAGATTCAGATTCCCTTCGCATTCTCACTAGCCTAACATCCTGTGTGGATAGACACACATTTGAGAACATGCATGCGACTTTGTAGTCATACTTGAGCAATCCCCAATTGCTAAGGGTTTAATTTAGTGATAAGGTTCAACGAAATGGTGATACATTGTCTAGAAAGAGTTTGTATCATCTGCTTCAGAAGTTTGTAAATTTTGACCTAGAAATCTGAGTCCCAGGTTTCTTTTGCACATTCCAGTTGCATCTGTTTGCCCAGTATCATACCTTTTTGTTACAGGTGCGCTGCTATTATTATCTCTAGTATTCTCACTTTAATTTCATCATTTTCCTATAACACTTCTGTTTGATTTCTTGTCACATTAACCATACCTGCAGATCCTCGTTTCCTCTCCAACGCACTACTTTCCCTGTAAAGACCCAACTGTGATCTGTATTTTATAAAACCCCACAATTTTTCGTCATCTAAGAGCTAGAATTGTTTAATGCCGTACACAATTACACAAATAACTGTAATGTAATATATTCAGAATGTCCACTGCATATGCTTTGCCTCTAGGAACACTTCATAACATTTAGTATTATACACTCAAGCTGACTGTTCTCCACACTCGATGATTAAAGGGAATACTTCACATGCTATAACTTGAATCTAAACAGTAAGGCCAACTTATGGAAGCAACAATCCATACTTGTAAATATTGAATAAGTTAAGCCACGTCTCAAAATTGAACCGTATCATATACACTACAAATAATATGGTTATAAATTAGGTAGCATAAAAAATGCAGCCACTAGTAAACTAGCTACCGCCCCAAATTTGTTACACCCCTCATATCCGAAAAATGAGCCAGAATTACACGTTTTTCCAGGAATCCAATGACGTCTAAGTGTGTCTGTGTGTGTGTGATAATTTGGGGTAAGCAGAAGCCTATTTTTTCAATTTATTTTTATTTTACTTTTTAGAACATGAAACCAACATTTCCACCATTATAATATATTCAGAAATTCAACCAAAAATACAGGGGAGAACTGGAAAAACGTATAAATAAAAGCACAAACTACTGCTAAACTACTGATTATCAAGAAAATTAAAGTGTACAGTGTAATATTAACGATCAGAAAAAGACCCAAAACTTAAACTTCGCAATAGAACCTGAGAAATATCAATAATCTGAAACACACTTGTAATATTCACGTAATTTGTAACAGGAAAACAAACAAACAAATTCAGTATACAGAGAGAGATGGGTGGTTCTTACTTGAAGGAGATTTTGGGATAAGAGAGTGTAATTGGGGCCCCTCATTTCAGTAACGCCGTATCTCCGGGGCTTCTCCGGTCGATCTTCTTCCTCGTAGAAGCTCTTCCACTGGTACACCGACGACATCTTTCTCCCCGTAAAATTAGCAGAGAGTGAGAGAAATGTTCCCTTTTTGCTCAGAAACGTGATTTTTATATATATTGAATTTTTTTGAAATGGATCAAATGAGAGTGAAGAAATGCAATTATTTTCAGAAGGATTGAGGAGTTTCTAGAGAACTCTGTTCCTGTGACGCTCTTCCTCTCTATTAAACAAACCTTATTTCAGACACGTGTACATACTACCATTCAAATATTAAAATTGTACGAATAAATTTAGATATATAAATTTTGGGATATAAATTTTATTTTTATTATTAAAAAATAAAGTCTAATATAAAAAGAGTTTTTAATAATAAAAATAGAATGTTTGTTTAAATTTATGTCTCAAAATTACCGAATTGTACTCCTCTCCTTCCTAAATTAAACTTAACTTTTGAATTTTAAAACTAATTTATTAAAATTTACAATTTATACAAAATTATTTAAATTTAGTACATTAATTTTAATTATCTTAAATTAACTTAATAATACAACTAAATATTATATTTGTAGCTTTAAAAGTATAAAAAAAATATTTAATATGATCCACTATATGCATTTCACAAATTCAATATAATATAGGAGTAATTTGATAAGTATCTTAAAATAACCGTACTGTAATATTAATATTACTTCCGTTTTAAATTAAAAAATTATTATTAAATTTTTAAAAATTAATTTTAAATTTAAATTAGCATAAATTTATTAAATTGAAATTAATTTAATTATGATTATTATAAATTATTTAAAAAATATTATTAATTATAAGATTTATTATTTTTAAAATTAAAATAAATATTATTAATTTTAAATTTAAAAATATATATTATTAATTTTTAAAAAATTAATAATAAAATTATACTTCAAAACAGAAGGAGTATAAAACACCTTAACACTATGAGTTTAAGTTGATAAGTATTAAATGAACATAAAAATCCCTTTCCTCACTAGAAAGCCATAAAATGGTGTTTTTTTTTTTTAAATATTGTCTTCTTCCAACTTTCTCTCTGCTTTATCTTTTTGGGGCCCCACTCTCATAGAAAGACATAAATAAATAACTCTTTTCTTTACTGTTTGGTAATTCACATTAACATTGGGTTTGTGAATTTTAAAAATGAGAGTAGAAAAAAAGAATATGAAGAAAATTTAAGAAAGAGATTAAAATTTTCTTATATGTGAGTTATGTGAGGAGAGAAATGAAAAAACAAGGATGGAAATTTTAAAAAAAATATTTGCCAAAAAATTCCTTCCAAAGTTGAAAAGATTTGAAAGAAAAATTATTAAAGACTCAGATGACATACTAAAATATAAGACCCCGAATTTTATAAAATAAAAAATTTAATTTTTCTTCATATATATTTTTTCTGAAACAATAAGTGGTTAAATTGATAAAGTTAAAAGTTAAGGATGTTATGTGTAAATTATATTATGTCGGACAATATTCGTTTGGTCGGGAAATATTCGTTTTGTCAGAGAATATTCGTACGACGGCGCCGTACGAACCAATTATTGGTGGACCCCTTGTAGCTGTCGTTAGCACTCCAAAATTAATCCTTACTTTCAATCACAAACACAGTATAATAGCAAGCAAGGGTCGAACCCACAGAGAGTGATATTGCTTCAATAAATTCTAATATTTTCTATTCTAAATAACAATAAATAAATAGGGAAATTTTTTTGAATTAACTATAAGTAACTAAATAAACAAAAATAAATTAATAAGATTAATCATTAAATTAAAATATTCAGTTCTTCAATTCATTCTCACCCTTACAATTAATTAGATCAATCAATCAATATATATTTATATTATCGGATGAAACTAATAATTTTAGGTAACAATAAACTCTGCTATCTGTAATTTCTCTTAATTTTAATCTAACAAAACATGTTCTTTATTAGATTCTAACAATTATATAATGGAAGCATTAATCACAAGAAAATTAGATTATTCTAAGCAACAATCTCATAAGCTCGGATTATTTAACTCATATCATGATAATCATAGCAATAAACAAAAGCTTGACTACAATCATCTATCACTATTCACTACTAACAATTAGGAACAATATCAATTACACGTAATATAATTCTTAAATCTAGCAATTGATAATAATTTGATCAATCTAATGAGCTCTAATCAAACCAACCAAATTTAATATCAAAAAGCAATTAAAACAGATTATCACAAATAATTTTGTGAGGATCCGAATTTTCGGAATTATTTAATAAGATTAAATAAGAATTTAATAGACACAATTTTCAAGGTTGTGTAAAGAAATTATTATTTTATGTGAATTAAGGTATGTGATGAGATTTAATTAGTAAATTAAATTTGTACAGAGATGGTGATAAATTATGTGAATTTGAAATAATTGAAAAGTAAATAAATTGTGTAAATACAATTTATGAAGAATAAAAGAATTTCAGGTAATTGTACAATAAATTGTACAATTAAATTATTATGAAAATGCAAAAATTATATTTAAATAAGGTTATGTGATAATATGAAAGGAATGAATTAAATATGTATATTTTTATATATATACATTTTTATATATAAATGTATATGTTTAAGTGATAAATATAAATGATATTAATTATGAAAATTAAGGGATTAATAATTAAATTAATCCAAAGTAAGATAAAAGCTAATGAGGAAGTTGTAAAATTGTAGTTATCGATTTTAGAGTTTATCAAGAATTTTGGAAGAAATTTAGAAATTATTGAGAAAGAAAAGTAATTATATAAATTATATAATAATAAATTATATAATTTATATAAGGAAATTAAAATAAGGTATGAAGAAAATGATAATTATATAAATTATATAAGAATAATTATGTAATTTATATAAGGTGATTAAATGGAATAAAGTTGGAGGAAATTAAGAAATTATTTAAAAGGAGAATGTAATTATATAAATTATATAATATTAAATTATATAATTTATATATAAAAAGAAATTAATATGAATATTAAAGAAATTGAATAATAAATAAGAAAAAAGAATGTTTTAAGTTATTAAAAATTATATTTATGTATAATGAAATTATTATGACTTTTATGAAGAATAATATTTCGGAAATGTGAACACGTTAATGTAACATGTTGTCCAAATAACGAAGTGAAAAATTATGAGAAATAATTTTTATATGTTATATGAATTAATTTATGATTTTTGGAGGTATAAATTACCTCAAATAATTACATGCATGGTATTATGCGTGTACAAAATTTGTCAAGTAAAATACCCAAAAAGGGTGTTAATATTATTTATAAATCATGATATGATTTTTGGTGAATTAAATTAAATATTTTATATACATTATATAAAATATTTATTACACGTAATAATTACGTACTGTGTTTAATTAATTGATTTGCATGCTTGATTTTTGCGTGGAACATTCGAGAGGCAGAGTTTTGCATGGATAAGGCGGTGGAAATTTATATATATATATATTTGATCAAGTGTTTAAGGGGTGAGAGGGAGAAAAAAAAAAAAAAAAAAAGAAAAGAAAAGCTAACAAAAGAGGAAAAAATAAAATAAAAACAACTCTCTCTTCCTTCTCTTCTTCCACCCGTAGCCGACACCACCATGCCACGCCGGCAACCACCGTAGCCACCAAGGAGAGGAAGAATAGCAAGCCTCCAAGAAAGATTTTAAAGCCTTGGAAGGTATCAAAATGGTTTATTTGATTATTTTTGGTAATTTAGATGATAAATTAATTTTATAGAAAAAAATTATAAATAATTAAAATAATTATTCCAAATAATTTTAGAATATATATCTATAAATTATGTGATTTTTGGAGTTGTTTTATTGGGAAATTTTGGTATAAAAATGAAGAAATTTGGAGAAGATGGTTACTGTTCGCGAGGAAAAACTGAAGAAGAAACAAAGGGCTGCCGCGCAATGCGCGGCAGCCATTTTTTTGGCAAACGCGGGATAAAAACGACGCCGTTTTGGGGCGCCGAAGTTCGATCGTCCGCGCAATGCGCGGATGTCCCCGAACAGTGGCCAAAACGACGCCGTTTTGGGTGGGCGAAAGAAGTTTCTGGAGAAAGGGATGAAACGACGCCGTTTGGCGTCAACTGTGGAGGGGTCGCGCGCCATGCGCGGCCGACGCTATAGGCGGAAAAGACAAAAGTGCCCCTGGTCTTTTCCGTTAATACCAACCGTGTCCCTTGACCATGGAAATTACAGAAATGCCCCCGGCCTTTCCAAAAAATGCCGGATGAGTCCCTAAGGGCACGGAAATGACGAAAATACCCCTGGACTTTCCGGGAAATTCCTGTTATGTCCCAAGTCCGCGGAAATTACTAAATTACCCCTAGAAATTTGTTTTAATTGAAATAAATGTTTAAAAATTGTTTAAAAATCATAGAAAATTATAGAAAAATACTAAAAATATAGAAATGATGTTTGAGTATTAAATTTAATATTTTTGTAAAAATATTAAATATTGGGGATTAATATTTAAATATTTTAAATATTAATCTAATGAGTTTAAAGGTTAGAAAATGATTAAATAAAAATTCGGACAACCAAATATGTTAAATTTTATCCAATGAGCGGGGTTGTCCGTATTAGAGGTATTGGATATTAAGTTAAACGAATATTTTAAGGAACGAGGTTAATATAATTGGCCATATAAATTAATAATGGGCCTAGAGATGATATTAATTAATTAAATTAATATCATAAGAAGATAAATAATTATTATTTGATTATTTTATGATCATAGGTTGATCGAGTTAAGAGTTTGAGCTAACAATTTAAATAACTGGACGCCAGGCAAGTTCTTCAGTCCCTTTTTATGTGATATGTTGGACTGTATAATATGTAATTTTTGTTATAACTGCATACAAATTATGTGTTACGTGATACGTGATTAATATGACCACAATGTGTATTTTGTGCAACGATATGAATGTATATGAGATATATTGCTATAGTAGAAGCACAAACACGTGATGTATGACACACACCAAGCTTGATAAGGTATGTGCTACGTGAAGTATAACTGTTGAACTTGCTGAGCCGTTGTGCTCATTACTTGCTTAATAAACATTTTTGCAGGAAATAAATAAATTTCAAATGTGTCAGATGATATAAAGATGGATAATCACAGAAGGTTGTGAATGTTATTGTTATGTTTCAATAACATAATTTAATGTGAATACAGTTGTTAAGTTTATATTAATATTTTGTATGTACAAATATGTTGAACTCAGACAGGATATGTAAAGTCAAATTTTGAACTGTGATTGTACTAGATAGAGGTTGTGATAGAGATTATTAAATGGCTTAATTATGGATTATGAAATCAAGAATAAATTGGTATGGATATGAACAATGTTAAGTTTTGAATATCAAGCTTTATGATACAGGTTACAGAAAGAAAAGAAAAAGTAAAGGTTACGATCCATGGGACTAGGATCGAAATGTAAGGATTTTAAACATCCAAATGATTTAATACAATGATTAAGTTAAAAAAAAAAAAAAAATTATACCGAAAATTTGGTAATTGATGATATTAAAATTAAATAATGGATTAATTTAGGTGATGAAAGATTTATTAACGGACCGAAATTTGGACGTAATGAAAATAATGTTTATTAAATAGAAGATTTTAAGGAATAAAGTGGGTTGAATTTCGGGGTCGTTACAGTTGGTATCAGAGCTAGAGGTTATAAACCTTAGGTAAATGATACCTTAGGCTATAACCTAAGTAAGGAAGAGTACGGTTAGTTGAGTGTTCTGAAAACTCAAGCGTATAGTAAGCTCCACCATACAATCATGAGTCACGAGCTTACTATACGCTTGAGTTTTCAGAACACTCAACTAACCTTACTCTTCCTTACTTAGGTTATAGCCTAAGGTATCATTTACCTAAGGTTTATAACCTCTAGCTCTGATACCAACTGTAACGACCCCGAAATTCAACCCACTTTATTCCTTAAAATCTTCTATTTAATAAACATTATTTTCATTACGTCCAAATTTCGGTCCGTTAATAAATCTTTCATCACCTAAATTAATCCATTATTTAATTTTAATATCATCAATTACCAAATTTTCGGTATAAATTTTTTTTTTTTTTTTTAACTTAATCATTGTATTAAATCATTTGGATGTTTAAAATCCTTACATTTCGATCCTAGTCCCATGGATCGTAACCTTTACTTTTTCTTTTCTTTCTGTAACCTGTATCATAAAGCTTGATATTCAAAACTTAACATTGTTCATATCCATACCAATTTATTCTTGATTTCATAATCCATAATTAAGTCATTTAATAATCTCTATCACAACCTCTATCTAGTACAATCACAGTTCAAAATTTGACTTTACATATCCTGTCTGAGTTCAACATATTTGTACATACAAAATATTAATATAAACTTAACAACTGTATTCACATTAAATTATGTTATTGAAACATAACAATAACATTCACAACCTTCTGTGATTATCCATCTTTATATCATCTGACACATTTGAAATTTATTTATTTCCTGCAAAAATGTTTATTAAGCAAGTAATGAGCACAACGGCTCAGCAAGTTCAACAGTTATACTTCACGTAGCACATACCTTATCAAGCTTGGTGTGTGTCATACATCACGTGTTTGTGCTTCTACTATAGCAATATATCTCATATACATTCATATCGTTGCACAAAATACACATTGTGGTCATATTAATCACGTATCACGTAACACATAATTTGTATGCAGTTATAACAAAAATTACATATTATACAGTCCAACATATCACATAAAAAGGGACTGAAGAACTTGTCTGGCGTCCAGTTATTTAAATTGTTAGCTCAAACTCTTAACTCGATCAACCTATGATCATAAAATAATCAAATAATAATTATTTATCTTCTTATGATATTAATTTAATTAATTAATATCATCTCTAGGCCCATTATTAATTTATATGGCCAATTATATTAACCTCGTTCCTTAAAATATTCGTTTAACTTAATATCCAATACCTCTAATACGGACAACCCGGCTCATTGGATAAAATTTAACATATTTGGTTGTCCGAATTTTTATTTAATCATTTTCTAACCTTTAAACTCATTAGATTAATATTTAAAATATTTAAATATTAATCCCCAATATTTAATATTTTTACAAAAATATTAAATTTAATACTCAAACATCATTTCTATATTTTTAGTATTTTTCTATAATTTTCTATGATTTTTAAACAATTTTTAAACATTTATTTCAATTAAAACAAATTTCTAGGGGTAATTTAGTAATTTCCGCGGACTTGGGACATAACAGGAATTTTCCGGAAAGTCCAGGGGTATTTTCGTCATTTCCGTGCCCTTAGGGACTCATCCGGCATTTTTTGGAAAGGCCGGGGGCATTTCTGTAATTTCCATGGTCAAGGGACACGGTTGGTATTAACGGAAAAGACCAGGGGCACTTTTGTCTTTTCCGCCTATAGCGTCGGCCGCGCATGGCGCGCGACCCCTCCACAGTTGACGCCAAACGGCGTCGTTTCATCCCTTTCTCCAGAAACTTCTTTCGCCCACCCAAAACGGCGTCGTTTTGGCCACTGTTCGGGGACATCCGCGCATTGCGCGGACGATCGAACTTCGGCGCCCCAAAACGGCGTCGTTTTTATCCCGCGTTTGCCAAAAAAATGGCTGCCGCGCGTTGCGCGGCAGCCCTTTGTTTCTTCTTCAGTTTTTCCTCGCGAACAGTAACCATCTTCTCCAAATTTCTTCATTTTTATACCAAAATTTCCCAATAAAACAACTCCAAAAATCACATAATTTATAGATATATATTCTAAAATTATTTGGAATAATTATTTTAATTATTTATAATTTTTTTCTATAAAATTAATTTATCATCTAAATTACCAAAAATAATCAAATAAACCATTTTGATACCTTCCAAGGCTTTAAAATCTTTCTTGGAGGCTTGCTATTCTTCCTCTCCTTGGTGGCTACGGTGGTTGCCGGCGTGGCATGGTGGTGTCGGCTACGGGTGGAAGAAGAGAAGGAAGAGAGAGTTGTTTTTATTTTATTTTTTCCTCTTTTGTTAGCTTTTCTTTTCTTTCTTTTTTTTTTTTTTCTCCCTCTCACCCCTTAAACACTTGATCAAATATATATATATATAAATTTCCACCGCCTTATCCATGCAAAACTCTGCCTCTCGAATGTTCCACGCAAAAATCAAGCATGCAAATCAATTAATTAAACACAGTACGTAATTATTACGTGTAATAAATATTTTATATAATGTATATAAAATATTTAATTTAATTCACCAAAAATCATATCATGATTTATAAATAATATTAACACCCTTTTTGGGTATTTTACTTGACAAATTTTGTACACGCATAATACCATGCATGTAATTATTTGAGGTAATTTATACCTCCAAAAATCATAAATTAATTCATATAACATATAAAAATTATTTCTCATAATTTTTCACTTCGTTATTTGGACAACATGTTACATTAACGTGTTCACATTTCCGAAATATTATTCTTCATAAAAGTCATAATAATTTCATTATACATAAATATAATTTTTAATAACTTAAAACATTCTTTTTTCTTATTTATTATTCAATTTCTTTAATATTCATATTAATTTCTTTTTATATATAAATTATATAATTTAATATTATATAATTTATATAATTACATTCTCCTTTTAAATAATTTCTTAATTTCCTCCAACTTTATTCCATTTAATCACCTTATATAAATTACATAATTATTCTTATATAATTTATATAATTATCATTTTCTTCATACCTTATTTTAATTTCCTTATATAAATTATATAATTTATTATTATATAATTTATATAATTACTTTTCTTTCTCAATAATTTCTAAATTTCTTCCAAAATTCTTGATAAACTCTAAAATCGATAACTACAATTTTACAACTTCCTCATTAGCTTTTATCTTACTTTGGATTAATTTAATTATTAATCCCTTAATTTTCATAATTAATATCATTTATATTTATCACTTAAACATATACATTTATATATAAAAATGTATATATATAAAAATATACATATTTAATTCATTCCTTTCATATTATCACATAACCTTATTTAAATATAATTTTTGCATTTTCATAATAATTTAATTGTACAATTTATTGTACAATTACCTGAAATTCTTTTATTCTTCATAAATTGTATTTACACAATTTATTTACTTTTCAATTATTTCAAATTCACATAATTTATCACCATCTCTGTACAAATTTAATTTACTAATTAAATCTCATCACATACCTTAATTCACATAAAATAATAATTTCTTTACACAACCTTGAAAATTGTGTCTATTAAATTCTTATTTAATCTTATTAAATAATTCCGAAAATTCGGATCCTCACATTCTTCCCTCCTTAACAGGATTCCGTCCTCGGAATCATAATTACCGTACTAATCATACGTATTTTATTTATCGCACATTACTATACCTTTATCTTGATGAAAAATAACTAATTCCATAATAATCATATTTTATTTCTTTAATATCCATAACTTACAAAAATAATACCATAATTGTCATAATTATCAGAATATTCCATTCTTATTTCAATTCATAATTCCTTTGTAATATTGCATTTCACAATTCTCTAAAATTTTATGAATAACACTTTAATTCATCTCTCGATATACTTATCAAGATTATTTCTCATTCTCCGAAAACTTTCATTTCTTTAATCATACTTACCCTTACACAATCCCCTTACAATATTCTTATATCGCACATCATTCATACTCTGCACATTCATCTTTCTCTTCTTAGTTCATATAATTCTTCTTCATATTTCATAATTCATTTCTTAATACCTTCTATCATTCAACACTAGGTTTTAAATGCTAACCTTTACTTAATTTATCATAATCTTTATTTAAAATTATTTCAAAAATCCTGGGTGTCACAAATTTCATATGAGGAAGAATAACTAATATTACTGAATTAATTTATCCATTAATTGTAATTAGGTTTGAAATCCCCTAGAACTGAATAAATAAATATTAGCCAAACATAATAATAATAATAATAATAATAATATGCAAAAGAATTGAGAGATATATGATACACCTTAGATGGAGAAAGAGCTCCTAATTATCTCTAGTAATCTGCTGATAAAAATATGTTAATGTGCTCTCCTAATATATTTATAGAAGTACAATAATAATCCTAAGCTAATGTGGGATAAAAATCCAATTTTGAATCAAAAAGTAGCAAAATTCGCAAATAATTCCGTTTCTACAGCAAAACCGCGTCGCCAAACACGCCCCTAATGCCAGCTTTGACCGGTCAAACGCGGAAGCCGCGCTGGATGACGTCAGCGTTCCTCCCTCGCATTGCGCGGCTGCCTAACTGCAGTCAATACGGCGTCGTTTCCTGCTCTACGCCCCTGCCTCAACCGTTTCCTCGCGCGCATTGCGCGGTCTGTTTCCATTAATTACCAAACGACTTCGTTCAGTTCTACTGCCTAAACTTTTACAGAATTTACAAATTTGCCCCCAAGCTTATTTTTCCTACACAATAAAATATAAAATAATTAAAAATAATTAAAAATAATAAAAACACATAAAATTACATAAATTATATAAAATGACCTAAAATACTAAAAATACTTAAAAACTCACAATTAATTAAGCCTAAAAATACCTAATAAATAGGAATAAAATCTTACTTATCACACAACGAATAATTATCGAATATAGAGAATGACATAAACAATTTTTAAATGGTCAATGGTACTATCACTTTTAATTGTTAAAATATCCGGTGGTAAAATAATAGTAATATACGGTATTATAAGTAATATACGGTATTGCACAGTAGCATACGGTATTGCACAGTAGCACACGGTATTGCATAGTAGCACACGGCATTGCACAGTATTTCGTATTATTGAATTGATAAAGTGGTTATCGTACAATATTTGACTTTATTGTCACATGCACAATAATTCATAGTATTAAATTTATAATTATCACAGTAGCATATGCACAGTAATTCACATTATTGAATCAATAATTGTCATTACACAGTAACGTATTCTTTCTTTTACATACTTTTTGCATTATTGTTATCTCTGTTATAATGTTAATTAAAGAGTTGTATTTCATTATTAATTGACTTGATATCTAACTCAGAGAGCCATCTACACTGTATTTATAACAATTAGTCATAATAATGAATAAGTGTGAATTATTGTTGAATAATTGAATCGATAAAGTTATTTGTTTTTATTATAATAAATGATATAAAGTTAGGTGCTATAAAGATGAAATGAATTGCATATATTAAAGATAATGTAATAATTATAGAATTTCAAATGAACGGTGTAGATTGAAGATGATATTTAAATGAATAGTTTAGATTAAGGAAATCTTAAAAGATGAAATGAATGGTATAGATTAAAGATAATATAGAATTTGAAATGGATGGTGTAGATTAAAGATGATCCTTAAATGAATGGTTTAAATTAAAGAAATCTTAAAAGATGAAATGAGTGGTAAGGATTAAACATTATCTTGAAATGAACGGTTTGGATTAAATTAGGAAATCTTGGTTATGATAAAATTTTTGGCTATAAATAGAGGCATTAACTTAAGGATTTTTCATAAACTTTCTTGCTCATTCTTTCTTTCACTCTCTAAATACTTATTTGTGTAAGTTCTCTCTAATTGTTCTTAAGTTATCTTGAGTCTTTATGAAGATCTATAAGTGTACGAGTACTGTTCAAGTTAATCAACCTCATTTAAATCAATATCCAGTCACGTGTTAAGGTAAGGGATTATCATTTATTGATTCTCGAAAATGATATTGTTTCTCTCTTACTCATAAGATGTGTCATTTATTTCCACGTATTAAATTATGGAAATAACCTTACGGCGCGGATTACTGCCTGTTAGTGAATAACCTTTCGTATTCATTCCTTATTAATCTCTGAGAATAACCTTAC
This sequence comes from Hedera helix, assembly GCA_947179155.2. NCBI lineage: Eukaryota > Viridiplantae > Streptophyta > Magnoliopsida > Apiales > Araliaceae > Hedera > Hedera helix. Next base: position 11,441,784 of record OX359278.1, read on the forward strand.
TGCGCGGATTACTGTTTGTTTGGTGAATAACTCTTCGTATTCAATTTTTATTAAATTGTGGGAATAATCTTACGGTGCGGATTACCGTCTGTTGATGAATAACCTTTCGTATTCATTCCTTATTAATCTCTGAGAATAACCAGACTACGCGGATTACCACATGTTTGGTGAATTACTCTTTGTATTCATTTCTTATTTGTCTCTTGTGAAAATAATTTGTCTGCACGAATTATCACATGACACTTTTATTCCATATTCGTTTGTAATATCATTTTCTTTCATATTCGTATGTGATATTATTTTCTTTTACACTCGTAAGGGATACCATCTTTTTCATCTTCCATTTTTCAAACTTATTACGGTAAATGGTATCATTCTTTTCATACTCTTAACTTACTATGATAAGTACTATTTGGTAAAGTTCTTGAAATGATTATATATTCCTTAATAGTTTGCGCTTCATCTAATATCATTTCAATTGAACCTTCTTATTTTTCTAAATCTCTCTATTGAACTTTAACTGTTATTCTGAACCGTGGATCTTGAATATCGTTCTTGAATTTGAGTCCACATCATGTTGATAATTTGGACATTATTTGAATTTGCACAAAGTAAACTTTCGATATTTATTGATTATACTGTTTCTTCTGATTCATCATTTATATCACTGTAATTTGTACTAATCATCAAGAATCAAATTGTTGTAAATATCTGTGGCCTAGGGCACAGATGATAGGTTAAAGGCGATTTAATAGATTAAAGGGGATACATCTATTCAGTGTCTTTTATGGCACGTGGTGAATGAATATATTTGGCCCGTAGTGTAAAGATGAACTGTTGTTTGGTATGATTATGACCAAATATTGAATACTGGTATAATCATGACCGTTGGTGTTATATTGAATATCTTTGACCCGTAGTGCAAAGATTAACTGTTGATTTGCATGATTATAACCAGGAACTGTGAATTTGTATTATCATGACTAATGGTATTTCAGATGATAAAAGTTGATGATATTTTTCTTAAAAAGATAAGCGAGTGGACATTATAGTCTGCATTATTCTTCTAATAGATTGCTCATTCCGCTGTTATTATTGATCTAAATGTTGTTCAAGAATTTAACTGTAATTTTTGATATAAACCTTGTAGTCTATTGTATTCTATCAACAACTCAACTGTTGAAGGCTAACAATAATTTATTCGTCATTATCTTAGTAATGATATTCTTTACTGGGCTATTTGAGCTCATCCTTTCTTTTTGTTCCATTGTTTTTCAACAGGAGATGAGAACGTAGCTGGGTCTAGCCGAGGGATGGAGTGAGAGTCCGAGGGATGGAGTGAGAGTCCGAGGGATAGCTATTGTAATCTTCACTTGTTGTAAAATAGTGTGGCAATAATAGTGAAGACTTAGTTGTGTATTATTATACACTGTATTGTTAAACGTTGTAATAATTTTGTTGTAATCTTTTGACAACTCAAGTTTGGACTATGTGGGCCCAAATTTGGGGGCGTCACAAAAATACCAAGACTATTCTTATAATAATTTGTAAAATGTAAAATCTCATAAAGATAAAATAGTAATATGCTATTTTAAGTAAAAATTTCCTTCTAAAACTCACAAATACAAGGACAAAAAAGTAAATTTCCTTTTGTTCACTCTTATTGCTATTAAAAAAAAATTCCTTTTTTTTCTTCTGTGCCTAAACTCATAAACACAGCAAGTTTATGCTTATATAGTAAAAAAGTCTATAAATTATTTTTTCTGTTGTTTTTAATAAATGTTACTTAAATAATGTTAACAATTAGTTTTTCCTCTAGATTAGTGTTTTAAAAGAGTTAAAACATTTAAAGTTTATTTCTAGGTTTATTTGAATACTTTAAGTCTTCAGCATTAAACTTAAATTAAATTAAGTTCTCTAAAAAGAGTAAAATTACAGTCTAGCGGTGAAAGTATCTCCTCTTAATTGTATAACATATAATGTGTCTAACTAAATGGATAAATTAGAGCATCTCTCTAAGGCTTTAGTTAGGTAGTTAGGTGTAAGGTGCTATGTGGGGATGAATGCAAAGCGTCCAAGATCAAGGAAATGAAGGAACAGTGTGGCTATGGAGGGAGGATAAGGACTTAATTGTTTCATTAGTATTAGGATAAAGCAGGTTTTGAATTCAGGATAAATATTTTTTGGTATTTTTATTCATTTAGAACTCTTTATTCATGTACATATATTGGGTATGGTGTACTATTATTTCCATGCACGATAATTTAAATCATTTTTAGATTTAATAGTAGTTTATTTGATCCAAATAAAATACTAAATAAATTCCCTTTTTGTTCATGATCTTCTGCTTAACAGTTTTCGTCACTTCATAAATCCTTCCTGCTTGCTATAATCTCTATCTTCTTCTTGCTGTCAACGGTGACATCATTTATCCTTCGCAGCTTTTCTACATCCTTGTGATATCAATTCATTCATTAATTTTGTAGCTTAAAGGGTGTCTATTTTCTTGATTCTTGCTGTCAAATGAATGACTTTTGAGTATAGGAATATGTGGACATTGAGAGAATTAATAAATCTGACTTAGCTGTGAGTTGTATTTCACATACACTTAACCTTCTAGCTTGGATCAATGGCCACAACATGGTGATCATGTGTTGTGATACCCTACTTTCCTTCCACCTCATGAAAGGAATCCAAATTTATAGAGCCAAAAAAAAAAGAGACAAAAAGCAGAATAAAGTACAAACTTTGAAGACAAAGGAAGCCTTTCCCTCCATTACCCACACCTAATCATTCTCAGCTCACATATACATACATACATATAAATAAATAAATAAATAAATATATATATATGTGTGTATGTGTATGTATGTATGTATGTATGCTGCATGCTCTCTGTCACTTTATTCAGATTCTCTCCCTTCATCTTGGCTTTTACACATAAAAGGACATTCTCCTGTTATTACATCTCTATCCTTTAATTTATTCTTCCTCCTCTTCTTCGCAAGCATTGATCTCTTTCGAAGCTCTTGATCCGTAAAAAATGGCTATAGCTTCTAAAAATGTAGTGCCCCTCATTTGCCTCTTGATCATAATCATCGACGTCATAGCCGGTATACTTGGCATTGAAGCTGAGATATCTCAGAACAAAGTACTGTACAATTTGTAAATATATACTTCATTCCAAAAGTAGAAATACATTTTTATTTTCTGTCCGTTTGAAATTAGGTATGCATAAAATTCTATTTTTAGAGTAAAAAATGACAGTGAAATTTTGAGCACGACATATTTACTATCACGTCATTACTACGTACTATATTTCTGATTAATATTAGGGATAAATTTGGAAAATATATGGAGAGGGAATTAAGGAAGAGATTGTGATGCTAATGCTTTTTAGTGTGTTTGTTGAACAGGTGAAGCATTTGAGGCTGTGGATTTTTGAATGCAGAGATCCAAGCTATCAAGCATTTAAGCTTGGGCTGGCTGCAGCAGTACTTTTAGCCCTGGCTCATGTCCTCGCTTATATGCTTGGGGGTTGCATCTGCATTTGGTCCACAGAAGAGCTGGACAAATCCTCTGCTAACAAACAATTGGCAGTTTCTTCCCTAGTATTATCATGGTTCTCTCTCTTATCTCTCTCTGTCTCTCCTAATTATTTGATTAAGGGTGGGTATTATATAACATTACAGTGTTTGTTGAAAAGACATTAATACCCTTAACTAAATAACCGCGAATGTTTGTTTTTCTTTTTGTCTTTTGTCAAAAAAGAACAATCAGACGTATATAATTTTATGAGTTGAGATCACTTGTTATTAAATTTCTTTATTTTTTTATATTGATATATATAGCGGTTTTTAAAATCTAAAGCGACGATATGTTCCGTTTTTATAGTTTTATTTTTTTGTAGATCTATGACGACAAAATATACCATCGTCATAAATTTTAAAAATTATTGTTATAGGTTTGGACATAAAAAAAATAGAAAAAATTTATAACAGGTGATGTGAGCCCAAGTTTATGTTCTTAATTCTTGCATTTAGCGGTCATTCTAAATATTGTTTAATGACACAGGATTATTTTGGCCATTGCATTCTCAATGCTTGTTGCCGGAGCACTATCAAACTCCAAGTCCAGGGCATCGTGCGGGCTGTCTCACCATCGTTTTCTTTCAATAGGAGGGATTTTATGTTTCATTCACGGACTGTTTTCAGTGGCCTTTTATATTTCTGCAACAGCCACCATTGGAGAAGAAAAGAAACTAAACCAACATGCAGCAGGAGCACCTGCTTGACCATCTTAAACCCGCAAGCAATTAATATGTCATAATTCCATCTCCCGTTTTCAGGATGTAATGAATTCTTTTTACCATTGTAATACTCTATTTATTCAGATTCATATCATGAAAAATTTTGTACTTCCCCATTGTGTTATGATGTGGGTTCTTTTATGCTTTTTATTTATTTATTTATTACTTCTTTTATTTTCCTTTGTATTTAATGTTCGTTGCAAAGGTAACAGAGTGGCTCATGAAGGATTTTTATCATAGATCTATTGTTTATCTCTCTTAATTTGAGTGTTTAGGCTTTGGTTTTCGGTTATCTTTTTGAATTGTCACTCTGTTATGGCCCTTCCAAGTCTTTTGGATTTGTCATATTTGTAATATTTTGAATTTTAATTATTAAAAAAATCCTTTTTTGCAAACCATCACAAAAAAAAAAAAAAAATGGCTCATATCGAGCTAAGATGAGACTTTGAAATTTCTATGTTATTTCTTTTGAACAATAAATCCTCTAGTCCCTTTGGGCTATTAAAAAAATACTTAAATACATAATCTTCAGTATCAAATTAATAATTTATGTTGCAAATTATATTCAATACTAATTTAGTGGAATCATCGCTTGTACATTGAATTACGTTTCTCAAAATAAGAATCTTTTTCTTTATAAAAAAATTAGTTGATAGCTTTTGTTGTCTTGAACTTTTATTTTTTGCTAGTTTGGTAGAAATTCAACATTGGATCTCAAAACCTCTTAATGCTCAAGAAATAAATTTAATCACTATATTAAAGGAGGCTTGGTTCATAAACATTTTCTTCACCATTGATATATATTTATAAAGAAACTGAAGGTTTTGTTGATGATTTTGCTCATGTAATTTTTTCACACGACCTTAAAATCTAATTAATAATTTTAAATTGATTTAAAGAATCTCATATACTATAAAAAATTAATTTGTCTAGTTAACGCTCGATTTTGTTAACACGTTCAATTACTGACTTGAACATGAACCTACATAGAAAAAACTACCAGAAAGTACTTAATGGCTTGGGCCGCTGGGTCCTAGGGATACCTCCGGTGTAAGAGTAAATACAGGATATAAGATGTGTTAACATTGGAGGGAAGAAATATTTAGTAGGTTAAAATATTGTTCATGTACCTCTATCGTTCACCTTATATTTATAATAGTCATACATTCTTGATAGAATTACAATTTTTAATAGCAATTGTGTAGTAAATATCCTATTGAAAAAGGTAACAACTATACCAATTAATATTGGACATGGTAACTACTTACTGCCTTAAGTGATAAGGCATCGAACCCAAACTTATCAAACTTAGGAATCCTCATGTGAGTGCACTAGGCCTAATGGGCTATGGGAAAAAGACTCAATATAGGCAGCTCATTTGCACTAATAAATACGCAGCTCAACATTGCCCCCACTCCTTCAACATATGAAATGAGGTGAAGGAGTAGAGGAAAAAATTTCGCAAGCTCGAAAGGTTTTTAGGACCGAAGGCAGTAGGTTTCGGGAGTCTAAAGACTACTACAATCAAAGGCAAGGCTTTAGGAGTCCAAAGACTACATCGATCTTCGAGAGTCTAAAAACTACAACAACCGAATGTAGTAGGCTTCGAGAGTCCAAAGTCTACCTCGACCGATGGCAATAGGTTTCGGGAGTTCAAAGACTACAACAACCAAAGGCAGTAGGTTTCGGGAGTTTAAAAACTATAAAGATTAAAAGCAGTAAGCTTTGAGAGTCTGAAGACTTCATCAATTGAAGGCAGTAGGTTTTGAGAGTCCAAAGACTACAATGACAGAAGACAATAGATTTTAGGAACTCGAATACTACAACGACTAAATGCATTGGTTTTAAGAGTCTGAAGACTATATCAACCGAAGGAAATGGACTTTGAAAGTTCGAAGACTATCTCGACTAAAGGTAATAGATTTCAAGAGTCCGAAGACTACAACGACTGAAGACAGTAGACTTCGGGAGTTCGAAGACTATAATGACCAACAGAAGTAAGTTTCGAGAGTTCGAAGACTACAACGACCGAAGGTGATAGATTTTAGGAGTCTAAATACTACAACAATCGAAGGCAATAGGCTTCAGGAGGCCAAAACTACAGCTTCCAAAGGCAATAAGGTTCATGAGTTCGAAGACTGTAACGACCAAATGTGGTAGGCTTTGGGAGTCCAAAGACTACAACGACTAAAGGTAGTAGGCTTCGAGACTTCGAAGACTAAAATAACCGAAGGTAGTAAGGTTCAGGAGTCCGAAGACTATAATGACTGAGGATAGTACTAAGATGAAGAGGAGCAATCTATTTAGAAATGGGTTGATGGGTATCCACTGAATCTGTATGGACTTATAAGAAGTGGGCTTTGATCCAAAAGACAATTCAGGCCCAATTTTGAACTTTTAAAAGGGGGCTCCACGTTTTGATTTTACTTAGGGGTGTAAAGGATTCCAATTTGCTTAAGGGGAAATCTCAAGATCATACGTGTGTGGGTGTAGGAAGTCACGTGCCATTACTCTCCCAACCTTTGGACCGGGATCAATTAAACCATTCATGTTTAGTATAAACATATAGAAAGACCGAGAGCTGCTTTATTTATGAAATTGAAATCTTCGAAGAGAGAACAGAGCCCTAGTTCTTATCTGGTAGCAGAATCGGTGTCGATCATCTCATCCATCTCCAAATTTCTTATGTTCTCTATAAGATCCTTCTATTCCTCTTAATATTTCTTGCAAATGGCTAGCTCTTCTAGAAATTTAGGTTCATCTTCTCGTGTTGAGGATGAAATTACAGTAGTAATAGCAAGGATCCCTGAGGGGCAAACTTATAAACTTCTTGTAACAATGCATTTTAGGACCCCAAAAGATGTAAAGGCACACAATAGAGCTAAGTATACTAAGGATATTTACAAAACAACTAATACCCCTTTAGAGATCTTTAAAGCAGATGTAGAGTTACTAAAGACTGAATTTTATATACCCGAAGATTATAAGGTTAGGAAGCCTCGGGAAAAGGATAAGATGCACTAAAAACCCAAAAATGGGTGGATTGCCATGTCAAGACAGTTTTTTATTTTTGCTCTCCGTTTTCCTCTTCAAGAGTTTATTCTTGAACTTCTTCAAGAGTTTGTTCTTGAACTTCTTCATACCGTTACTAAAGACTGAATTTTATATACTTAAAGATTATGAGGTTGGGAAGCCTCACAAAGAGGAAATGATGTACTGGCAACCCGAAGATGGGTGAATTGTCATGTCAAGACAACTTCTTCTTTTTGGTCTCCGTTTTCCTCTTCAAGAGTTTGTTCTTGAACTTCTTTATGTTGTTGGTCTCAGTTTGAACCAACTAGTTTCCAACTATTATATTCATCTTTATAGTTTTATGGCATTCTGTCAAGGCGTTAAGCCTTCTTTAGATTTTTTTATACCAATTCTTCCCCATCAATGCTTGTAAGGAGAATGGGTTCTACCAATTCAATAAACAGATATGTAGAGAAGTTTTGATGAAAACCCCTTCGTGCAATAAAGGATGACACAAGGATTAATTTTTCATAAAAAGTCTGGATACCGAGTTGATTGGTCCTTAGTCAGAGCCGAACCAATCCCAGCTGAACCCTGTTAAAATCAGTAGGATCAAACTAGGGGAATTCAATACTTTGTACTCCAAAAGGGCTTCAACCATGGAGGACAGAGAATTCTTAAATGATCAATATTGGTTATTCAGCTATGATTGTGAGTGTTTAACTTTTCACCTGTATAATGCTTGTATAATTATATATGTTGTTGATTGCTTTAGTACTGTCCGTTTCTTTTTTCTTGTTGTGATTACAGTGGCCAATCAGCCAATGAAGGCTTTGAACGAGGCTATTTTAAAAGTGACGGGGTTGCCTAGAAAACTAATGACCCTATCAAAAAGCTTAAATTAGTTTAGCAACTAAAAGAGAAGGCTCTAGCAACCCTAACTGCCAAGGTTGTTATACCTCTTCCTCCTCTTACCCCAACTGTCAAGGTTGTTGTACCTCATCCTCATCTTTTGGTTTGCAACCTTCCTTTTTTTTCTCCAATTGTCGACTTGAATGAGCCTCTTCAAATGTCACTAATAAAAGAAGTTGCAGTGAATCCAGGTGTCGAAAAGGCTAGAAGGTAGAAGATAAAGGCTCTTGTTGAGGGTGAAGGTAGTTTAGACCTCCAATATACTTCTAAAAGGTAGAAGGTGATGACCTAAAAGCCTCAATGGAAAGTCATAGTGGATGCCTCCTACTTTGGAGAGTGTGAGAACTTTCTCATTAGTTTGTATCATAGCTTTAAACTACTAGCTGATAAGCCAAGATATGAGGGGATGGATTTGCAATCCCTCATCCTTATGTAAGGATAACAACAATACCAAGTATCCTTACTTTTATCTGCTCATTCCTTTTTCTTTATTTATCTAAGTTTCTTTTGAACAGGCCAACGTCACTTTCTCTCGCTTAATTGTTGATCATTAAGAACTCATCAACCATTGTGTGGAAGTAGAGAACCGTCTCAGCCAGTTAGAAGTAGAAGCTTCTGATGCGAAGAAATTGGTTGAGGAAAGGGAAGAGCACCTAAGGGTTTCCTACAACATAATTCAATAATCAGAAACAGAACAAAGGAACGTTGAAGCTAACAAAAAAAAGGTTGAAGCTAATTTGAAAGTTGTCTAAGTTGTTGCCAAAGCTACCTAAGAGAACTGGAGTGAAGATTAAGAGGGCAAAGGTAACTAAACTGGAGTGAAGATTGAGAGAATCTAAAGCTTCTCTTCAAGAGAAGACTACCCAAGTTCAGCAACAAATTGAGCAGATTCAAAACTTAATGACTAATATCCAAAAGGTTGTTGAGGACTAATATGTAAAGGAGGTTGAATAGAGGCAAAGTAGATTAGCTCTAAAGTCCTCAAGTCTCGTTCTAAACAAAATGCGCTGGCAAATCATCAAAAAAGTATAAAGAATTCGAGGAGTTCACCGAAGAGGTTAACCTGAAGGTGACTACTGAGTTTGACAAAGGATTCAAGTACGCCAAACAGCTGGTCTGAGAGAAGGGGCTTCCCCCCAATGAAGTAGGAATAATTAATCCTTAATGTTGTAAATGATTTATTTTTTATTATTTGAATGTAAGAATACAATTTATTCAATACAATTTTCTTTTCTTCCTTCCTTTTATGATGAATGAATTCTATAATTATTGTACTGTTTGATAGAATGTTAGCACTTAGGCTTCCTTACCCCCCAGCCTTATACGATATAACTAAAAGTAAGGCCGAAGAGTAAGGTAAGTGATGAATTTGATCAAAACATAAAGTATGGAACAATAATATTAAGACGGAATCATTATTTTATTGATTAGAAAATATAACACATATCGGTTGAAATAACCTAAAAAAATAGTATAAGACAGTATAACTAACTACTAATAGTATCGTCGAATCCGAACAACGCTAACATGTCATGTATTAAGGATAGGTTTAGCGCTTTTGATAATTTTGTGTCACGCTTGTCTTTTTTTTTTCTCTTTTACCCTTACAACTTTAGATATATTACTATGTTGTTTATTTTAATTTTTTTTTTTATCTTTTTATTTAGTTTTCCAAATTTTATAAACTTTTAATTTTAATCTACATAATTTATACACATAACACGTATGCGTGCCACTGAGTGTTAGTATATATAAAAGTCTGAATTGACCGAACTCAAATGTAAACCTAAAATTTTAAATTGGACAAAATTTAATAATTTTAATTTTGAAGCCAACTCAAAAGCCTAAATTGAGAGGTCGAGTTTATTAATGAGTTTGTTTCAGATTAAACCGTTTTGATAAAGCCAAGCAACAATCAGATTTTAGGCAAAAATAATTACTACCTCCCTTCCCAAAAGAATGAGTAAAGTATAATTTATAATTTTTACATATATTAAGAAAAATAAAAAATAGAGAAAAGAGAATAAAAAAGTTCTAAATTCTTCATGATCTCATAAAATTATATAAAATGGTAAATATTTTAATTTTTTTTATATTAATGAACTCCATTAAATAACATAGTTAAAATTAATTGATTACCAAGGGAGTATAAGCAGTGATCGGAATCATGTGCCACTCCAAAAGGCTAGAGTTTCAATTTTCTACAGTGCCAAAGGTTAGGTAAAAGATCCGTGCTCTTCAAACCCTACCATAAATTTTATTAGAAATTGGTAATTATATGTAAACCGACTAAAATGTAAAACTAATCATCTTGTTTGTACTTCTTTCGCAAAATTATCCTTTTAACTTTTATTTTTACTAAACTTTTCCTCTAAGTTGTATTAATTGTGCAAAACTCGTCATTTATGTATTTTTTTTGATAAAAAAAACCTTTTATACATAGATTATTTCACTCCAATTTATCACTTAAGGATCTTACTTTTAGAATACCCCTTTTATTTCACTCAAACGACTTTCAATTAGTAAAAAAAGTAATCACAATACCAATAAATATATTTAAAACCTTCATCATCTAATTGATACATCTCACTTTCTACCTCTACTATATATCAATCAATTATTATTTTATTCTATGTTAGTCGCCTTTGAAGCATTTTCTTGTAGTGTTAGTGTGACGCCCTCAAATCTGGGCCTACACATCCCAATTTGAGATGCCAAAAATACACGGTATCTATTATAAAATAGTGAATAGTAAAGAAATACTGAGATCAATAATACACAACTAATTCTTCACTATTATTTTTACACTATTTACAATATGTGAAGATTACTACAGCTATCTCTAGGACTTTCACTCCATTCCCTGGTTAGACCCAGCTACTCTCTCATTTCCTGAAGAATATTAAAACAAACGAAATAGTGAGCTCAAATAGCCCAGTAAATAAATATCATGACTAAGATAACAATGAATAAATTATCATTAGTCTTCAACATTTGAGATCACGATTGAATATAATTAACAACAAGTTTTAGATCAATAATAGCAGCGGAATGAGCAATTCATTAGAAGAATCATGTAGACTATGATATCCACTTGCTTCTTTTTTTAAAAAAAAAAACATCATCAATTTTTATCATCTGAAACATCAATGGTCATGCTCATGTCAAACAACCGTTCTTCTTTGTCTTGGGCTAAAGAGAACTTTCACCTCGTGCACTAAAAGATACTCCACTATTATATCGCATTTATCCTATCATATGTGTCTCTGGCCACAAATATTCGTTTATTATATTATCTTTGCAAGCCAATGATATTCACAACAACTTGATTCTTAATGATTACTTGATTAGAATAAACAACAGTGATATAACTGATGAAAAGAAGAAATATAATAACAGGATAAATAATAAATACTGGCAGTTTATAATCTTACTTTGTCCAAAGTCAAATAATGTTTAAATTATCAACATTATATGGAGTGAAATTCAAAAATGATATTCAAGATTCATAGTTCAAAGATAACGGTTAAAGTTCAATAAAAATATTCAAGTAAATAGGAAGGTTCACGTGAAATGATATTAAATGAAACGCAAACTATTAAGGAGAATATAATCATTTCATGAAGTTTTATTGAAAAATACTTATCATAGTAAGTTTAAGAGTATGAAAGAAAATGATATTCTTTACTTTAACACATGACTGGATATTGATTTAAATGAAGTTGATCAACTTGAACAATACTTGTACTCTTATGGATCTTCACAAATACACACGATAGCTTAAGCACATTTAGAGAGAACTTATACAAAGTAATATTTAGAGAGTGAAAGAAAGAATAAGCGAGGAAGTTTATGAAAAATCCTTAAGTTAAGGCATCTATTTATAGCTGAAAATCTTATCATAATCCAAGATTTTCTAATTTAATCCTAATCGTATATTTCAAGATAATGTTTAATCCATACTACACATTTCATCTTTTAAGATTTCTTTAATCTAAACCATTCATTTAAAGATCATCTTTAATCTACATAGTTCATTTCAAATTCTATAATTATTACATTATCTTTAACCTATACCAATTATTTTAAATTTTCTTTAATCTATATCATTCGTTTAATAAAACAATTAACTTTATATATAAAACAACTAACTTTATATATAAAAGAACTAACTTTATATATAAAACAACCAACTTTATAAATAAAACAACTAACTTTATGTATAAATCAATTAACTTTATATATAAAATAAATAACTTTATATAATATATCATAAAAAAATAATTTACTTTACATAATTTATATAAAGGAAATAACTTTATATAATATATTATAATAAAATAAATAACTTTATTAATTCAATTATTCAACAATAACTCACAATTATTCATTATTATGATCAATTGTTGTAAATATTGTGTAGTTGACTTTCTGAGTTAGATACTCATAATACAAACAAAAATATCAACTAATAATTGAATACAACAATTAAATCAACATCATAATAGTGATAACAATAATGCAAAAAATAAATAAAAGAAAAAAATACGTTATTGTGTAATGACAATTATTGATTCAGTAATGTGAATTACTGTGCATATACTACTGTGACAATTATCAGTTCAATAATATGAATTATTGTGCATGTGATAATTATTAGTTCAATAAAGTAAGTAATCTACAATAGTCAGTTCAATAATATGAAATAATGTGCAATACCGTGTGCTACTGTGCAACATCGTGTTCTACTATTCTTTTACTACTAAGAATTTTAACAGTTAAAAGTGATAGTATCGTTGACAATTTTTATTTAAAAAGGTTATTTATGTCGTTTTCTATGTCCGACAAAATTTCTTTGTGGGGTCCACTAATGTTTGGTTATTTTGGCGCCGTCGTACAAATCGAATATTTTCCGACAGAACGAATATTCTCCGACAAAATGAATATTCTCTGATAAGATAAAATTTGCACAAAATATTTTTTAACTTTAACTTTTGTCAATTTATCCACTTACCGTTTCAAAAGAAAATATATAAAGAAAAATTAAATTTGTATTTCATAAAAGTCGGGGTCTTACAGTTAGTATGTAATGAGATAAATTGATCGACATGTGTTTATATACTCCACACAATTAATTTGCTTGTGGTGTTTAACGAAATGTTTAATGATGACAACACATGTTAAAATATCGAGAATAAGATAGACATTTTATTATGGGTCTTGTGTGCGAGACATTTACCAAAATAAAATAATAATCAACTGACATTTAACAAAGGTAGAAAGTGAGATATATGCATTAAGCAATTTAGGATTCTAAATATGTTTATTGTGAAATTCTTTTTGCTAATTGGAAGAGAGTGAAATAAAAAGGAGTATTATAAAATTAAATTTTTTAAGTGATGAATTAGATTAAATAATTTGAGTATGTGATTTTTAACAAAAAAAACTCATAAAGGGTGAGTTTTGCATAACTAATACATCTTTGAGGGAGAGTTTTACAAAAATAAAAGTAAGAGTGTGAGTTTTGCAAAAATGGTACAAACCGAAGGATATCACTTTTGCATTTCAGTCCTGTAAATCCTGTCAAACATTGTAATTTGTAATGTTGTTTTTTCACATGGGTTTGTCAAAGTATCATGTTCCGATGTTTAGCTAGCTAGGCATGTAGGACTCTCTTATTCAAAGTAGCAGTAATTGGTTGTCAAAAAGGTTAGGTTGCATGCTTAGTAAATAAATATGTTCACATTTAAATATTTGGCTATATAAGTCATGCATTGTACTGCTTTTAGATTCATCCGGATATCTAATAGCAAGCAAGTTATATTACCTTCTCTCTCTCATTAAAAATATCTGGGTCTCTCAAATTAGGAGCTACGTACTTAGCTTGTCTGCAATTGTTAGCTTTACAAAACAAAAGAACCTTGAAACCCAACAAATCCTACCATAATTTATTGCTAATTCTGCGTTTATTGTTTAGCACAAAAAAGGAATAAGAAATAATTATAACATTTTTCGTATTAGTTTTGTTTAATTAGCTAAAAATCACCATAATCAAAGCTGATTTTTTTAAATAAAAATAATTGCCGTTTCCCGGATTTTTTTTTGCCACGTTAATATCAGCTTCCTTGTTTAATTCATATGAAAATTTTTGTAATTGTTTGCTGACAATTTGCTTCAACCTTTACATATGAAACTTGGTGCGCTTTATTTAACGGGTTTGATGCTATGAGTTTGTTTGCCTCTTTAGTGGTGATATGAGTTAAGGATTCCAGAAGTATACCTGATCTGCCCTATCCAAATCAGGAACCCTCAAAGTTGTTCATCTCTTACCTTTTTTCGACGGGTTCTTATAAAGTTGTCTCAGTATATGATGGTGAGCTTGAAGGCAAGAAAGCTGGTTGTGAAGTTTTAGATATTGGCAGTGTAAATCTTATATGGAAGCCTCTTGAAATCTTTAACTATCATGAACAAGATGGGACGCAAGAAAAAATTGAGGTCCGAATGGTTGATAGAATCTTTCACATTTTACTAGGTTTGTTGAGGTTGGATTGGGCGAATCTGAAATAGTTTCAATGGACCTCGATAAAGAAGTCTTTACGAGTTGTGAAGTGCCGAAAAGATTATTATCTAATTGCCAAATGATTATGTCTTGGAACAAGAATCTTTCACTTGCTAGCATTGTGGATGAGGAATTACATGTTTGGGTGTTGGAAGCTTATAAGAAGTAAAAATGGGCTGACAGGAAAATTGTTATTCCCTTAGCATTCCTGAAAAAAGATCCAAATATGGAGTGCCTTGATCCTTGTTTAGTAGAAGGTGGCATAGTGTGGTTTCGTGTGAATTATGTCAAATTGGTTGGCTATGATTTCGAATCCCAAAAAGTTGCAGAAGTTATTTGTGCCCCGGAGGGAGAGAAATTAGTATGCGCATACCGCCCCAGCTTGGTTACTCTGAAAGTAATGCAAGCAGAGGAGAAAGACCATGCAAATGAAGTTGAGCAGTAGTCCCAGATTTGTAGGCTTGTTTTTCTTTCCTTCTCATATTATTATCTTTGATTTTCTCTCTGTTTACTTTAGCTTTACATGAGATACTTCCTGTTGCAGTTTTTTCATAGTTGTCTTTCAAACTAAAAGATTATCAGTATTGGGAATTCCTTGTATTCCTTTCAGTGAGCGTGCTTTCTTTAAAAGATTAGTCAACTGGTTTAAATTTCTCACCTTCGGATAAATAATGATTAAATAAAGGAAAGGGTGTTTTTTTTCCTTATGATAGTTCTCAAGTGGGTGAGGTTCAAGCATATACTATTTCCTAGCCACCAAAAGAAGGATGATCATGAAATTACTTTAACATAGTTCCATATGAAAAGCATTTTCATTAAGTTGCATTATGCTGAATATTTCTTTTTCTTACCAGATAAGAATGGTAAGTATGGATTCTCATGATTCTTATAAGAAAAAAAACAAAAAAGTATACTGAATTCTATGTTACTATTTGAATATAACTACAGAAATGACAGAGATGAATGAATATCAGTAGTTCACCATACAGTGTTTAAGGTGCAACTTTTTGTATAAAAAGTACAATTTGTTTCTTAAAGCTTGTGAATACTCCTGCTATGTAGTTTTGATTATGAATTTCTTGACTTTGTTCTTAAAGTATGCATGAAATGGATGAGAAACATAGACTTGGTGTTTTAGACTACTTTACTAGATCAAAATGATGTTTGCTGAAAGTTGTCGGTATGTGAAACCCTTCATGGTCTTATATATTCACTAATTTTTTAAAAGGGGCCTAAGACGTTTACCTCTGCCCATCTATTTTCCTGCATTTCCATTGAAGTATGAATATTCTTGTGCTTTTTCTTTTCTAGTTTTTTTTTTCTGTTTCTTGCTTCTTCCAAATCGCTTCAAGTAAGCTAAACTTGATTGATCCATATGAAAAGAATAGTAGCATGATTTTCTTGATGTTTTTATATGTTTCCTGATCCACAAACATCATCATTTTGTAACTTACTACTTAACACAAAAACAAAATTGCTACACAAATTTTTAAAAAAACACCCTGATCTTTGTGCATAATACTATCTTTTTCTTTGTGCAGAATACTAACTTTTTTCAGAAAACTGATCTTGACATATTAGAATACTCATCTTTCTCCTCATGTTTTCGTACCTCGTCTCAGAGGAACTTATTTTTAACTGAATGGCATTTTTATCTGACTAAAGAACTTTATAAGAGGATCCTTAACGACATGAGATTTTGTAGTTGTTTATGTCTTAAGATGTTTGCAATTTTCCCAAAATCGCACCTTTTGATGATTTTTAAATTAATTCTTTCAAAATCACATCCAACAAAGTTTTCATCAATCTTAAGTACAGCTTACACCATGATACATGAAGTTTTACTAACCAAGCTTGGAAAGAACATCGTTGAGTGCAGATACGATTTTAGCATAGGACTTCTCTGCGTTAGGGGGTGCTCTTAATCTTTGCTACATAGTCCAGCTGGGAAAAAAAGAAAAAGAATTGGCTTAAGGACATAAAATTATAGTTAACCAAAGAAGGCCATTTAGCATATAGTGTAGGCACGTCTCAATCTATACTTGCATGAAAAGGCTTAAATGAGAAAGTCAAGGGTTCAACTCACATCGCTGATAACCTGGAAGAGCTTTCCTGTGAGTTCTTTGAGCAATTTCTTTTCGTCTTTTGGCTTAGCAGAAATGATGGTGTTCAGATCAAAGCAGAGATCATTTTGGACGTAAGGCAAGGCCTTCTTGTCGATGAACTGCTTCACGGTAACAATTTCCTTTGCTGACTCCTTTGCCCTCTATGCTGCCTGGTGTAATGTCGCAAGCACTCAAAAATAAAATCTTACTTTGAAAAAAATATTAATGTAGTAGTGTAAGCAAAAGTCGATCCCACAGAGAATGATTATTTAATTTTATGTTTTGTAAACAAAAATTGGGGGGTTTTTAATTAAAGAAATAATTAAAATAAAATTAATTAAAATAAATATGCAAGAAATAGATAAGAAGAAAAAGGCTAGGTTTAAGTTAACATCCACCATCAAGAATTTACAACTGATCACTGACGCAAGAATAACTCAATTCATATTTTAAATATTCAACGTAGAATAATTACTCTTATTCGAATAATTTTCCTATCTCTCCTTAATTTTAGTTAAGCAGAAACAAACGATCTAAATAACCCTTACTACAAAATAATCTCAGACAAGCGTTAAAGATTTAACCTAGTAACAGCATAAAGAAATAGAAGGATCGTTGAACTAAACAACACAATCCAAGCGTCTGCATTTAATTTAGATGAATATTTTTCCTAAGATATAACAATCTTTTGATAAGTAAAATAATTATTAATCTTAATTGCTTCGCAAATTAAAGTAACCAAACAATTACGGATTTGATATTTAATTTAGCAGTAGATTTTAACAAATAATAAACTAGTATGCATCCTAGCAATTAAACGAATTAATCATAAAATTAAACATAGAAAAATATCCAATACTCAAAATATAAATTGAACAATTAAAATAAATTAGATCTCATAGTGTATAAATCTTGATGGCTTCAATCACTTAAACCAAGAAAAATAATTTAGCTACTCATAATTGTAGAGAGCATCAAAGAATAGAAAAGAGAATTTTTTCAATAGAAAAGTTGTATGTTACATTGTGTGTCAAGCTCTCTATTTATAGGCTCCAAAATCCTCCTAACCCTAATTGGATTTATAATTAAAAATAAAAGAAAAATAAAATAATTATTATCCTAACCCTAATTGAAATTAAAATCCAATTTGAAATCAAAAAGTAGCAAAAAATCGCGAATAATTCCGATTTGGGCAATTTCCGCGTCTGCCAAACAAGGCACTCGCTACAGTACCTGTAATGACCACGAATTTCATTATACATTGTAATTATAATTAATATATAATTAGCAATGAATCTAAAATTTTTGTACTAATAAATTGTGCATTTGATAATTTAATAGATGTACTTGTATGTGTGTATATTTAATTAAAGAATTAAAGCAAGGGTATAATTAATTTAAAGCAAAATCTAATTGGATTGTATTTTTAATCCAAATGAGTTGATAAACTAGATCCAAGATATTAACCTAGTAGCCCATGTAATTAATTTAATTATTGGCCCATATAATTAATTAAACAAGCTCAATGCTTATTTTAATTAAAGGTAGTATAGTTATTTAAATGCTAGCCCAAGGTGTTAATTAAATTAAGCTCAAACCAATTCAATGGATGAGCCCAATATATTTAATTCTTAAGTCCAACATGGAGCCCAATAGAAAGTCAAAATTGGTCAACAATTGAACACATGTATATATATATATATATATATATATGTATGTATGTATAAATGCACATTAAAAGCATGAAAAATAAAAGGAAAATGGGACCAAAATAGGCCATATGGCCGGCCAACATGGGGACCCACAAGGGGGGGTTGCTTGATTTTCCAACTTGCTTAAATCTTACTCCTTGTCATAGTTGGTGAGCAACCCTAGTCATTCCATGAGTCAATCAATTGGTCATTCAATGAAATAGTAATCCTAGTTAGCACTAAATCCACCAACATAGCTTGATTAAGTGGATTGATGTTAGGTTAGTGAATGGCTATAAAAGGAACACTCCACACTTGTTATATGTTTGTTAGTTTATTTGAAGTTTGCTATAAAGAAAAATAGAGAGCTATTGTGAGCATTTGAGAGAAAAACACCTAAGTGTTGAGAGAAGGAGCTAGGGCTTGAGCTTGGTGGATGTCCAACAACCTCATCTCATACTTTGGTAGGAGGAGAAGGAGAGTACACAAAACTTTAAGGTTTAAAAGTTCTCCAATCCTTTCTTATTTCGTTTTTATAGCCTATATGCGTTTTAATCGGTTAAAACCTATTTTTAACCGATCAAAACTCATTTTGATGGTCTAGATGTATTTAACTATGTGATATATGTATTTAACTATGTGATATATGTATATTCATAGCTCTATGTGTTTATAACATGTTTTGGTATGTGAAAAATGCATAAAATATGTAGAAACGTTCATAACAAGTTTTTCCGGTAAAACCCTAACACTACATGTTAGATTTGATGTTGTATTTTGAAATGTACAAATCAAAAATTGGATTTTTATGGCTCGAAAGTTAGATCTATGAGTTTTAAAGAAAAAAAACCTTTTTTGAACCTTTCAAAAATATTGAATAACAAAGAAGTTATAGCTTTTACCGCAAAGGATGTCGTTTTTAAACCCTAAGTGGTTCGATCAGTAATTTTCGTGTAAAACATTTTCAAAAAGACGATCGAACCATGGAATATTGTAAAACAAGAGGTTAGGAACACATCAACACTGATTTGGTCTTATTTGGATGTGTAGATTTCATTTTATCAATATTTGATCAAAAAGTATCAAAACTGTCAAAAAAATAAAAAGTTGGAAAGTTTCTGCAAGTCGGCGCCGGGGCACAGTGTGCAGAACAAAACACTGCGCCGGGGCGTCATATACTGTTTCCAAAAAAATAAATAATCCGAACCGGGTCGGGTCAGGTCTGGTTCGGGTCAGAAAATGAAAAATGTTTCAAAATTTATTTTAGTATTTTTGGACTTAATAAATATATTTTTAAATATATATATAATTGATTTAAAGGTGTATAAATACTATTATTGAAATAATAATATATAAAAGGTAATAAAATATTATTATAATATTAGAAAATTATCAAAATATTATTAAAGGTATAATAATATTATGGAATCAATAAAATATTTTTAAATGTGTAATTGTATTAAATAAAAAGCTAAAATATTATTAAGTGAATAATAATATTATATTATGAATAAAATATTATTAAATAGTTAATAATATTAGATAATGATTAAAATATTATTAAATGAATAATTATATTATAAAGTGAATAAGATATTATTAAATGATTAATAATATTATAAAATGAATAAAATATTATTAAATGATTAATAATATTATAAGACGAATAAAATATTATTAAATGGTTAATAATATTAGATAATTAATAAAATATTATTAAATGGTTAATAATATTAAATAAGGATTAAAATATTATTAAATAGTTAATAATATTAATGTGTATTTAAAATATTATTAAAAAGATTAATAATATTATAAGGTTAATATATATTAAAGGATTAATAATATTATATGATGAATAAAATATTATTAAAGGATTAATAATATTAT
Organism: Hedera helix; assembly: GCA_947179155.2. Lineage (NCBI taxonomy): Eukaryota > Viridiplantae > Streptophyta > Magnoliopsida > Apiales > Araliaceae > Hedera > Hedera helix. The sequence continues at coordinate 11,462,262 of OX359278.1, forward strand.
AATGTTAATAAATATTATTAAATGATTAATAATATTAACTGAATATTATTTAATGAATAATAATATTACAAGACCAATAAAATATTATTAAATTGTTAATAATATTCGATAAGTGAAGGAACTATGTTAAATAGTTAATGTAGGTTCTTTGTGTGTGAAATATTATCAAGTGAAGATAATATTTCCTAAATGTGTAAATACCCATAATTATTTATGTGATTCGAAAGAGTTATAAAGGTCATCATACCTGCGTGTATATGATACTGATTTAAAGATCAAAAGTGGTTAAATTGTTAGGTCTATTCAAAGGGAAATAGTTGAATTTGTTAGCTGTACGTCACAAACAAGGCAAGTTCTCTAACCCTACTCAATTATTATCACTGAACAAGTTTCTATACTTGTATTTATTGTTAAAGCTTGAAGTGGTGTAATTATTTAAAATTATTTCACATCTATATTGTTTATACAATCGCACTTAGTGCATTTGAAGCTTGTTAATTCCTGATTCATGAACTGTATTAAAAATGTCTGAAGCTAATAGTTCAGCTAGACATTGCATTTCTAAATTCAAAAACTTGAATACTTTTAAAAGCTTATCCAAACCATTGTTGGGTGCGGATCTCTTATATTAAGTCTGAGAATTGAACAACCCTAGATTAGGGGATTTTGTGTCGGGAAACCGACTTTGGCGCCAGTGACTAAATGTAATGCATATATAGCGGGTTGAATAGGCTGATCCCCTTGAAAACCAAACAACTCAAAGGGTCAGAGGAAACTCTATTATACCCTCGTTAGTTCAGGGTCCTTAGTGACCACTCAGCATTTTAAGATTCAAATATTCTGTTTATTAAAATGTGAATCCTGTTTCATTCACAATTGTTATATCTATTGTTGAACCATTGATGACATTTCTCATTCATTCATGATATATTAAATCTCTATGATTGTTCTAAACTTGCTGAGCAAATTAGTTGCTCATTCTTGTTATATCATGAACCATTTTTCAAATAGACCTGATTGCTCAAAGAAGGATAAGGGAAAAGGAAAGGTTAGAGCTTAAGTTAGTTTATGCATGCTAATTAGATTTGTGTTTACTGTTGTTAAACCTTTTGTAATTCCTTATGATAGGAACTGTTTATGTCAAGGTTAATAGACCATGATATTGTAACATTTTTGTAAGGGAACCAATATGTATTATTCCGCGATATTTAAATGCAATGTATGTATTTAATTGTTAGTAATGAGTTGAATAGTGAGAACCAAACTCGAGGTTATGGAACCCGAATTTGGAGTCGTCACAGTACCGATCGACAGCCTCCGCGCATTGCGCGCCCCTTCCAAACGACGCCGTTTTGTTCCTGATCTTGCTATTATTCAGCATCACCGCGCGCATTGCGCGGAAGCTCTGATGAAACGACGTCGTTTCAGCTGCTCGACCACTCCATCCACGCGCATTGCGCACGCGCCAACTTTTCCAGAATTTACAGAATTGCCACCGGTCTTTGCAGAATTTACAGATTTGCCTCCAAGCTTATTTTTCCTACAAAATAAAATATAAAATAAATAAAAATAATATAAAAATAATAAAAATGCATAATGATTAATAAAACACCTAAAATACTCAAAATAAATATAAATACATAAATAAAAAGAAATATAAAAATACTTATAAAATTAACTAAATTAACATAAATTAACTAAAACCTATTAAAACCAAAATGAGCTAAATAATTAAACATTTAAGCATACAATAAATATAAAAACTCAGTATTGGGGAATAAAAATATCGTATAATTTAACCCTATCACTGCCTCAAATGGTGCCAGTGGTTGCAGGTAAAAACGCTCCTTCAGAGGTAAATCGGTGTCTCTGGCCTGATCTGAGTTTAGAGTTCCAGCTGCAAATCCACAGATTTGGCAACCAAAGTACTAGCACTCAAGTCTTTCAGAAAAACTAAAATATTCTTCACTTTCTAGCACCGCCTGAATAGACAGGTGGTTTCCATGTGCTTTGTTGATCCTAGAAAGCTGAAGCTTAGCTGCTTAGGTCAATTGGTTATAGCTTAGTGTGGCTTGTGGAGTGTTTATACATCAAATTTTGAAGGTGTCATATATTAGGTTAAGCATGATGGTACGTACTCTCCCTTACTCATTACAATTTTCTTGGCTGACATTCTTTGCATATAATACCAGATGCATTCATTTACTTCTCGTTTGTCAACCTTGTTAAGGTTATGCATGCTCTCATAAATCATATTTTTGCGTGATTAAAGATCTAAGTTCTACCCTGTGGTTATTGTTTACAATTATGTGGAATCGTAGGTTGGCCCTAGCATTGCTTCGCTGAGAGCTTAATGATCAATTATACCCTTGTCGAATGCCAAAAGATGAGCATTTTATTTGATGGAAAATGTAGAAGCAGTAGAAGTGTACTAATGATATACAGATCAATATCTTTTGCTATGTAAGGTGAAAAAATGATCTGCCCTTGGTCATTTTATATTCTTGATTGAAACTTCATCTTTTATATGTATGTCTTTAAATAAACAGATACGTTACATGTCTTGGTGCTTGGAATGTTACATATCATTGGATTCTCGTCTCTTTTTTATATAATGCACCCTCCAGTGACTACTACGATTACAAAATTAGTGATATATTTTTAAATTTTAAGTTAATTTTCAAACTCTTAATATTTAGAATTAACATTAATTTTGAAAATAACATATATGATAATTAATACTATTTATAACTATACAATAATTATAACTGTTTTTACTAAACACATTTATATTGAATTTGAATTTTAAAATTTGGTCAATTGATTAAAAAGTTAAAATATATTTTTTATTTTGAAACGAGATACTTAGCAATCCACCGGACGGTGGCGGAGGTGGCTCAACCTTGATGGAAGTTGCTGCAGCTAGCACATCTTTTGTACAAGAGGTTGAGGCCAAGCCAGCAGCAACGAGGCCAAGCACAGCACGACGGCTGGTTTCGGTCTCAGCTGACACTGCTGGGCTCTAACAGCAAACACCGGCGGAGCCATGGCAATCTGGTTGTTGCTGGCTATGCTCAAGCGGCTTGAGCCATTGAGCTGGAGGCTACCTTCCAAGACAGCCTGAGCGGAACCACGTGGACCAGCCATTGAAGCCATCTGTAGAATTTCTTGTCCAGTATTTTTTCGTAATTGGGATCCTTTGTAGCAAAGTGACAGATGGGCAATATGCGGAATACAACGCTTTGTTTTTCCCAAGTTTTGGCTGTAGTGTTAATTTCTGTGGTGTAGAGTCAGCATCTTACCTATTTTTTGTTTGCTTTTTTGGATAGGATAAGTGTAATACCAGGAAAATAATAATAATAATAATAATAAAATAGTTAAAATTATTTTAAAATATTGTATTTGGACTTTATTTTATGTTTGGATCAAATTTATGTGAGTTAATAATAATTAGTAGATAACATTTATTTGGCCAAATTGGGTCTAATTTGTATTTGAGTATAATTTATAATTGTGTAATTTGAATCCTATTAAAAGTAGGAGAATTAACAAAATACATTAATTATTACATAAATAACTAAAACCCATTTTTTCTTATAAAACCGTGTGTAAGTACTATATTCTTATTCGAAAAAAAGATCGGTAGCCGCCGCATAATGATGGGTTTCTTCCAAACGTCAAATTTCCACCATTGTCATCATTACGCTATATATGCAGATTGGAGCTCTTCTTATGAATTTGATATTTTCCGAATTAGATAGCGAGATATCCTGTTGAGATTTTGGATTTGGTGAACAAAAAAATGATATGATAATTGACTTTTCTTAGGAGTCAAATGATCATAGATTTGCTGTCATTCATGGCGATGATCTGAAGCCTAATTTCGGTGCACGGCTTGAATTATATGGTGTTAATAATCTGGAGACTGTGGCAACAACTAAGCACTATTTGGCAAGTGCTATTGAATGGGATCCTACTGGGAGGTATGTCGCAACTTCAGTTACTTAGTCCATGAAATTGAGAATGATTCAATGTATAGTATTATGGAAGAAAGGTTTAGCAGATTGTCATCTAAAGATTCGTAATTGAGTTATTATATTACATATTATTTATCTATCTTTAATAAAATCAGAAACTAACTTTTTCATTTAATTGAAAAAATATATTATATTTTCTTGAATCTCTGTGAAATAATAATAATAATAATAATAATAATAAACAATTAAAGGAATGATATGAAATCTTGAATCTGATTGCATATGGTTATATCAAGCGTATGCATTTTGCTTTAATTAGTAGTTAAGTGTTTTAATATTTTGTTAACGTATTTTGAAAGTCTTTCCGAAAATTAATGGTTGAATCCTTATAAACTGAAAACCAATTTGATAAATTATTATTTGATTGATTGGAGCACAGTAGGCTATGATGTATGAACAGAGATATGATGATTAATTAATTTATTATATTAGTAAATACAATTAATTTCCAATTGCATGTTTGTAACCAGCAAGTGAGAAATTATGTGCTGAGAAGAAATAGTGTGCAATAATAAAATATTAGAAGGTAAGTAAAAAATTATTAAATTATTGTGTATGATCATGTCGGTGGAATTTCAACAGCAAATTGGATGCATGGAATGTAAATATATATATATATGCATTGGAATAAAGAACTCCACTAAATTGATAATTTGGTTTCAATAGGGTGTAATGTATTAATAATCATTCATTCATGGAAGGTGTCATTTGTCTGATTAAATTAATAAACTCTCTTGTAGTGATTTTATACTTTATTAAGTTATTTAAACTATTATATAACTCTTATGGGATGTAAATGGTATGTTGGATATTAATTAGTAAAATATAATATATTATTTTAATCTAATTGTGATACTTATCATGGCTGCATATGGGGTAATGAAAAATAATGATGATAGTGGTTTGTCTGTTTGATTGGATTGCATACGTTTTACATACATGATATGAATTATATATTTATATATGTTATGGTTTTCATTTGCGGTTACAACAGAGTATGGGAGAATTAATTGATTTTGAGCCTTCTTGAAATCGTGTGCATTAATTATCAATAAAATGAGGGAAACTAATTTGAGTTTTGTTGATTTGGTCGTGAGTGGCTATTCCCCATGTCATGATTAATTTTGTTAGTTTTAAAATAACGTTAATAAAATATTGTAAATATGTTATACTAATTAATAATTAGAGTATGTCATGTGAGTTCCATGTGAATAAAAGACAGTAAAATTTAATAATATAATTTTTATTAAGTTTATAAGTTAATTATTTATTTATTCTTTTTGACTAGTACGAACAGATAGAATTTAACGAGGCATATTTATAATATAATTTTGGTGTTATATTGTTTAATTTAGGTACGGATTTCGTACTCAATTCTTTTGATCATTTTTGTATTCAATATATCTCGTGATATCTCATCGTTTATATTTGTTTTTTTATATTTCGTTGATACTCTGGAATAGAAGTTTGATCTTCTATACCTTGATTATATTCTGTAAATTGAATATATTTCCTTCAATTATAATTTGTACTTATTTCGTACTTTAGCGATATTCTTTCGAAAATTATTTTGTTCGTTTTGCTTCTCATTTTGAATTCGGATAATATCTCATATGATTATTGTTTTCTAAATTCATTTGATAATTCGTTTGATTTTGGATATTCAAAAATTCGTATTTGTACTCCTTGGACTTGTTGAGCATATCTAATTTCATATTCAGTCATGTATAGTAATTTATTCTGATCATGTATAGATGTACATGTTAACATATTTTTGGTCTTTGTATTTGTACATTTCTTCAGTTGACATATACACTTAGAACTATTTTGTTGGTATTGTGTCGCATTCATTGTAACATGATATCTTTGTTAGATTATACCGTATGGTATACTTGATCTTTAATTAAATAAATAAATAAAAACTTAATCATCTGTGGGGGTACCACAGACATATCCTCTGGCACTGATGCATGACATTTTTTGTGGCGGTGTGATTAGCCCACGATGTCTCCATTTTGTGTTCAGGAGGGTGTTGGTCATTTGGTGTTTTGTTGTAGAAGGCGTATAAGTTGATCCTAGCTATGTGTTCTGTGAATTGGTGATTGTTGTGCCGAACACACCTTCCGATTTTACATGCATTTGGATCTGCAGTCCAATGTGTGATTTGCCTGCGTAGCATTATTTTGTCTGTGTGGCATTATTTTGTCTGTATGGTAGTATTTTGACTTACCTGTGTGGCAAGATATATTTCTGTTTTGTTCTGAGCTATGTATGAAATAATACTCAACCACTTTGATTCAGCCTATTATTTTATTATGTTATCGATTTTAGTTCAATTCGGTTTAGTATTCCATTGACTCGCCTGTGAGGCATTATTTTGACTTGCCTGTGTGACAAGATATATTTTGAAGTCTGTATTCAGCATTCTTTTTGTTTCGATTAATTCTGTTAACTCAACATACTTTTGTTTAGACTTTGATATTTTCATTTTCCATTGGCATTGATTTTTGAGATTATCATTTGTATTATGTTTATTTGATTCTATATTTTAATCTTGCTTTGTTTGAATTTCTATATCTTTACTGGGTATTTGGCTCATGCTGTATTTTTCTTTCGGCAGGTACTTAGGGGGATTAAGGGCAAGTGTGATGAGAGCCCCCTTACATCCTAACGGTTAAGATATCCTATTTAGGTTTTTTATTTTATTTTGTCATTCTGTTATGTTCTGTCTGTAACCTCTCTTTCTATTTCGAAAAGGGGGTGTTACAATAAGTCTACAAACACTTACACCAAGCACAAACTCAAACACTAATTTTCATTTCACAATTAAAAAGTGGTTGTGTCAGGCCCCATTTTTTAATGGTGAGATGAGAGTTAGTGTTTTAAAATTGTGTTTGTAGACTTATTCTTTTGGATAATTTGGATGTGTTCTTGGTTTGTTTGAGTTCTTGACAAGTTGGATTTGGTTTTCCTTCTGCCAATAGGGTTTCGACACGTGCTAACATCTAGGATTTTGTTAACATTTTATGCAGTAATAGTTAATCTTTTAAAGTTTTATGCAAGTCTGCAAATGAGCTAGCTACTCAACCCATGGTTGTTAAAATCTTGATCCGGATTCCCAGGATTGCTATCTTATGAAGAAAAAAACGATCCGAATTCAGAGTAGGATCACAAATATGCATATGATTACATAGAATTGCACACAACCACAAAGAATAGTAAATGCATAAGATCGGTGTGAAATTATACGATTATATCAAAGTGAATTAAAAATATGTATTTTGGCTGTTTTTTAACTTATACAAGTGGCTTAACTATATCAAAATAATATATAAAAAAAATTAAACTCCTAATTTCTAAAGCTCTAAAGCTTTAATAGAACTCTAAACCTTTAGTTTAATATGAAAAGACTATGGATAAAAGGTATTTAATCTTTAAATATTGTTATTAGGTACTCTTGTCATTAGTTGAATTAGTTTACGGCATGTAATTAATGTTCAAGTTGATTGATTGACATTTGCCACTTAATCTATGTAAAATTAGTAATTCATTTTTATAAGTACTAAGTTTATTGACTATATATGTTGTCAATGTATTAAGAACTATATTTTATGTGAATTTTATGATCGAATTTTACTAAAAATATAACAATTAATGTGAGAATTTATATTATAGTCTTTTCTACCAATTTGAATATGAGATGATACAAATAAAGAACATTATGTTAAATGTTGCGTATTTAAGTTACATTCTCATATTAAAATAGTTTTTATTTTATTTAATAGAATCTTATGATTTTACGATCTAGTCCTGTGAACGCTAAAACAATCTTACCTGGGATTCCAATTTTAACAACCTTTACTCAACTTGGGCTGATTCCAGCCTTGGGCATTTGATTAAAAAAAAAAAAAAACCTTTCCTCGTTAAGTTTTGTTAGTTTTGAATTTGCGTGTTCAAATTTTAAATTAATATAATTTTATTCAATTTTAATGTATATAATTTCATGAATATTATGAATTATTTAAAAATATAACTAATTAGAATATTTATTCATTTTTAAAATTAAAATAAATTGAATCAATTTTGAATTTACAAATGTCAAATTTTGGTTTTGAAAAGTTAAATTTCATCTAATACTAGTAATTAACCCGTACGTTGCAGCAGGATTATTCATTTTGTTAATTATAAATTTATATATGCAATTAATAAATTAAAATATAATAAGAAGATATAATTGAAAATAATTATGCCATGTCTCATATACGCTTACAACTTTCACCAGAATTCTAACATGCAATCGAAAGGGGAAACAGTGAAAAAATGGCTCAGTCTAGGTCCTCAGAACTTGATTGAAATCATGTTACATGCTGAAACTGAAAACCATGAGCATTAGTAATTATGTTGGATCTTCGTGTCAATATGTACAAACAGCATGTCCAAAAACATAGCAGTATAGCACCGTGGCATACATAACACACTATTATCGTCCAAGAATGAATACATTGTCTCATGAGTTTTTATTATCCATTTTTTTGCAATTATATAGTCACTCACAGTATTAACAAATTTCATAGAAAACTAATAATGATGATGATAATGATTTACTAAATGTTAGTACTTAACAAATCATGCAAAGTCACAATCTAAATAATATAATGCAATGGATGAAGAAGCCATAGATTTAAGCACCATGAGATATAGTCCACAATAAGAAGCCATAGGCTCTTCCATTGAATGTCATGTCACCATTATCTGAAGGTATCCATATAATGCATTTGCACTTTCAACAACATCTAGAATTCCAAGGCGCAAAGATGTGTTATGCTAAGTATAATAAAATCCATGATACACATGAAATAATGCAAAAAGCATGACAACAAAATTTTCACTCTATTAAGAACTGCATACACCAAATTCATCGCCACATTACCATTACACCAGAGGTGACAGGATAATCACAATCAAGTTGCTTTCAATATAAGTCTTCAATCCAGTTCTGTATACTAAAAGTGCAATTTATCCATGCAAACAAAAATTAGCACTTAAAAGAAATTTTAACAATAGCTGGAAGATTATAAAGACTTGCAACAGGAATTTGGGCAATAGTAAGATGTAGGAATTAAGACATACTTATTACTTAATTTCAACATTATATAAATTATCAAGCAAATGAATAATCTTTTCCCAACTCTTCTATAGGAAATAGTATTGGTCGGGCACAAAAAATTCTCAAACTTAGCTAAAAATTCACATGTCTGTCGGACTGATAACAAACAGAACATAAAGGAATTGAGCTCCTATATTAAATAAAGGTGAAAAAGAAATAAAGTAAAACACATACGAAATGGACTTAAATAAGATTTTAAATACTGTCATTCAAATTGTAAAAGACAAACCTATTATGTTATTATTTAAAAGATTTTCAATGTTTATACATGAATATATATACACAAACAAACAAATGAATATACATAAACTCTACTCAGTACATTTATTAATAATATTCCAAGTTGATGCTTCAAAATATGAAGAAGTAGTAAAAACTAAGCAATTTTGTAGGGGGTAAGGTTGAGAGTTTACCGGTTTATTTTTGCCTTCGCAAGTAATAAATTGGCTCAATCGAGATGGCTTTGCAACTACAGCATGTAGATTTACGTACAAAGATTCAAACAAATTATAGTAAAAAATTTACGAGATATTCTTAAAATAGTTAAGGTTTAATATGAGTAATTAGCAACGAAAAGAGAACAGCCAGAAATAGTCAAACCTCTTTCTACATTAAATTGTGAAACACTTCCTTGGAAATTATATTCTTTGTAGTATTGTATGTTCGTCCATCCTTGTCGTAAATTAGTATTTTCAATCCACTTTTGCTTGTAACTCTTGATACTGCTACATACAATTGGCCATGGCTAAAAAATGGACGTGGCAGATATAATCCAACATGTGAGAAAAATTGTCCCTGGCTCTTATAAATTGTCATGGAAAAGAAAATCACCAAGGAAAATTGTCTTAGTTAGAATTTAAAAGGTAATCTAATGTATGATGGTGTTAAGACCATGCGAGGTACGAAAAATGTTATGTCCAAAACTGCCTACTGAAATTACTTTTGCTTCTATCACATGTTTTCCCAATTGAGTTACTATTAATCTCGTGCCATTACACATACTGGAACACTGATTTATATTTCGGAGCAACATTGTGACGCCACCAAATCTGAGCTCACACAGCCCAAACTTGAGTTGTCAAAAGACTACAACAGAATTATTACAAGTAATGCAACATACAACAATACAGTGTATAATAATATACAACTAAGTCTTTCACGATTATTGTCACACTATTTTACAACACGTGAAGACTACAATAACTATCCCTTGGACTCTCACTCCATCCCCTGGCTAGACCCAGCTACATTCTCATCTCCTGTTGAAAAACAATGGAGCAAAAAGAAAGGGTGAGCTCAAATAGCCCAGTAAAGAATATCATGACTAAGATAATGACAAATAAATTATCATTAGCCTTCAACAGTTGAGTTCTTGATAGAATACAATAGACTACAAGGTTTATATCAAAAACTGCAGTTAAATTCTTGAACAATGTTCAGATCAATAATAGCAGCGGAATGAACAATCTATTAGAAGAATAATGCAGACTATATGTAAGATCCCGAATTTTATGAAATATAAAATTTAATTTTTCTTCATATATATATTTTTTTTTCATGAAACAGTAAGTGGTTAAATTGTCGAAATTGAAAGTTAAGGATGTTATGTGCAAATTTTATTTTGTCGGACAATATTCGCTTTGTCGGGGAATATTCGTTTTGTCAGGGAATATTCGAGCCGTACGACGGCGCCGAAATAACAAATTATTGGTGGACCCCACAACGAAATATTTGTCGGATATAGAAAACGACAGAAGTAACCTTTTTAAATAAAAATAGTCAACGGTGTTAACTGTTAAAATACCGGTAATAAAAGAATAGTAGCATACGGTAATTTATGGTATTTTTCTGTAGCACACGGTATTGCACAGTGTCTCATATTATTGGTCTGATAATTGACACCGTAACTGTTGCGCATCATTTCATCAATAATTATCACTTTATAATATTTTATGTTATCAATTCAATAATTGTTGCTACACAGTATTTTGCATTATTGTTACTACACGACATGTTGCATTATTAAACCAATAATTGCCACAGTAACAAATGCATAGTAATTCATATTATTGATCTGATAATCGACACAGTAGTCGTTGCATTATTTTGAATTATCGTTATCACTGTGGTAGAATTATTTTAGTTGTCATATTACTAATTGGTATTTTTGCTTTATTAAAGAAAAAAAAAATATTATTATTTTTCAAAAATTACTATTCACTACCGGAGTTTACTATTCATTCCCGGAAAAGGTACTATTCACTGACGGAAGTTACTGTTCATCTCGGGAAAGTCACTGTTCATCTGCCGACAGAAGTCTGTTCATTACTGTTCACTTTTTGAAAATTTTAAAATTACTGTGCAAAATTACTGTGCAAGTATTGAAAATTTTTAAAACGTTTGCGCAGCCTCGGCTGAAAATTTTTCAGCCACCTACCACGCATAGTAACTTCTTTTCTCCTATAAATAGCTTGTTCAGCTGAATAGAAAAATCACACCTAAAACATAAAATTTTTCTATAAGAATTTTATGAGTTTTCTCTGAGAATAGTAAGGTTATTTTGAGAGTTTGAAAGCCAAAAGGAGTGCAGAAATTTTTCAAGTAAGTCTTTTATTAAAAAGTAGTAATTTCATAAATTCCTATTTTTCACGGTATTCACAAATCTTCCTTTAGAAGACTCTTCTTTGAGAAGATTCATTTTTAAAAGCTTTCTTTAGAAGATTTATTTTGGAATATTATTTTAAAAACTATTTAAAAGTAGTTATATTATACTACAAAAATTATGTTAAATATATATAATTTTGATAGTTCATATTATACGAGTTATCATACACTTTGAAATTTATATGTGGTAATTACTAATTTTATTATAAATATATAGGTTGATCAATCTCATTTAAATCAATATCCAGTCACGTGTTAAGGTAAGGAATACCATTCATTTCAAACTCTTAAATTTACTGTGGTAAGGAATATTATTTTTTTCACACTCTTAAACTTACTACTGTAAGGAATACCATTCATTTCAAACTCTTAAATTTACTGTGGTAAGGAATATCATTCTTTTCACACTCTTAAATTTACTACGGTAAGGAATATTATTATTTTCACACTCTTAAATTTACTGTGGTAAGGAATATCATCTTCTTTCATATTTTAAATTATTACGGTAAGGAATATCATTCTTTTCACACTCTTAAATTTATTACGGTAAGGGGTATCATTCTTTTCATCATCATAAATGAATATTATTTTCTTTCTTACTTGAAGGGATTATCATTATTTGATTCTCGAAAATAATATCGTTTCTTTCTTGTGCCATTTACTTCCATGTATTAAATTGTGGGAATAACCTTACGGCGCGGTTTACCGCCTGTTGGTGAATAACCTTTTGTATTCATTCCTTATTAATCTTTGAGAATAACCTTACGGTGCGGATTAACGCCTGTTTGGTGAATAACTCTTCGTATTCAAATTGATGGAAATAACCTTACGGCGCGGATTATCGCCTGTTTGGTGAATAACTCTTCGTATTCAAATTGATGGGAATAACCTTACGGCGCGGATTATCGCCTGTTGGTGAATAACTCTTTTTATTTGTCTCTTGTGGAAATAATTTGTCTACATGAATTATCACATGACACTTTTATTCCATATTCGTAAGTGATATCATTTTCCTTTATACTCATAAGGGATACCATATTTTTCATCTTCCATTATTCAAACTTACTATGGTAAGGGATATTAATTCCCTTCACATTTTGTTAATCAAACCTGCTACGGTAAGGGATATTATTTTCTTTCATACACCTAAATCGAAACTTATTATGGAACTATTGCTTCTATAATTCCTGAAAATATTATATGTTCCATAATAGTTGAACTTCATTATTTCAACTGAACCTTCCTATTTTCTGAACCTTTCTATTGAACTATAATCGTTATTCTGAACTATGGATCTTGAATATCATTTTTAAATTTCACTCCACATCATGTTGGCAATTTGGACATTATTTGAATCTGCACAAAGTAAACTTCCGATACTTATTGTTTATCCTGTTCTTCTGTTCATCATTTGTATCACTGTTATTTGTATTAATCATCAAGAATCAAGCTGTTGTGAATATCTGTGGCCGGGGGCACAGATGTGATATAATTGTTGAACAGATGATAGGTTAAAGGCGATATACTAGGTTAAAGGCGATACATCTGTTCGGTGTCTTTTATGACACGTGGTGAATGTTCTCTTTGGCCCGTAGTGCAAAGATGAACTGTTGGTTGGTATGATTATGACCAAAGGCTGAATCTGGTATAAAACATGACCGTTGGTGCTTTATTGAATATCTTTGGCCCGTAGTGCAAAGATGAACTGTTGGTTGGTATGATTATGACCAAAGGCTGAATCTGGTATAATCATGACCGTTGGTGCTTTATTGAATATCTTTGGCCCGTAGTGCAAAGATGAACTGTTGATTTGCATGATTATGACCAGGAACTGTGAATTTTTATTATCATGACTAATGGTATTTCAGATGATAAAAGTTGATGATGTTTTTACTAAAAAGAGAAGCGAGTGGACATTATAGTCTACATTATTCTTCTAATAGATTGCTCATTCCGCTGCTATTATTAATCTGAACATTGTTTAAGAATTTAACTGCAGTTTCTGATATAAACCTTGTAGTCTGTTGTATTCTATCAGGAACTCAACTGTTGAAGGCTAATGATAATTTATTCGTCATTATCTTAGTCATGATATTTCTTACTGGGCTATTTGAGCTCACCCTTTTGTTCCATTATTTTTCAACAGGAGATGAGAACGTAGCTGGGTCTAGCCGGGGGATGGAGTGAGGGTCCGAGGATTAGCTATTCTAGTCTTCACGTGTTGTAAAATAGTGTGGCAATAATAGTGAAGACTTAATTGTGTATTATTATACACTGTATTGTTGTACATTGTGCTTTGTTGTAATAATTTTGTTGTAGTCTTTTGACGACTCAAGTTTGGGCTGTGTAGGCCTAGATTTGGGGGCGTCACACTATAATGTCCACTAGATTCTCTTTTTAGGAAAAACATCATCAACTTTTATCATTTGAAATATTATTAGTCAAGATAATACAATTTCACAATTCTTGATCATAATCATGTAGATCAACAGTTCATCTTTGCACTACGGGCCAAAGACATTCAATATAACACCAACGGTCATGATTATACCAGATTCAGCCTTTGGTCATAATCATACCAAACAACAGTTCATCTTTGCACTATGGGTCAAAGAGAACATTCACCACGTGCCATAAAAGACACAGAACAGATGTATCGCCTTTAACCTATTATATCGCTTTTAACCTATCATCTGTTCAACAATTATATCGCATCTGTGCCCCCGGCCACAGATATTCACAACAACTTGATTTTAGATGATTAGAATGATATAAATGATGAACAGAAGAAACAGGATAAACAATAAGTATCAGAAGTTTACTTTGTACAGATTCAAATAATGTCCAAATTGTCAACATGATGTGGAGTGAAATTTAAAAATGATATTCAAGATCCACAGTTCAGAATAACGATTACAGTTCAATAGAAAGGTTCACGTAAATAGGAAGGTTCAATTGAAATGATGAAGTGCAACTATTATGGAACATATAATATTTTCAGGAATTATAGAAGCAATAGTTTCATAATAAGTTTCGATTTAGGTGTATGAAAGAAAATAATATCCCTTACCGTAGCAGGTTTGATTAACAAAAGGTGAAGAAAATTAATATCCCTTACCATAATAAGTTTGAATAATAGAAGATGAAAAAGATGGTATCCCTTATGAGTATAAAGGAAAATAATATCACTTACGAATATGAAAGAAAATGATATTACAAACGAATATGCAATAAAAGTGTTATGTGATAATTCGTGTAAATAAATTATTTCCACAAGAGACAAATAAGAAATGAATACAAAGAGTAATTCACCAAACATGCGGTAATCCGCGTAGTCAGGTTATTCTCAGAGATTAATAAGGAATGAATATGAAAGGTTATTCACCAACAGGCGGTAATCCGCGCCGTAAGGTTATTCCCACAATTTAATAAAATTGAATACGAAAAGTTATTCACCAAACAGGCGGTAATCCGCGCAGTAAGGTTATTCTTAGAGATTAATAAGGAATGAATACAAAATGTTATTCACCAACAAACGGTAATCCGTTCCGTAAGGTTATTCCCACAAATTAATACATGGAAATAAATAGTACATCTTATGAGTAAGAAAGAAACGATATTATTTTCGAGAATCAAATAATGATAATCCCTTACCGTGGTAAGTTTAAATAATAGAATATGAAAGAAGATGATATTCCTTACCTTAACACGTGACTGGATATTGATTTAAATGAAGTTGATTAACTTGAACAGTACTCGTACACTTATGAATCTTCACAAATACTCAAGATGACTTAAGCACACACAAAAGCTTTTATGTGGGTCGAAAACAGTTAAGGATAATTTTTGGGAATTGTTTTTTTAAAGAAAAATTGAAAATTAAAAGCACAACTTATTCATTTATTAAAGGGTTAAATACACTTTTGTCCCTCCAAGTATGACACTAAACTCACTAATTAATTCAAATAAAATAATTTATCACACTAATTAAATAAAATAAAATAATTAAAAATTATTAATTAAATCAAATAATAAAATAATTCATGGTAAATAATTAATTCAAATAAAATAATTTATCACACTAATTAAATTAAATTAAATAATTCAAGTTAAATAATTAAAGCTCATGAATTAATTCAAATAAAATAATTAAAACTCATGAATTAATTCAAATAAAATAATTTATCACACTAATTAACTTAAATCATATAATTAAAAATTATTAACTAAATCAAATAAATCAAATAATTCAAATTAAATAATTAAAACTCACTAATTAATTCAAATAAAATAATTTATCACATTAAGTAAATTAAATAAAATAATTAAAAATTATTAACTAAATCAAAATATGAATTTTCTATCATAGTTTTTCTTTATTTATTTTCTTTTTAACATCTCAAATACAAATAAATAATATTATAAATTGTTAAGTACTAAACTAACTTAATGCTATGACCAATAGACATAGCTTAAATATGAATAATATAAAAATAATAAAATAGTGGACAAAAATTTAATCACACACTCAACAAAAAAAAATCCAAATCTACACAGAAAATCGAAAAGGAAATTTGTACCCAAGCTCTCAAATTTCCTCAAATTAAAAAGAAAAAAGAAAATATTACATACATTATAACACTAAAATTAAATTAAATTCTATTAACAACAAGAATATAGGCTTAATATATACAATAATATATATTTATATTTTTTTCTCTTGGACATCTCAAATTTAAAATATTATAAAATATTAAATACTTTATGACATTAAAATTAAAAGTAAATTAACAATTGTGATATAGGCATAATATATTCAATAATATATTTAAAAAAATAAAAATAATATTATCAAAATATCTCCATCACACCACGTTTTTCATTCTCCCCTGATTTGTCATGACCACCAATTGAATTTGAAATTGGATTTCTCTCTCCTCCATTCCCCCTCCCCCCATTTCTTCTTTTTCCGTCTGGAATGATTGTGCAAATTCATCAAGGTTGATTTTGCAACTCTACAAATTTATCTGCTCATCTAGTTTAGTTTTAATTTGTGGAAAAAAATCCTCTAAATTTTTACCCGAGTTGTGCTATAACGGGAGGAAGACGAGATCTTCGATGCGGCAGCAGCTAGGATACTTCGAAAATATGAAGAAGAAATAGAGATTCAGCATTTTGCTTGTTGTCTTGTTTCGTATTTTCTGATCTGGGTTTTTGTTTTCTTGGTACATTGAGACTTTGTTTGTGAATCAAATGATGGAAGAAGATCAAGAACAGAGCTTTTTGTGCAGGTTTTATAACAAGAGTTTCTGTAGTGGAAACTCCTCAAGGGGGTCATTTGGCCTTGATTTCTTTCGAGAAAACTGAAGAGAATGATAATGGCGGTTTGAGTTCTGAAGAGAGGATCCCAAGAAGGAAATGAAGGTTTCAGTTGCATCTAAAATGGAATACGTTCAAAATACAGTGAAATATGTTTTAAAAATATAAAAAAACATCGAATATTATCATTTTCCGTGCCACGTCAACTTTTGGGCTATTTTTTTTGGCCGAAAATATAATTAGGATCAGTTATGCATTTTAAGAGTATCGTAATAAAAAAAACTTTTTAAATTAAAGTTTATTGACTTCCGTAATAATTTAAGGAACATTATTTTTTTTAGGGTCCGCTTAATATGTGTCTTAAGAGCACACACTAAACTCGAAAAACAAGAGATGAGACCTGCTAAAAATTATTTCTTTATATAGTTGCACTGAATTCAATACATGAGATTCACTAGTATATTATTTTTGTATACATTGAATTCAGTGCGTGTGTGTGCATTATTTTTCGCACTTAGTGTGTGCCCTAAGGGCACACATTAAGAAAATCCTTTTTTTAATAATATTTTGTACTTTATCAGTCTCTTTAATTTAATTAAGGCAAAATAAATAAAAATAAATGATATTAAATTTTAAAATGAATTATATATCAAACCCATCAAGTAAAATAAATATTTTTAGCTCTTTTTATATGATTTTGATTCTCTCAAAATAAAATAAATGTTTTAAAGAGGCAAGGTCAATTTATTAATTCTGAAGAGAGAAAATAAGGTTACAGATTTGATGATTAAAGTTAGAGAGGTTATTGGAGATATTTTTTTTGATATGACTCACCTATTTGACTATCCTAAAATAGTTGAAGAGCCTGTTGGAGATATTTTAAGTAGGCTAATTTTATAAATTTTTGTAAATTAAGATTACTTAGATAAGAAGGGTCACACTTTAAAAATTAAAAATATATTTAACTATTTATTAAAATTTAAAATCTTGCTTTTTTCTACCTTGTATATATATATATATAGTGTATACAAGAAAATCAAGCGGACATCAAATAAAAAGTCCGGCTTGACCCCACATAACCCGTCCGGAGCGCCTAGGAAGAATTTGCAGCGAGTAGCGCCAGATCCCAATTCAAAACAATTCAAATTTCACTTTAGGCTTCTCTCCCTCTTTCACTCGCCTCCCCACAACGTTCACTTCCCAACATTAAACACCAAAATTTTAAAATTTCATCCTAAATCATCTTCTCCATTTCCATTCTCCTTAATCGATCTCCGACTGAAATTTCACTTCATTTGAATGCAATTCGCGGCATCAGAAGACTCAATTTTTGGCTACTGAGTCCAGTCGGTATTTGCTTTTCCTTTCAGAGAATAAATGGCTTCTCGAAATCAGAACAAACCCCCTCCTCGCAGTCCATCCAGCGTAAGTTCTCTTTCTCTCCGTCAAAACAAATGCATTTAATTGTTATAGGCTGGTTTTGATTAGATTTGTAAATAAAAATATTTGAGGTCATGTGAATATATGAATCTGTGTTTGTATAAAAATACGTATAATCTGTATGGCTATTTTTGGTTATGAAATTTAATTGTTAATATTTTTTTTGATGAAGAAATAGTTTTTGTTGTTTTTGTATGTGGTGCTTTCTTGAGTTTGTCCTTTTTGCCACTAATTGGGTTTTATTTTTGCTTCCGATTAGCAGTATGTTTATATTTTTGTGTATGTATACACATTTATGTAGGTTTTGAGGTCTTTTTTTTTGTTTTGAATTTGGGTAATTTTTGGTTTTCTGGGAAAAAAGTAAACTTTAATATAAACTTATGAATGAGCTCTAGGGTTCTTTTGTTTTGTTACTAATTTAGCTATTTTTTCTTTCAATCTGCAGAAAATTAGCACCCATGATGATGCGCCTTTAGATAAGCGTAGGAAGGTTGCAAGTGGAAGGATGATGGGATCTACAACTGCTAGTCGAGGGCGACAGGCCTTTGCTATGGTGACTAACCGGCAGGATGCTGTGGTGGGTGGTACTGCCGATTTGGGAGGAACTGAGGGCTCGGAGGGTGGAAATGTTGAGTTCTCAAAGGAGGAAGTTGAGGCACTGTTGAATGAGAAAATTAAAGGAAAGAGGTTCGACTTAAAGGTCTGTTCCATTGCATTCTTTCATTTTTTAATTGAGATGAGAAGTTCACCAGGCAAGCTGACTCTTAAAGTTATTGACGTTTTCCTTTTCATTTTAATTGGGTCCCTAACAGTTAACAGCCATAGATATTACAGCTATGGTCTCAATTCTACATGCCCGTTTTGGGGAAATTCACTAAACTATTGAGTTGGCTTGTTTCTTGGACCTGATTGTTAAATTTGATTTAGTTAGTTTAATTTATAGGGAAAAATGGAACTAATGAACGAACACATAAATAAGCTAAAGCTGTGTATAAAGAGGTTTCAAAATGTTGAAAAAGGGCACATTCAGGAACTGGAAAAGTTAAGGAGTTCATTAGAATCTGCTGAGAGCAGGTTTACAGATGCAGGTTAGATTTTTGCCTCAAGTAATCTTAAAATCTAGTAAAATGAAGGAATGATCTTTTGATGTAATTCGGGTTTCTATGTTTTTAGAGGTGGCAATGAAAAACAAGGAGGAGGGATTCAATAAAATTATTGCTGAGTTAAAGATGAATGATGTTTCTTTACACGAGAAGCTGGCAGAGGAAGAATCAATGAAACTGGTTAGATTTCCAGTCATATAACATTTGCTATCATATGCGTTTTGCTTGTTTCCTTTTTGTCATTTAATATCTTTGTCAATGTGATTAGGATGCAATAAACTGTCATAAAAGGGAAAAGGAAGCGAGAGATGCATTGGAAAAGTTGCAAGCCTCTTTAAGTGAAGAGCTACGAAAGGCTCAGCAGGAGATTTCAGGTGTCAATCAGAAGGTAAATTAGTAATATAAAGACTGAAATGTCATCTTGTAGATTCTGCTTCCAATTTGAGATTGCTCATTCAATAAGTTTAATATCATGATATATCGAAACTTGTAGTTCACATCAGTTAATGCTGATCACAAACGGTTGCAAGAGTACAACAAAAGCCTGCAGCATTACAATAGGCAACTTCAGACAGATGTTGCAACAGTTAACGAGTCAGTTAAACGAGTTGAAAAAGAAAAAGCTGCTATAGTGGAGAACCTCAGCACTTTAAGAGGCCACTATAACTTGTTGCAGGAGCAATTATCTTCCTCCAGGGTATGGCTTTTGTTGTCTAAATTACAATAATAAAGAACAATGATCTTTTATTGTTTGACAAGGCCCAAGGGTTTGCTATTTCTCTGGCGTTTTCTAAACTTATGACTCCAGACTTCTAGATATTTCAAGCATTCAAAAACTGTCATTGGTCATTCTGTGAGAAATAAGTGTATATTGGTGGCCAACATTGAATTTCGTTTTATTGAGGGCAATCCTTTGAATTCAGTGTATATGTGTGTCTGTGGGTATAAATATGTGTATATATGGAAGGGGAGGTATAGATATAATTTTTTCCTTATGGCAGGAAAAAGTTCTTTACTTACTTTGAACACTTGCAAAACCCCTGGCCTTTGTACAAAGATCTAGGTGGTGATTGCTTATGCAGCTTATGATATTATCTATTATGCAATGGTCTCCTAGTCCTTCTATGTTGTTAGTTATCTGCTTGTTTCTTGACCTAGCTCCAGAAATGCAACATAATGTCAACTGAACTGAGTTGTCACACTTGCGTATCCTTGAGCTGATGGTTGTACTCCTTTACTCAAATATCTTAAATACCTTTTTGCATATCTACAGGGTCAGGTAGTTGTCCTTTCTAAGGAGGAATTTAATAGGGCTTGAAAATGCTTAAGAATCAGAAGAGCTTGCGAACTCTAATATAATCTAACAAGATTTGTAAGGAATATAAATAACTTAGTCTTGTAAGCATAACAGGCCAATAATTTGGCAAGACAGGTTAGGGAGTTTAAGGGGTCATGCATTTTATATTGAAGAAACATAATTTTGCTTATGTAAGACATGTTAATTTTCCAATTATAGTATGTTCTTTGCCAATCAAGAGCAAAAGAAAATAGATGCGCATGTATATAATTAACTAGATGAAAGGAATGTGTATAAAGCTTTGGGTAAGAATGAAAGATTGGGGAGTTCAAGGGTTGCATGTATTGTATGATAAAGAAACACATCAATTTCACGTATAAAAGAACAATTATATTATTTTTTAAGGAGTAAACCAAAACAGATGCTGCTTGTATATAAATAATTAACTAGATGAACGAAATTTCCAGAAAGCTTCTTTGGCACTAATTTTCTCTTTAGCTTATTTTTATAGTTTCACATATCTTTTAAAGCATTTGTTTGGTTCTTTTGCTGAAAAGTTTGCTCTCTTGAGAGTTGAAAGCTGAAACAGCCAAAACTTAACTCACTTTAGAACTTGTGATTGTTTAAAATAAGTTTTTTATATTATGCATTCTTACTTCTTTTTGGAATTACGTATGGTACTCTGGACAATTAATTATATCTCTCCCTCTCATATTCTCCTCTGGGTAAGAAAATTAAAATTTTCTGTAGTGGGGAGAATATGCACTGGACCTGGGAAGTCCAGTTCTTACATGTTTTCTGAATATCTTTTATTTTTCCCTTTCCTGCTTCCTATGTAGAGAAAAAAGGCTTCAGTTTAGGTTAAATTTGAAATTTTGTGTTTTATGGTGATTTAACAGGCTCTTCAAGACGAGGCTGTGAAGCAAAGAGAGTCATTGGTAAATGAAGTTGCAATACTTCGAGGAGAATTGCAACAAGTAAGAGAAGATCGTGATCGGCAATTATCAGAAGTGCAGGCTTTAACTGCTGATCTAGCCAAGTACAAAGAAAGCACTGGAAAATCAGTGGCTGAGTTAGATAATTTGACTATAAAGTCAAACGCTTTGGAGGTTAGTTGCATTGCTTTTATTTTTTTAAATTAACCTACTTTCCCTCATTGCTGACATTTGGCAACGGGTTTCCTTTGCAGGATACATGTTCTTCTCAACTAGAGCAAATTCGTATGTTGCAGCATCAACTAGCTGCAGCAAATGAGAAACTGAAGGTGGCAATTTTTTTTTCTATTTTTTTTTAAAGTTTTTGTTCTTTTAGTATCATTCTTTATTTCTTTTTGTGATGTGTGCTTTTATGTGGCACTTTATGACCCTCAATGCTTATTATTTGTTTGTTTAGATGACTGATTTATCCACCTCTCAAATAAGGACTGAATTTGAAGAGCAAAAGCGAGTTGTGTGTGAATTACAGGAGCGACTTGGGGATGCAGAATATCAAATTACTGAGGGAGAAAAATTGAGGAAGAAGCTTCATAATACAATTTTAGTAAGTTTATTTTCTCTTGTTGGTTGGACCATAATTCTGTACTGGTACTAATTCTTTCCTAATGCAGGAACTGAAAGGGAATATTCGTGTATTCTGCAGAGTTCGGCCTTTGTTGCCTGATGATTGTCATGAAACAGAATCTGTTGTTTCTTTTCCTACCTCAGGAGAATCACTTGGTCGAGGCATTGATTTGATACAAAGCGGTACAGGTTCCAGTTATTTGTTTTGTTATTAGGGTAAACTGTTTTATGTCAATTATCTTTTGGGCAAGGTTAACATGCGTGTAAATTGAAATTGAAAATCCTTAAAAAAACCTTGCTCCCTTCAAGTTACATGTGATGTCCCTTTCGTCCACAATGTTTCAATTTGCAAAGTCACATTGTGTGTAAACTTGAACAGCAGAAAATTTCTTTTATCAATATTTAGTTTCATTGTCATCAATGAAGTACTTACAGTTTTCCAGTTTTGCTTAATAATGGCATTATTTATAAATAATTTTTTCTTACACATCTATAAATTGTCAACAGGGCAGAGGTATCCTTTTACATTTGATAAGGTATTTTCACATGAGGCCTCTCAACAGGATGTTTTTGTGGAAATATCACAGGTGGTGCAGAGTGCTCTTGATGGCTACAAGGTGATTATTAGTTAAACGTGTTGAATCATGATGCTATATTATCCAATTACAGCAATTTATCATAACATGTTACATTGTTATTGTTAGCTACTACATTTGATTTGCGTCTTATGTCATCACTTAAGTGTTTGTATCTTCTAAGCAGAATACTTCTTTGTATTGGCAGGTGTGCATATTTGCCTATGGTCAGACAGGTTCGGGTAAAACCTATACCATGATGGGTAGACCGGAAGTCCCTCAGCAGAAGGGGCTGATACCGCGTTCACTAGAACAAATATTTCAAACTAGTCAGTCTCTGAAAGCCCAGGGTTGGAGATACAAAATGCAGGTAATTTCCTTGTTTTCATATTTATCTATTGGGATAACAGACGATGTTGAGTTTGTAGTTGTCTATTCCCACTATGTTTCAGATACTTGCTTATATATGACTAATTAGTGGTATTGATAATCCTTGTGTAATTAATTATGCAGGCATCTATGTTAGAAATTTACAATGAAACTATCCGTGATTTGCTATTAGTGCGATCAAGTGCTTTAGACATCACACGTACAGAAAATGGTGGTCCAGGAAAGCAGTATGCAATTCGGCATGATGCAAATGGAAACACGTATGTTTCTGATCTCACAATTGTTGACGTCTCTAGCATAAATGAGGTTTCTGCTCTTCTTCAACAGGCTGCACAAAGCAGGTAAATATCCTAGATGATGTAGAGGCATCTATTTTTCAGTTAAGAATTGTCCTATGTACCTGTTCTCTTTGCACAATTTTTTTCAGCAGGAATTTATTCTCGTTCTGTAATAATATGAAGTTCAAAGTATTTTATTAAATTATGCTGAATTATATCTACTTGTTTTGTTTGATATACAACTTCATACTTTGAAAAGTCTGAAGCTTAGTTCTAGTTCTACATTCTATTTATCCCACTCCCTACATTCCACAAAAAGTTCAATTTGCAAATTTTACAAATTAGAAGGGCAAATTTTTATTCCATGTTTACCCATAATTTATTGAGTGTTTAATTTAATAGTGATGTGTGATAACGGAATTGCAATAATTGACTGAAATAACTATCTTGAGGACATTATGTCATTTTATAATTTATACTATTGTAAGAAAAAAATGCGACTCTTTTTCTGGAACAAAAGAATTTGGCAAATGGAACTTTTTTGTGGGAAGTATGGAGGATATATTTTAATATACTTATGTAGTCAAGCTT
Organism: Hedera helix; assembly: GCA_947179155.2. Lineage (NCBI taxonomy): Eukaryota > Viridiplantae > Streptophyta > Magnoliopsida > Apiales > Araliaceae > Hedera > Hedera helix. The sequence goes on from OX359278.1 coordinate 11,486,682, forward strand.
GGTTTGATGTTCACATTTTTAAAGTGAAGTAATTGTTTTATACTGAAGCAGTTGTCATTCTTCTTTGCAGGTCTGTTGGCAGGACTGATATGAATGAACAATCATCTAGAAGTCACTTTGTTTTCACCTTGAGAATATATGGAGTAAATGAGGTATACCCTTAACCCTCGCGAGTCTGATATTTAATATTTTAATAGTTTTAAAATTAAGGACATATGTTGACAATTCTTGATTTATTAGAGCACTGAGCAACAAGTTCAGGGTGTATTAAATCTCATCGATTTAGCCGGTAGTGAACGACTTGCGCGAAGTGGAGCAGTGGGGGACCGACTTAAGGAAACCCAGGTATATCTTACTAGTTTTTCTAATGCCCCTTCCCTCTTTGGCATATTTTAAATTCATCTGATGAAAATTAATGTGCTAATCTGCTTGCTGTATCAAACAGGCCATCAATAAGAGTTTATCTTGCTTGAGTGATGTTATTTTTGCCCTGGCAAAGAAAGAAGACCATGTTCCATTTAGAAATTCAAAGTTGACATATCTTCTCCAGGTAAATAGGCACTTTTAACTTCTTCGTGCAAGTGAATTGTTTGTGACGAGTAAATTCCAACCAATATTTCAGACTATTGAGTCCAACTGTTAAAAATTATTCTATAGTTCAACTTGTTGGATTACTTTTGCTTATATTTACCAAATTAAAGTGATTGACCACCAAATTGTTAACTGTATTGATCATAGTTGTCACGTCGCCACAGTGAGGCATGGCGGTAGCCGATTGCCGCGACGTCTGGGCAACTGTCATGACGTCCGTATAGCGACAAGTCTTTTACAATGTGCAATTTATATATAATTTATTTTACTTAACAAGTATATTGGCAATAAAATTTTTTATACATTAAAACCCAAAACATAATACTGTGGATTACCATTAAGAGTACAATTATGTAAATAATTAGCAATAACAATTCAAAAATAAAACACTTGACATTTAAAATTAGTAGAACAATTCAACAAATACTACATGGAAAATAAAGTATTAACCAATCATCACCTTACAAATCTAATAAGTAGTAAAACACCACATAGCAAGCCAAAATAATCTCTAATTTCTACGTTGTTCGTTGTCTAAAATGTCCAAAATGTAACCACCGAAGTTAAAAAAAAATACACATGCAGGTCATTTCATTTATGAAGACTTCCAAATAATGTCAATAAATGTTTTAGCTGTAAAAAGATCAAGAAAGAATTATTTAATAGTCATTTCATATTATTTAATACTCATTTATATTACAATAACAGTTCTATGTAGGTGTAAAATTTATAAATTTTAATTAAAGATAAACAATAACCACTGTCCAAAACAATATATTTTAATCAAAGATAAACAATACCTGACTTCACTTCACAAAAAAAAAAAATACCTAGCATATTTTAATCAAATATAAACAATATCCAACATATTTTGCATGTGTGAGAGAAGGAGAGAAAACAGAGACAGTATGAGAAGTCAATTGACCAGATGTGGTTTGTGACTAGGGGAGGTGCGACTGGGGGAGGCGAAGAGGAAGACCAGAGGAGTCAAGTCGTGAGGAAGACCAGAGGAGTCGAAGTCGTGAGGAAGAGGAGTCGTGAAGTCGTGAGAAGTAGAGGAGTCGTGAATTGAGGTTAAGTTGATTTAAAGGCTTTAAATTTTTTATCGCGATGGCTAATTGGGTATGGCCCTGTTTGTTTCGATCTGAATAAGGCTGAACGGCTTTGAATCTGAGCGATTCAGCGATTCAGACTGTTTGATTATCATTTTGTAAAATCTGAATGGTCCAATTTCAACTTACCGAATAAGCCACTATTTTCGTGCTGAATAGGTAAGCTAGCTATATGAATGAATTTTTACGAAAGTTGCCCCTAAACCCACAACTCAGAAAACCAACAAGGTCGTGATTGAAAATAAATATATGCCACTGCGCTTCAAGAGATGGGAGGGTCTTTCTAGAGATCCTTAAGCTCCTTCAAAATCCGTTTCCAAGCCATTGAACAAACAATTCCTTCAAATCTTCGATATCTACAACGATATAATATGATTAAAAACAAAAAATAAATAAATAAAATTAGACAAAATCGAAAGACAAAGTTTGTATTTGTATGTATAAAGATTGAGGAGAGAGAAAGGAGGGTTTAGAAGAGAGATTGGGGGAGAAAGAGGAGGGTTCGTATGCAAATTCATTGAGGATAGAGAAAGGAGGGTATGTTTAAGTTATCTTTGATTTCTAGTCAAGACAAAATTAATAAATATTTTCCTATTTAAGTTAGAAAATAAATTATTCTTTATTTTTTGTAATAGCGACTCATTGAAATTAATGTAATTTTAATACTTTTATTATTATGTTGACATATTTTTTTAGTACTTTTATTATAATGTTGATATATTATTATTATTATTATGTTGACATATTTGTTTAACTCATTATAGATTTGTCATAAAAAATGTCTCAAAAATATTTCTTTTTAGACAATTCAGAGGTTAAAATGGGAAATATTGTCATTAAATTATTTCAAATAAATCAGCTAACAACCAATTTTTTTCATTAAGTGTTCAATTTGAATCAGTTCATTCAGCCATTCAGTTTATTTAGTCATTTAGAACTGTTTTATTTAATTTTATCAAACAATCCCTAAATAAAATATCCATGGGTTAATGGGAAAAAAAAATTAGCTTGGGCCAAATCTATCAAGGCCAGTGCCTTGATAGCTCTGCCTCAAGTCGAAGCACAACATGACCCTCTCCTCGTCACCGGGACGCCTAGGGGACGCTGTGATAATTATGGTATTTATCACTCACTTATGAATCAAAATAATGGAACAGAAACATAGGAATAATAAAAGAAATTCTACAAGGAGTTGCATTTGTTGGAAAAATTCTAAGTTCGTTTAATTTGTCATGCAGCCTTGCCTTGGTGGTGACTCGAAAACTTTGATGTTTGTCAATATTTCTCCCGACCCTTCATCTACCGGAGAGTCTTTGAGCTCACTCCGATTTGCTGCCAGAGTGAATTCATGCGAGATTGGGATTCCTCGGCGACAAACCATGCGGCCTTTAGAATCTTCTCGTTTGAGTTATGGTTGAGGTTATAGAGGCATTTTTCTGTTGCATCTTGCAACAACCGTGGTCTGATTTGAAGTATCTATTGTGAAAAAAAGGGTGAAAAGGTTTCTAACATGTTTGGTTGTACCATGTATGCATTTGTTCTGGTATCATTGACTGTATTTTTTTAGGTTCCAGTTCTGTTAACTCGCATCCCTACAGTTATAAGAGTAGTCCCTTGTGGGGGATGCTCATCTATCTATTATCTTTGGATGTTTAATTGTCATAAGTTTGTGATGAGGGAGGTTTACCATACAAGTAGAAAATTTAGAGCAGCTTATTACAATCTGTATGCTTCCACTTGTTCATTTGCTCCGCAATATGCAGCTTTTACTCTTTCATGTTTTTTGTATCGAGTAATGCTATAGCGGACACAAATTATATACAATAAGTTAGACCAACTTATTACAGTCACAAGCACACTCTTGTATGCTTTCACTTGTTCATTTGCTCTGCAATGTGCTGTTTTACTTTGCATTTTTTTATACTGTAATGATATGGATATAAACTATACATAAAAAATTATGTATAAATAGTATAGAATAAAAGAAAAAAATAAGAGGTGGGATTCATTTTTATTAATATCTAATGCATGAATACGTAACTTTTTTGTATATAATTTATGTAAATAGTGTAATTTTTTATTTTTGTGCATCATTATTACAGTCGCAACAAACTCAAAAACTATGCACACAAACACACAAGGACATACCCAAGATGGTCTTGTGGGATCTGTACCCATTGAATTTTCCAACTCGTGTAGTATAGGTGCATAGTGAAGTTTATGCAAACGTTGCAGGTCATCAGTTGTAATATATCACAACTTTAGGCGTCCAATTATTATATTTTCAATTTAATAAAAAGCCCAATAGTTAAACAGAACTGTTATTTTTACGGTAATTTTTATTAATTTTACATGTGGGTCTTATTTTTTATTTATAGCGATGATTTTTCATATTTCATATCACTATTTTTTCTTAGCAAAATACTCTATCGTCCATTCATTTGTTTTTTTTTCCCTATTTCGTTATACTTTCAAAAATATTACGAAAATATATAATATTTATTAGAAAATTAGGATTTTTTAAAAAAACCAAAAATACTAGTCCTATTGAAGAAAATATCAACCTCGCCCGATGAGCACACAGATATACATAAAACATATATAGATATAAATATATTTTATGTACTTTAGTGCATAACGGCATAAAGCACATACACTGTGTTTTATAAATTTTTATTATTTATTTAGTGTTTAATTGTTGGGGCAGCACATAAAGATGGGCCCATATACAGGATTATTTCCTCTTTTTTCCGGTGGTTGCCCTCCGGAATTCCTAGGGTTACGGCATTTAGACTATCGGAAAGATGGTTTTTTCCAGAGAATAATTCGAATTGGCTGTTCGATTATGGTTTGCTCGAAGACATTCCCATTTCCGGAGGCGATCTCCCTGCCCTCGAACCCGGGTTTCATTGGCCCTTCCCTGCTTTGCCTGATTCAACTGGTCTAAGGTTTGTCAGTTTTTCCTTTTCTGAAAAGTTTTTGTTTTTCTTATATATCATCTCCAATTGAGCTGAAAATTTTGATTCGTTCTTTAAAAAATTGACTGATTTATATTAGTAATGCATTCATGTATAGATATCTATATGTATTAAGCTCTTCAATTTTTTGAATCGATAACATTTGCTCAACTTCAGTCTGTGAATTATATGCACTGTATGTTTTTTTTGTTAATTTTGATGGATTGGAAAGCCTCTAGAAAGAGAGAAATAAACATGAAATGATTTGAAAATAAGTCTTTGGGTCATACTTTTGGGAATTGATGTGATGATAGATGTGTATTGGAATGTTATTAAATTGGAACATTTCTATACTAGCCGGTTCACTATGGTTATTGTTGGTATCTATATTTGATTGAATAACATGAAGTTAGGTTTTGTCAATTTGGTTAGGGTTGGGATTTTGAATCTGTTGATATACCTGGTTAAATTTGGTAATTTGCTCTTTGCATTGGGGTCAGGTTTGGCTTTGCTTGGGATTTTATGTTCTCTAGCAGGAGGTTCTAAATTTTATGGTCATAAAATAGTAAGAGGTGGTGGGGTATTTTTTTTTGGTTGGAATGATTGAGTATATTTTTTTTGAAGATTGAGAAATTGTGAGGGAGTGCAGAGGATTTTCAGCTTGGCCTGATGCATAATGTGCGGCCCATGTCATCATGATAAGTGAAGCCCATGCCATAAAAGCAAATTATTGATGTTTGAGTCAGGAGGAAGATGGGGTGATATTTTATTTTATTTTATTTATTTATTTAGTATTTTAATATCATATCATATATTATTAAGTGCTGAGGTACTTTTTGGTAGGGGTTGACCATTTGTTTGTTTGAAGATAGCGAAAATCATGTGTACAGACTATAGAGAATATTCATCTTGGACTGATACTAAATCACTGATATTAGTATTAGTCTATTCTTCCTACTGGATGCTACACTTAACTTTCATTAAACTTTGGTGCTTTTCACCAAGCTGACTAATTTACAGCTCATGTATATGTGATCGTATGGCTATTCTTAATTCATACTAAAACAAAATTTAATTTGAGCTCTATTGAGATTTATGTGTACTGCACTTCTAGTCCTATCTGGAAATTCACATACCAGAAAAAGAATTAGCTGCTGTTCTATCCTTGTTTTTGATATTGAACCTTTACAACAGTTGTATTTTATTTGAAACTTTAACGAATGAGGATATCTCTGGGTATGATGAGGATCTGGCATAGTGTTGTGATTGGTGTTTTCTTATGTTTGTTGCGCCATCTCTTAGCCATTCTCCCCCTCTATTGCCGGTAAGAAAGGATACAAGGACTTCCTTAAAGAAAGAGCTGAATCTCCTCTAATTGCTGCTTGCTTAGGTCTTAAAGCTAGTACTGAGCCTTGTGATTTAAACATGAGAAAGTTTCTTCATAAGTATGATTTAATTTAGGATAATTTTTTTGAGATGGGAAATGAATCTGTCCAACCGGTGATAGAATATGATTGTGGTTCAGGTAGCTATCTTCATCTTGCTCAGATGAAGTCTATAAGACGTTTTTTATTTGCTAATTTTGTGGAGCTTTCATTCATTCCAACCGGTGATAGGATATGATTGTGGTTCACGTAGCTATCTTCATCTTGCTCAGATGAAGTCTATGAGATGTTTTTTATTTGCTAATTTTGCGGAGCTTTCATTCATGATTTTTGGTTTTCCTTTCTCCAATATTCAATTCTCCTCTTTGGTTCTCTCCTTTTTGGAGAAGATGGCAAATGCACTAAGGTCATCAATGGGGGTGCAATTCAAGTACATGCCCCGTAATGTTAGAACAAAATAAGACAGAGCCACCAAGATTGCAATCTCTTAAAGCCATATCTACAATTTATTTTTTGGTTTAGGTTCCTAGAAAGTAAAAAACCCTAAACATTATGTAACTTATGTTTCAACTTTCAAACCAAAAGCACAAAAATGGTACACCTCAAAAGGTCCCTTATTTCTTTACTTCTTTCTATTTAATAGTTCAACAGGCAACTTGTTATATATTAGGGCACAAGAAACAACTATGTATTTCATCTGCATCTCATGCTTTATTTATCATTTTCCAGAACAGAATTTGTTGACTTGTTTGGAACCTCAGATGGCATCAAGGAGTATGGCTCCAGAAAAAGGTATTTATCCGCTTTTTAATATTTACCTCCCTGTTATTGTTATCTAGAGCCTATGGAAGGGAAATAGTGCATCTTCACCAGCCTCTTGCATCCTTGGTTTTGATAGGGAATTATTGGTTTCATCTATAGCATAGAATTTTCGATTGAATGTTTTAGACCAATTTATTTTTAAGGTTAATGTTATTGCCATCTTGCTTCTGATCCGGTTTATTTGTTTCCTGATTATTTTCTGAAATTGTCATGCAGAGTGAAGTCTGGATCATGCAGCGCATCTGATTCCAAAGCATGTAGAGAGAAAATGAGGAGAGACATATTAAACAATAGGCAAGATCCCTCCCTCTCTCTCCACATTTCACATCTTGTGTTCTCTCTCACTTTGCCCATATCTGTGCTCATTCTGCCCATGTGTGTGCTTTATTCGTACCCTCACGTGTCTTTGTTTAACTTGACTTTGGTATTTGTCTCAAGGTTCCAAGAATTGAGCTCTGTTCTGGAGCCTGGGAGGCCGTCCATTAAAATGGACAAGGCTATTATATTGAGTGATGCTGTCCGAATGGTGACTCAGTTGAGGGATGAAGCTGGAGGAGTCGCATGAAAATTTGCAGGAGAAGATTAATGAATTAAAGGTGTGCCTTATTGTAATTTATTTATGTATGTATATATGTATGTTAGTTAGTTAGTTATTGGGATGAAGATGCTGATTCTTCTGAAAATTGTTTGTGCATGTAGTTTTTCTTCTGGTTTTGGCTGAGCTGTATTTTTTTTTTGTAGGCTGAGAAGAATGAACTTCGTGACGAGAAGCAGAAGCTGAAGGCAGAGAAAGAGAAACTTGAACAGCAAATGACAGCCTTGCACACTCAACCAGGCTTCTTCCCTTCTGCAGTTCCTGCTTCATTTCCAGTGCCAGGCCAAGTTTTTGGCGGGAAGATGGTGCCATTCATGGGTTATCCAGGAGTTCCCATGTGGCAGTTCACCCCCCCTGCTGCAGTTGACACATCTCAGGATCACGCTCTCCACTCCCCAGTTGCTTAATTTGGCTGTTTTATGATGAAACTATAGTGCCCAAGCAAAAGGAAGTACTAATCTTAGTACCTGTTAACCATCTTGTGAACATTCTTTTTGAAGTTTTTAAGATTGAATTTGGCGGATAATCGATAATATTGGGAGCTACTACTGTCATTAGTTGCTTTCATAGTATAATTCACTAACAAGAAATTTATTTTTACTTCTGACTTGTTAAAGAAAGTATATGATTGTATTATATTCACTTGCAATTGTTTTGGTTAACAATCCTTTGGAATGAGAATTAATTTTTTTGAACGACTGAAAATGGGCGATTTGTATATCAAGGGTTAATTATAGATGCAAACTAGAGAAGTCAAAGCAATGAATAATTTTATGAGCTTAGGCCTCCACATTTTGCCTGTCGTGGTGGATTGGTTTGATGGTTTGTTGGGTTCTATATGTTACCGGCAATTATGCAAATATATATTGCTCCTTGTTGCAGTTGTAATACAATTTCCAATTTCCATTTGAACTGATGAGTGGGGCTCAATCCACTAAATTTCTGCAATATTTAGTAAAACTGTGATTGTTCATAGTCTGTATAGGTTGATGGAGATGTTGTGGCATGGTGGCGGTGCCGAGGTTGCACCTGTCTTCCTGTTTTTGGCTGGGTTTTACGTCTATTTGTTGTTCCTTATGTTTGTGTTCCAATTGTAGCTGTTCTTTTCTTGATGGAGGTAAAGTCCCAGCTCCTCGGGGATGTTGGCTTTGTTTTGCAGGTCAATGTTATCCTGATAGCAGCACGTTTACTTGTTCAATTTTGAAGAACGTGCGTGCAAGCTTCATCCTTTATAAAAACTATGATAACTATTCCTCGGACCCTCACTCCATTCCCCGGCTAGACCCTGTTATGTTTTCATCTCCTGTTGAAAAACAATGGAACAAAAGAAAGGGTGAGCTCAAATAGCCCAGTAAAGAATATCATGACTAAGATAATGACGAATAAATTATCATTAGTCTTCAACAGTTGAGTTCTTGATAGAATACAATAGACTACAAGGTTTATATCAAAAACTGCAGTTAAATTCTTAAACAACGTTCAGATCAATAATAGCAGCGGAATGAGTAATCTATTAGAAGAATAATGCAGACTATAATGTCCACTCGGTTCTCTTTTTAGGAAAAACATCATCAACTTTTATCATCTGAAATATCATTAGTCAAGATAATACAAATTCACAGTTCCTGATCATAATCATGCAGATCAACAGTTCATCTTTGCACTACGGGCCAAAGACATTCAATATAACACCAACGGTCATGATTATACCAGATTCAGCCTTTGGTCATAATCATACCAAACAACGGTTCATCTTTGCACTACGGGCCAAAGAGAACATTCACCACGTGCCATAAAAGACACCGAACAGATGTATCGCCTTTAACCTATTATATCGCCTTTAACCTATCATCTGTTCAACAAATATATCACATCTGTGCCCCCGGCCACAGATATTCACAACAGCTTGATTTTTGGATGATTAGAATGATATAAATGATGAACAGAAGAAATAGGATAACAATAAGTATCGGAAGTTTACTTTGTACAGATTCAAATAATGTCCAAATTGTCAACATGATGTGGAGTGAAATTCAAGATCCACAGTTCAGAATAACGGTTACAATTCAATAGAAAGGTTCACGTAAATAGGAAGGTTCAGTTGAAATAATGAAGTTCAACTATTATGGAACATATAATATTTTCAGGAATTATAGAAGCAATAGTTCCATAATAAATTTCGATTTAGGAGTATGAAAGAAAATAATATCCCTTACCGTAGCAGGTTTGATTAACAAAAAGTGAAGGAAATTAATACAAAGGGTTATTCACCAACAGGCGGCAATCCGCTCCGTAAGGTTATTCCCACAATTTAATAGAATTTGAGTACAAAGAGTTATTCACCAAACAGGCGGCAATCCGCTCCGTAAGGTTATTCTCAGAGATTAATAATGAATGAATACGAAAGGTTATTCACCAACAGGCGGCAATCCGCTCCGTAAGGTTATTCCCACAATTTAATAGGATTTGAGTACAAAGAGTTATTCACCAAACAGGCGGCAATCCGCTCCGTAAGGTTATTCCCAGAGATTAATAATGAATGAATACGAAAGGTTATTCACCAACAGGCGGCAATCCGCTCCGTAAGGTTATTCCCACAATTTAATACATGGAAATAAAAGGCACGTCTTATGAGTAAGGAAGAAACAATATTATTATCGAGAATCAAATAATGATAATCCCTTACCATAGTACGTTTGAATAATGGAAGATGAAAAAGATGGTATCCCTTACCGTAACACGTGACTGGATATTGATTTAAATGAGGTTGATTAACTTGAATAGTACACGTATACTTATAGATCTTCACAAATACTCAAGATGACTTAAGCACACTTAGAGAGAACTTTCACAAGAAGTATTTAGAGAGAGAAAGAAAGAACAAGTAAGGAAGTTTATGAAAAATCCTTAAGTTAAGGCTTCTATTTATAGCCAAAAATCTTATCATTCATTTAATCTAAACCATTCATTTAAAGATCACCTTTTAATCTACACCATCCATTTCAAATATTATATTATCTTTAATCTACACCATTCATTTCATATCACCTAATAATCACCTAACTTTATATTATAAACAAATCAATTTAATTATTCAACAATAATTCACACTTTAATCTACACCATTCATTTCATATCACCTAATAATCACCTAACTTTATATTATAAACAAATCAATTCAATTATTCAACAATAATTCACACTTTAATCTACACCATTCATTTCATATCACCTAATAATCACCTAACTTTATATTATAAACAAATAACTTTATCAATTCAATTATTATGATTAATTGTTATAAATACAGTATAGTTAGCTCTTAGATATCAAGTCAATAAATTAATGAAATACAACTGTTTAAATAACATCATAATAGAGATAACAATAATGTAAAATAAAGCATACGTTACTGTGTAATGACAATTATTGATTCAATAATGTGAATTACTGTGCATATGTTACTGTGACAATTATTAGGTTCAATAATTTAAAAACAGTGCAACAACAATTATTGACTCAATGATATAAAATACAGTGTAATGACAATTATTAAATCAATAATGCAAAATACTGTGTAACAACAATTATTGAATTGATAATATAAAATATTATGCAGTGACAATTATCAATGAAATGATGCGTAACAGTTACGGTGTCAATTATCAGACCAATAATATGAGACACTATGCAATACCGCGTGTTACTGTAGAGTACCGAGTGCTACAGAAAATACCAATAACTACCGTATGCTACTATTCTTTTATCACCGGTATTTTAACAGTTCCGTTGACTATTTTTATTTAAAAAGGTTATTTCTGTCGTTTTCTATATCCGACAAATATTCCGTTGTGGGGTCCACCAATAATTTATTATTTCGGCGCCGTCGTACGGCACGAATATTCCCCGACCAAACGAATATTCCCCGACAAAGCGAATATTGTCCGACAAAATAAAATTTGCACATAACATCCTTAACTTTCAATTTTGTTAATTTAACCACTTACTGTTTCAAAAAAAAAAAAATATATGAAGAAAAATTAAATTTTGTATTTCATAAAATTCGGGGTCTTACATAGACACTTTTGGTTATGAAAAAAGAACGGACGTAGGAATTCGATAGACGCAATAAACCGCGTCTTTAAAGATAATATGGTACGACAGGTTGATCACCTAAAGTACAACGTATGTGTGTTCTCGATCTTAATTGATTGTTACACAATGTATGGTGTTCTCAATCTTAATTGATTGCTACACAAAGTATGAAGTGTTCTCAATCTTAATTGATTGCTACACAATATATGGTTTTCCAGTCCGGATGATGATTTAAAAAAAATTATGGGTTATATAGTATTCATAGTTTTTGAATAAGGTAAAGGTCTTGATTGACCGTTGTATAAGTGAGAAGAATCCAAGATAAAGGAAGAATGAGACTGAATGTCGAGTATGAAAAGAGGTTTAAAACCTAGAGTTATGAAAGGAAATGTGTAGAGATAAGTGAACATTGTTCAGACCTAATCAAAGTATTGGAGGTTTAATGTGAGTAAAAGATGAATTTAGAAAATTCATATTGAAGAGTAAATTGGAGATGATTATATTATAATTTCGAGGACGAAATTCTGATAAGAAGGAGAGAATGTAATATCCTGAATATTTATAGCACTTATAAATATGATATTAAATGACTAAAGTAATTGTAAAGTTAATTTCGAGGACGAAATTCTTGTAAGTTGGGTTGAATGTAATATCCCAAATATTTTCCAAAGTGATCTAACAAGATCTAAGCAAGGTTGTCAATTCAAAACCTAAGATCGATTGCTCAAGCATACCTTGAGCTATCTTAAAGAATATATACGACTCGAAACTACGATCGTATACAACAAAGAGGTTAAACTGTTTAACCTAAACTATATGTTATGTGTTTAGTAAAGCTTGAATTGAGCTTTTTAAATGTGTTGTATGAATTATTTGTGTAGAATTTTGTGTTTTGGTTCAAGTAGTTAACCTTAACACTTATTAAAAGTCAGAAGTCAATTTAAGGCAAAAACCTAAATTAGAAAAAGAGTTAAAACCTAAACCCTAACCCTAGGGTCTAAACCCTAGGAAATAACCTAGGCCCTCGAGCAAAATGTGAAGGTCAAATTGACATTCCGTTTAAGGATTCAACCTTCCCACGATTTAAAAATACGTAACAGTCAATAAAAGTTTTTCTCGAAAAACGTGTAAAAGCACTATTCATGAGGTGACGTTTTTCATTCGTTTGACTGTTTCTTTCATTTGTAGGACTTCTTACATTTCACAACATAGTGATAATATGAGGTTTAGATGCCAGAGAATTAATAAAATTTTCTGGGGAAAAAGACGAAAAAGACGCGATTTACGAGAAAACGTTTGTCGTCTTTTTGAACGTTCTTTTCAACGTTTGGACTTTTTCCATTTCACGATATAGCATTTATACGGGGAATAGATACCAGGGAGCCACTGATATTTTTCCTAAAATAAAACGTAAAACGCTCTTCAAACGAAAACGTTTTCCGTTTTTGATCAAACCGTTGATGGATACAGTGTTTGTATGCAACACCGGTGCGTAATAAGCAATAAAAGATTTTTCTCGAAAAGTGTGTCGGGAATAAGACGAAATAGGGAAAAGACGAAAATAAATATTATTTTTGACTTTTTGGTCTTCTAACCATTTTCTGAGAAATGGTCGCCAAAAACACTATTCACCGAAAAACGTGCCAAGTCTTTTGGACTTTTCACTTTACAGAAAAGTGTTTATTCGGAACAAAACTCAGTAATATCAAAATTTTAAATCAGTATAAGTTAACCATTTAGTTGGAATCAGACTGTTATTTAATTAACTGCTAATTCATCCGTATTGTTTTTATCAAACGGATCATGAGATAGGTTAACATTAAATTTGAATAATCAAATTTATCAGATTAATACCTAATTATATTATTCCATCATAATTAGTGTCTAGAATGAAAGAAATTTATTAATCACGTCGCCCGGTAGGTGTATTTGGGAAAAATACACGGAAGATTATCCGAGATTAATTCAAGAAAAACTTCGAGGGTCAGACGAGACATCATATTAATACTGTATGATGTATTTTATGAATAAAATATGTATAACTAATTAAAACTTAAATTACTAATGCGAAATATTTTAAATTAATCGCACGCGATTTATCCGATATACAGAAGTCGGAAGAAAGAGCTCACCAAGCTTGCTTTGGAAGCTAAAAGAAGTGTGTTGGAGAAGCTTTGTTAAGCTTATTCAAGAAGCTTGGTCCTAATGACCAAAATACCCTAACTTTGAAAGTCCTATAAATAGAAGGCTTAAGTTCATTAGTTCTTTACCATTTTGAAAGCTAAAGAGCAAATATAGAGAGAGTTCTTGTGAGACAAGAATCGATTGCAAAGAAATAGTTAAAGCTTGCAATAATAAAAGGTACGATTCTTAATCGTTATTATGCTTAAAGTTTTATTTTATCGATGAGGCTCAAGAACATAAGTCGTAGCCATGTACGATTTTTCGTTCTCCGTGTTCCTTATGACTTGAGCAAGTCGTTGTTATGTCAAATTTCATTTCATAGTTTAAAGTTCAAGAACATACGTCGTATCCATGTACGGTTTATCCGTTCTCCGTGTTCTTCGTATGTTCTGGAGTATTATTATAAATTGTTATAATTAAGTAAACAAGTCGTTATAATGACCAAATTTTGTCAATTATAAAGTGTTATAATCACATATGTAAGCAGTTATAATGCTCAAATTATTTCAAGTATGAAATCCAAAAGCTCAAGAACATAAGTCGTTACCATGTACGATTTTTCGTTCTTCGTGTGTTCTTGAGCAAAAGTCATAATTTTTACATAAGTAGGTTTATGATTTGGTAATTTAGTGTTATGGGATGATGAAACATGATAGCCTTGCTAAATAATGCTTGTGGCATCAAGTTTTAGTAGTCGAAACGAAGAACGATGAAACTTTGTTCTTCGTGTTCTTCGATTCGTTCTTCGTGTTCTTGAGAAAAAGTCATGAAATCTTATATAAGTAGGTTTATGATTTTGTTATTTTTATGTTATGAAGTGATACGAAGTGTTAGAACATGTTATCTTAGCAAATTAATGCTTGAGGTATCATGTTTTACCAATCGGATCAAGGAAAGTTAAGTCTAATATACTAGCAGAATATTTTTGGTAATTTCCGAAAATTTAATGTCTGAATATGCCTTAGCAACCTAAATGAAAGTTGTAGATCATGAAATTCTAAGCAATTTAGACTCAAGAATCACTCAAAAATGTTTTCGTATGACAAAGTTATGGCTGTCGCAATAAAATAGGTCGAAGCTGAATTTTTTAAGGACCATTCGGATCCTAGCACTAAAAAATAAAATTTTGAGTTCTCCACTTAACGAAATGATTCCACCTATGGAAATAGTCTAGTTAAGTTATTCTAAGACTTATTCAAAAGGAAAATTTGATAAACTAACGTTCGGGGTCGCGTAACCCTTTTTGTAGGCGTTTAACGATTTCCCGGGAAAACCCTAAAACATGGTTTTAAGGCAAGTCTTCTAACTCTTGCTATGTGCTACTTGTGTAGTATTGTTAAAATGATAAATGATATGTGTAATGTCATGTTATTATGTAATAGATGATATGTGAAGTCTTTAACTGATGTTTACAAGCCTTCTAAATGTTATGCGTTATGTTTACGATTTATGAACATGATTTATACACTTTGTGTGTCAATGTGATATAAATTGTTGGAATGCGAGTTATATGTGATATTAAATGGAGAATTATATTCAGTCCAGGCATGTTAAAGTTTATATGAAAGCATAAACTGCGTATGTGCTGTATGTTAGACTTGCTGAGCCGTCGTGCTCATTCTTGCGAATAAAATCTTATTTACAGATTAAAGATGAACGTTAAGAAGATCGTGAACGTAAAGACGAAGAGTAGATTAGGTTTTCATGTTTATTACTTGTATTTGTATAAGTCATAACGACTTTTGTAATACGAACAAACAAACATGTAACCGAATATTGAATGAATGATATATATTATTATCATCAGAATGTTGTTATGTCTTTATTTTGATATAACCTAGAATTGTTAAGACTTAACATAGTATTGATAATGATCTACTTATCTGGATGAGGATCGATAAATAACTTGTGAGTGCTGTACATCTGAGACAGGACTAAGCGATGTTGACTGGTCAAATCCATCGTTAAGGTTCCTCGAACCCAGGTATAACTCGTTATTACTATTCTGAATACCATATAAGTAGGATTATTGATATGAAGAGATATCACTATAAACAAATATGTTTCGAATGAGGGTTTTAACTAGTTGGGTAATGTTCTGTACGGAAAGGGAATTTTGCACCGGACAAAGATCCAACCATTTGTCACGGATAAAGATGCAAACATTTATCACGGGTGAAGATACAAACATTCACCGCGGGATTCTCTGTTCCCAAGAGCCGTCCTAATGATTTAATGTCGTGGATGTTGGAACATGTAAAGTTATAAAATATTTAAATCCTAAGGTTAAAATTAGACCGTTATATATGGTTTTATCCATTTATACGGATGAAATACAAGTTGATACTTGTATACTTATGAGACTGTGATCAAGTTAAGATCCAGGGACAAAGTTAAGAAAATTTTTAATGTATAGTCTAAAATAAGACTAATTCAACCAATATGATTATGGGATCATTGGTTAAGTTGATAGATGTATGAAATTAACGCACAAGGTCCGCCGCATCGAAAGCGCGTGGATTTTGGGGGCGTTACACTACCCGACCCTCTTTCACTAAAACGGCCATAACTTCTTTGTTTTAAAGTATTTTTGGGTGATTCTTGAGTCTATTTTTATCGTAATTTCCCCCCTCTACAACTTTCATTTAGATCAAAATTAGAGATTCGAATCTGAAGTGGGAATAAAATAGCTCATAAGGACATAATGAAAACTAGTTTAATAAATCATTGATTCTATTATTTCAAACTTGATGCCACGAGCATTATTTTGCTAGACCATCATGTTTCATGATTCTAGAACATTGTAATACATAACATAACTTCTTAGGTTCATAATTTTCAAAGCCATAAGCTTTAATTACATTTGAAAAATATTTAACAACCAACATAGTGGTCTAATTAAATTAGGGTTTCAAAATAAACATAGTTTACTAGAAAAATCCTAAGAAATTCATTTTTCAACATTCTTTGATCCTTGCACTTGGGTTGGAAACCAAACTCCACGAAACACAAAATACCTCAAATAGATCATTCGAATGATCAAAATATAGGGAGTTCTTTTGTTGGAAAATAACATTAAAACTAGGGTTTTTAACTTTGAATAACCATTCTTTGATTTCTTTACATTCTATGCATAACATGTGATCTAATTCATATTTACCAACATACAACAATAACACACATCTAGATCTATGCTTAAACCTCATGGACCTGTAAAAACATTTAACCATACAAAGTTATCTTTTTTGAAAAACACAAGATCTAAACTAGGGTTTTCATTAATGCATTATCGATCTTTGATTTCTTAGCACAATATTCATACGAATGTGATCTACCAACATAAATCACCATAACAATTCCTTATTTCTTTGGATCCACCATACAATCATCAAACTCCCATAACAAACATTTATTAATCAATATGATACAAAAGTTAAGTTAGAGATCTAAAGGTATAGAAATTTTTTAACCTTAAGAGCTCCTTAATCTTGCTAGATGGATGATCTACAATACTTGATTCTCTTCTTCCTTCCTTGCTAGATCCGAAAATCTCTTCATTCTCTAGCCTTATCTCTTTTTCTCTTTTCTTTTTCTCTCTAACTTTCTATTAGTAGAAAGTGACTAACCAAAATAATGAACTTTTCTCTCTATCTAATTCCAACTATACTTGCCAAAACATTACATACACATATTGTATCTATCAATCTTTACACTCAACTCAAGTTTGGTTATACTTAACCACCCAAAGCACCTTCAAAGCAATTTCTATTAAGGGCAATTTAGACATTAAACTCCACCAACCAAGGGTAGACTAGTCTTTAGGTTCTATTAGGAAATTTCCCTTAAAACACCAAAGTCATTTTATTAATTTATTAAGGGCGATCTAGGCATTAAGCTCACAAAATAAAGTTTCCTAGTCAATTTCCTCCAAGGGTAGACCTTTTTTTAAATCTCACCAACCAATGGTATTATGGTCACTAGGTGATTATTAAGACATCAAAGTCACTACCAAATTTCTCTAGGGCAAAATGGTCATCCTTTCATTTCTCTAGACTTTCCATTTATGGAAAGTTTTTCCTTTCTTATGATTGGTTAATTTCTTAGCACATGAATTGATACTTACCTAGTTAGATTGTAACTAGGTTTTCTTTCCCTAGTTTGATTTCTTATATCTTAGATAGCTTACCTAGTTCATTTTCAACCGAATGAACTTTGTAACTAGATTTTCTTCTCTTAGTTCTATACCAACTAATTTAGTTAGGTATTTAGTCAATTTTTGACTATCGTTTTTTTGAATAGTAAATACATTCTTAATCACTGTATAAACGCTATATGTGAATGTGAAATTTTAAAAAAACAAAAAACACTGTGTGAATAGTATTTTCTACTTTATTTTTCTGGTATTTTTTTATTCTTTCACGATTCATTAACACATATATTTTATCACATAACACATTGATTAAATCACAAAAAATAATCTTTATTGATCACTTATGATCACATTACCAGCTTTACATACTTTCAGATCATTTCCTTCTTTCGTACTATATTAATATAATAGTTTGTATTATCCACGTGTTCTTCCCGTATTTTGCTAGTATTTAAATAGGGCTTCCTGTATCTATACGTCGTATAGACACTTAGCTCATTATATACCTCAACGTATACCTATCATTCAATTTCTAGGGTTTAAACCTCATAACACATCATTCACATCTTAATCCCTAACACATGGATTATGTTAAAATGTTTAAGCATCTCTACACATTCATCTCATCTAATTGCCTCATCTTATGTACTACATTACCTTTTCTTTCATTTATTCTTTCACATCCCATTCTCGGACATGATCTTTTTTTAACCTAAGTATCATTTGACTTGTCTCAGCTCATTACTACCTGTTCATGTTCAGGTATTATTAATTATGTATTTCTTTCACTCATATACTTACTTTATTCTATATTAATCTACTCAATTCTATTGACCTTATAAATTTTGACTCACTATATAGTCTGACTGCACAATTATATGCGACTGCAGTCCTTAATTTTTATCTTCATCAATTCGGACATATTACGTCCTACCTTCATCCAATTCCAATGCTTTGTACACTTATTTCTTTATTTCTATCTCTCATGGCTTAGTCTGCATATCATTCTTTCGTTTCCTCCCTTTTCATCTGTGAAAAGGTCTAACTTAACATATATACAAATAATCTTAATTCTCTACAACTTATATTATAGTCTTTTTCCTTCCAGTCCTTAGGAATTCATTTAACGATATCATCTCGTTTCATCTCTTTAACATCTCTATCATTTGTGCTTGATCATCTCTATTTTCGTCCAACAATAGTAATCTTACACCTTTCATTAATCGTCTATCGATTCGCTAACACTAGATCTTAGACAGATCTTATATTTTAACCTTTAATCGCATTCGATTACATTACAAGACTCATTCTTATTGAAATGGCTATCTCTCACTTCCTTATCTAAGAATTATTGTATTTTATAATCATATTAATCTTTTAAGATAATCTTTATTAGCCTCATAAATATTTGAGATATCAAATTTACTTTCGGCCTTCATTCTATGTTAAATTTTCAGCTCATTTACTAGCTTAATCTACGAGAAAGAGACACCAAAAATATATATTACAGCCTTTATTCTATGTAAAATTTTCAACTCATTTACATGCTTAATCCACTAGAAAGAGACACCAAAATTATATGCGACAACATATTTCAATATTCGTGACGTTAAATAAGTAATAAAACACTTAAACTCATCCCATTAATCCTTACTACAACAAATTGCATAAAAAAAGCTATTTGGCGGATAAATCCGTAATTGATACTTCATTTATTGACATTTGTGCAGGTTCATTTATCTCTGGAGTATCCTCATTTATATTGGGAGTATCCTCCTGATGAACTGACACCGACGAATCATTGTTGAAAAATGCTGGCTTTGAAGGTGCGGGGAGAGTTTGAGAAGGGCTACTAAGCATGAGAACAACTGAAGCCATGGTTGGTCTGTCAGCTTCATTTTCTTGAACACAAAGCAATGCAATGTGTATGCATCTCTTTATGTTGTGGGTTGAACCTTCATCATGCCTTAAGATAGGATCTATCACATTTGAAGCCCTTCCATGCCGCCAATTTTTCCAAGCCTAAAAACATATCACAGTTGCGCAATTAAAATTAATACAAACTTTAAGTTATAGGCTCAAGTGGCTAGTAATTCATTAAGCATATTATACTTACATCACTGAGAAAGTATTGTGTATTCTCCCCATTTTGAAATTTGTTCCGCTGACCACTTATAATTTCAAGAACCAACACTCCGAAACTAAAGACATCTAATTTAACTGAGAATTGCCCAAACCCAACATATTCTGGTGCCATATATCCACTGCAAAATTATTTTAGTTATTAATACAAAATGGAAGAATTTGAGCTAGACTTGAAAAACCAAGTTTCTTCTATTGTTATTTGCGAAAATAGGATTAAAATGCAAATCTGTTCATACTATTTGTACCTATTTGAAGTTTTTATCCTTCAGTTTAACTAATTACTAACAAAACCCTATTTGATCAATGTACAATTATTAGTGCTAAACTGTCAGTTAAGCTATAATTTAGTAGCACAAAATGGACACATACGAGGCAATATTGCGCTACTAATTGTGCCTTGAGGAGGATTTTGACTAATACCTAAACTAATGGACAAAAACATCAAGAATGTGACACAGATAAACTGGGAGTACATTTTTTAATTACGCTTCTAACGTGTGATATTCACGAATGTGTTTCTCCAAAATTTCAGTTGTTTTCAGTTCTTACTTGAACCTTTATAAGAAATAGTTAAACAATCCTACTAGTGTTGCATGCTTTATAGGAAAGAATTGAAGAATCCAAAAAAAAAATAACATCACTCATGCAAATTAACAATAACTATTGCAAATACATCCAGTTAAAATGAATTAAAGAATATTACTGGTGTTGCCCTTAGTTCTAACGCTTAGATAATACTTACTAGGTCCCCACAATTCTACTTGTATCTGCTCGAGTTTCTTCTGGTGCAAACAACCTTGCCGTGCCAAAATCTGCAATTTTAGGGTACATCTTTGCATCCAACATAATGTTGCTAGCCTTGAGGTCACGATGGATGATCTTAAGACGAGAATCCTCGTGAAGGTAAAGTAGTCCACGAGCAACGCCTGTTATAATATTGTAGCGTGTGTCCACATCCAAATTTGCACGCCTTTTTGGACCTGCAAAAACAAACAAGCATATCACTTAATCTGATAACAGATTTCCTAGAATCAATTACGTACTGCATGCGTGGTGTTAGTTTTATAGTCATAGTTATTAGCTGTTGTGGGTTAATTGCATATCGGCCCCAAATATAGACAAATTTATGATTACGAGCACAAAATTTTAATCCTTCTGGTAGCCATCCCCTAGTATCAGTAAGTAACTGATATCGACCATGAGGGGAAATTTGGCCAAAAGAACATAAGAATAGTAACGAGCACTGTAACCTGCTTCTATATCTACAGTTTGACTATACATTATTTAGTTTGACTGTATAAAGCCAAATATTACTCAAATATTACTGTATAAACCCTAAACTTAAATATTACTCTCCGTTTTAAATTATAAGATTATTATTAACTTTTGAAAATTAATTTGATATATTTTTAATCTCAACAAAATTGAGATGATTAATTAAAAATTATATAAAAATCAATTTTACAATAAGTAGTACTTTTTAAATAGTTTACAATATTTATAATTGTATTAAATAAAATTAAAGGAATTCATATCAATTTTGATTTTAAAAATATCTTTATTTAATTGTAAAAAGTTAATAATGATCTTATATTTTAAAATAGAGAGAGTACTAAAATACAACTCAAACAGTGCTCATTTGTCAACATTACGATTTACGATAGATAATTGGTTATATTACTATCTATGATTTATCGTGTGCTTACTTGGATTTAGTTTGGAGAGCGAGTTGAGAGAATTCAAATTTCGTGGTCACAATTGTAACTCATGTATATTAACCCTTTTATGAATGCATAGTGTTCAATCTCATATAAGATTAGTAGAGAAATGGGATAGTTACCAAATATGAAGTTGTCAAGACTTCCATTAGGCACAAACTCATAGATAAGAAGCCTTTCTGTGCCTTGCAAGGAATAACCAAGTAGCCTCACTAAACTTCTGTGTTGAAGCTGCGCTAGTAGTCTGACCTCATTTTCGAATTCTAGTTCACCTTGTCTTGAATCCCTGGACAACCTCTTCACAGCTATTTCTCGTCCATCAAGAAGCCTACCCTGAAGTTAAAGCAGAATTACTGATCGAACATATCACTCTCACAAAATGCAAAATTTTATAATTTTTAGCTAACAAAGAATGAAAAGTTTCATACTTGTTACAATTAATATTTCATTGGTTAAAAATGATCTTTTCACCTTATAAACCGCTCCAAATCCACCCTGCCCAAGCTTATTACTATCAGAGAAGTTCTGCGTCGCTACTTCGATGGTATCAAAGTCGTATTTCAAGGATTCTTCACTGCTCATCTTATTCAAAACTGTAAAAGGAAAACAATGGATATATTGAGTAAGAAATAAGACATGAGGTAAGAGAGGGCCAGAGTTGATTTTTTACGATAAATTAAGCTGTAGAAGACGGTTGTCACAAGGTAGAGAAGATGCAAGATTCCATCTAGGAAACAGAACAAATAGTGTTACAATATAATGAATCTATACTTTCATTTTAGACAAATTACAGAAACCCTTTTTCTCCTTTTGGGTGCCCAGTGCCCACATATACCTAACTTACCTGTCAACCCAATACTGGAAAATAGCACCTAGTGTTTTCTTCGTTCTGCTGGGATAACTCTGACGACTATAACAAGGATGTGTGTGAGCTGACACTAAAATATCATCTTTAAACAGTGAATGCCGCATTGGAACAAATGAACGATACACTAAGATATAGAAGAATAAGGAAAAACAAACAGATTTATGTGTAGGGTATATGTAGCTATTTTAATCTCACTTCCACAAGCTATATTTTGATTATAAATGAATCCCAAGTTTAAAGTTGAAGTATAGTAAAGCCAGCTAAACATACCATCATATGTATCCTTTTGCACCCTCGGCTTCCTGTTTCTTCTAAACATGAAAATGCCAAAAAGTACTGCGAAAATGATAGTTGGAACAACGGTGGAGATGATGATAATCCAAGTTTTGCTATCATCATTGCCTGCAGAAAAACCAGATACAGGTATTGATTAAATTGTATTATGTATCTAAAGTATCTGTTCGTAAAAGCTGGTAAGAAAGTAAAGCTACACAAACAAATAGTTCTCCAAAACATTCTTAACTGACCAAAGTATAACAAGAGATCAGAGAAGGTATATAGAGAGAATATTAAAGTCCATCTTTCCTTTTCTGAAAGTTTCCACACAAAAAAAATACCACTTAATATATAATCAAGGTAGATGGGGGAGGGGGTAGTTACTTTAAAAGTTTCGTTCATCGACACTTCTAACATGCTAATAAGTAAGTATATAACCTGGGATTGGAGGCACTTCAATTGTAGTCCCTGAATAAAATGGTTCAGTTTCATATCTAAAATTACAGCTAGGTAGAACCCTTCTTCCTCCTCTTTTTCCCTCACAACACTTTGAAAGATCTGCAGTAGCATCAGTTAAGCAATCGCTGCACTGCTGACCTGTTAAATCAGGGGTGCACTGCACAAGCCCATATATTTTCAAATTTTCAGCGACACTCATATTCCCGGTAGAAAACTTCATATCAGAACTGCCGTTGGCAGCTGCTCTTAGTAGGATTTTCAACAAATATCTCATTGCCTTGTTGAACTGCTTCGCGTCTGGGGGCTGCTTCACATTGTACTCGTCTGCATTAGGGATAATTTGAATGGTGTTGAATATAGCTCGATCTGAGTACCTAAACATACAATCATCTGACCATATAATCGACTCTTTTTCGTTGGTACAGTTCTCTCTTAGAATACTATTAGTTTCATTGAGACAGCTACGACACAAATCCGGACTAATATCACCTCTACAAAGAGCAATCACATTAACTTTGCCAGGGTTCTGGCCTATTGAGAAATTGTAGAAAGTTGCATCAGATGTGAAGGAGGAGGGGACAGTATCAAGATTTCCTCGGAACGCACTGTTACTTGTGTAAGTGCCTGCATAATTATAATTACAGTATTTTTCTATGATATTTTCCTGAGCAATGGTGAGAACAAAAAGCTGTAAGAGGATGCCAGAGACGAATAAAAGCCATCTCCTCGAGCCCATTACAATTGTGTTACTCCCTGTAATGAGTATTCCGAGGATGGATAAGCTACAGTGTGCAAACTATTTAGAAGAATAATGAACTTAATTAATGGCCGCAAAGTTCAAAGGGATAGGCAGTCTTGGATATACAGAAAATAACTGGAAGTCTAGGTTGGTTTATAATTTCGTCCATTGATCTCACCTAAGACTAATAAGAAGTTGTTGGGAACGTAGGATTGGTAATTGAGCTGAGACATGTTGGGAATTAAGTCACGTAAAATAAACAATACAATATTTAACGTAATTATTTGGTTCTCAATAATTTAATTCATAAAATCAACTTTAATATATTAATCTCCACAATATAATTGTTCACACAGAATAAAAGTTGAAAAACTCTCCATCAACCAGCAACTCAAGACTCAATTATACCCTCTCTCTCAACTCTCTAAAATATTATTATCTCTTAATTGTGTTATAATTTAACAACTAAATATAAGATTATATTTATAAAGTATTCATAAAAAAAAATTCTTATTTAAAATAAAACACTTTTAAAATAATACTCTTATTTTCATTAGGAGTCTTTTTCTTTCATAATAACAAATTTTTTAAAATAAGATTCAAAAAATATGCCAATAAGACATTTAATAGATAAACTTAGATCTAGCAAAAAAGGCACGGGCCGGCGGGTCAGACCAGGCTGACCAAAAAAAATTTGATTATGGGCTTCTATTTTTCAGCTAAAAAAAGCGAGCTTTTTCGGCCCAGCCCATGGCCAATTTTATTTTTTTTATCAAAGAAAATAAATACATTAATACATTAAAAAAAAATTAAAAGTAACTTAACTCATTAATTATTTAGATCAATTTATAGAACAAAACTTCTATTCATTTGTTCAAAATACTATTATTTCCAAACATATGACTATTAGATATAAAAAAAACTTAAATAAGACAAAATTTAAAATATTATTGATTAGCAAATGTTAATAAAAAATAATAATTAATTATATTTTTATATACTTGCACATAGTATAATAGTGAGAATACGTTACAACTTACATGTATAATCAAATAATTATCACTATATAAATATATACATGTGTAATGTGCTTGTGGTATTATTCTAGCATTTTTTTAAAATTAGTCACTTGATATTTAATTACAATTATTAGTTTCACATATTTAATCAAATAAATAATACTTACAATAGTTTATAATGTTAAAATTATTTCTTAATTAAAGGATTAAAAATAAATTTTTTAATATTTTTTGTTAATAAGTAAATTTTTACTGAATAAAATAAATTGTATTCTATACTCAATAGTTCAAAATTAAAATATTATGTTATGTATCATAATTATTAAAAAAAAAAAATCAATTGACCCGCGAGCTGGCCCGATCCATCCAGACCATGGGTTAAAAAAATTTGGTTCAAAAAAATTTAAATCTTTTTAATCCAACCCAATTACGACCCGATCCGTCATTAACTTGACCCGTTTAAATTGATTCGACTCATTTGTCAAGTGTAGATAAACTAATACCGATTTTCTTGCTTACTTTTTTGACACGGTCAAGTCCAAGGAAATGTTCTCACCAGGGACAAGATTGGAGTCTAGTGAATATGACAGGCCTAAGAAAAAAGTAGTTGTGCAGGTAAGTAGTCCTCGTCAAATCAGCCTCGGGAATAAGGATGAAATGCCCCCACAATTCACAATAGATTTTGAGAATTGATATTTTTATAATAAATTTTAATATTTTTATAATAAAAATGTCATTATATATATATATAGCGATGACTAAATTATTGTTATATACTTTATATATGAATCTTTGTTATAAAAATATCAAGATTTGTTATAAAAATATTAATTTTTTAGATTTTTAGATATCCGATTAAGGTGAAATTAATTCAGTGACTAATAAAATATTGACATACAAATTGGAATATATTCTCTCTACCTGTGTATTAACATTTTATTGATCTTTAAGTTAATTTATGATAGAATTAATTTTATCCTAACTACGTCCGATTTTAGTGGGTGGATCCAAATCCTTTTTTCATTCCACACGCATTATTCTTACATCAAGTTTTGAGTATAATTGACAACTTGTATTTTTAAGTACTCGTCGAAAATTCTGAGTACAAATTCTTCTAATTCACATTATATCATACGTTCTGTCTTCCCTCTTTATTTGTTTGTTTGTTTTTCTATGATCATACAATATATTTTCTTCAATCTCAATTTTTTTGTCCAAGGAAAACAGATAAATAATAGTCCCATTATTATTATATGATTGTCAAAATGATCCAATAAAAGTAACACCAAGGAGCTCAAACCATTTCCAGAAAATATTAATCTAATACATCAAAATCATTAACTACTATATACAGTACATTTTAAGGAATTAATTTAGAAGTCCAACTAAGAAAAAACCAAGCAAAAACAATAAGTCGAACGTAAATGTTTTAGTGTTGTGTTTGTATTGAAAGAATAAAAAAAATAAAAAAATAACTATAAAACATCTCAAGTATATGTTTGATTGATGTTGAGTGATAAAATAATATCCTTGTCACATGCCTATTAAATGAAAATCAAGAAAATAAACTAATTTTTTAGTTCATCGAAATAGTTTATTCATCCTAATACACTTTTTTATATTCCATTTAAATTATGAGTCGATTTCTTTAATTCAAAAATAACATAACTCTTAAATTAAACATAAAATTATTGAGTTAGTTTAAATTTATACATTAAAAAAATACGTTTTAATCCATATCACATATTTTTGTTAGCATATATGTTTCTTATGTAGTTGTATAGTCAAACTATGAAGGAGAAAAAAGTATCAAGTCATTTTAATTATTTTCTTAAATAATTATTAAAGTAATCTTAATTTATTTTCTAAGTAAAACACAAATAACTTCCTTATTTGTTCAAATCTTTCTTTCTCCTTGTGCTCGCTTACTTCTTTATATTTTCATATAAAAATATTATTTTTCAATATTATTTTTCATATGTAAGATAAGAACTTTCTATTTTTGTGGATAAAATAAACTTCAAATTAATAATTTTTAGTCTCAGTAAAATAAATTAATTCAAAATTTAATACTATATAAGAGGTCAAACATAATAAATGAAGACGCAATGTGATAATTCTAATGGTAGAAGTTTCTTTTTACTATATATATAGTTATATATTCGAGTTTACCCATCAACAATGTGTTATATGAAAAAGGTTTTCTAGTAATGTTTTATATGAAAAAGGTTTTCCTCCAGGCCCGTATGATAAAATGTATTTTTTTAAATTCAATTACATATTTAGAATTCAATTGTAATAGAATATATATATATATATATATATATATATATATATATATATATATATATATATATATATATATATATATGTATGAGGCCAGATATTGCCCAAGCAATGAGAGTATTGAGTAGGTATATGTTTAACCCCGAAAAAGAGCGTTGAGCCGCCACGAAAAGAGTTTTTAGGTATCTTTATTGTTCTTCTAATTAATTTTGCATTGCATTTTGGAAGTAAAAGAGATGAGAGCAACTTTGAGGTTGTAGGATCATGGATGCTGATTGAGGTGGAGATGTTGATAACAGAAAATCAACAAGTGGTTGTATATTCAACTTGTTTGATGGTCCTGTGAGTTGGATGAGGAAGAAGTAAAGTGTTGTTGCTCTATCATCTACTGAGGTAGAATGCATGACGCTTACTCATACAGGTAAGGAAGCAATATAGATTCGCAAATTGTGTACCGAGCTTGGTTAGTGAAGTTGAAATGTGACAGTCAGAGTGTTATTCACTTAGCAAATAATCTTGCATTTCACTCACGGTCGAAGTATATTAATATTTAGTATCACTTCATTAGGGAGAATGTTGTTAAGAAATTGATTCTCTTAGAGAATGTTAACACAGCAGTGAACATCACAGACTTCTTAACTAAAGCATTTACTTTGGTAAAATTTGAATGGTGTACATCTGAGGTGGGCGTCAAGAAGTATTCACCAAGAAAGAGAATATAATTAGGATTGATACATACTTCTACGAGTCCGAGTAATAGCCACTACGACAGGGTAATCAAGGATATCGCTCCCCACTGAGTGAGCAGCTGGCTTGCTTCGGTGAGCTGACAGGTGTTGCAAGAAGGCAGAACCCCCTAAAAGTTGAACGCAAGATGTAATTAGGCTTAAGGATTTATTATTAGCCTGGTTTTAGGTTTTACTAATGTATTGAGTTTGAGCTCTTGTTACAGCAGTTAGGATTTTCTAATTAATATAAAATAATGTTTGGTGTGTGAATCATTAAAGAACGTGTGAGATATCTAATGAATATATCAAACAAGTAGGATTAGTCAAATTAGTGAACTTGAATATAACGCGTGCTCTTATATTTTTTCTTCTTCATTTTTTAATCTAATTTTCGTTCTTAAATTCTAACATTCTCTCTTATATTAGTAGTTTTCAACTTCCCATAAAGAGGTAGGGATGAAAGTTTACACTAATTTCAATTATTAGTGAATAGTATTAAATAACTTTTTAATCTTTATGCATGAAACTAAAATGATTATTATTATAAAATAGAGAAAGTATATCCTTAAGTTTGTAAATTTTACAAATTAGACTGTTTCCGTAGCAGTACAAATGAATATATATCTTATTTTGAAAATATTACTTATTTTTTTATTTACAACTAACTTTTTAAATCAATAAGGATCACCTGACGTGTATATCTAGGATAATAAAATAGATTAAACATGAGATAATATAGGAGATTTGAATTCAACAACGGTTACCCAACTTGACACTTTAATTATTGGACCTTAGAAAATAGTACCCAACGTTATCTTTTGTTCTCATGGGACAAAAACTCGAGTGATTATTTTATATTTTTGGAGTATTATTATAGTATGTTCTATTCATCTCATATGAGGGTAAATTTTACACGGGCCATATTACGTATAGACCATATTTTCATATGAGAGGGTGGAGCATACTGTAGCCATGATCTAGAGGAACATAGAATAATTTTTCAAAAAACTCTTACTATAAGAGAAGACTTGTGTTTGTAGACTCTTAAAAGTCATCCATCTACGATAAGATTTAGAGAATATATATTTTCACAAGGAAAATTGATAGTTTTACAAGATTTCACTCACTTAAAGGCGGGACCCACTTACTATTCATGTGAATGAGATCTTGCGGAACTATCAATTTTTTTTATAAAAATATCAGTTCTCTAATATTTAAAAGTATAAAGAAGATCAGGTTCGTGTGAAAAGTAGAGTATGTGAGCTACTTAAGTGTCACTTACATCACCTATATATCAATTATAATTGTAGCAAATGAATCAAAGTTGCAAGTATAAGTACAGAAAAGCTAGCTAAACTTACCATTATATTTATCTTCTAGCTTCCTCTGCTTCCTCTTTCTAATACAGATGCATATGCCATAGCAAACAAGTATCACGAAAATGATTGTCGGAACGATGATGATAAGCTTAGTTTTGTTGTTATCATGGCCTGCAGATACGCCATATAGTTTATTGATAATATCGTATTGGGTTAGAGAAACTGTTGGCAAATATCCTCCAAAACATTACTCGTTCCACAAAAATATTCCCATTAGTTTATTAATTTTTTTAAGTCCAAACAAAGAGTCATTTCTTTTGATGTTGTATAATATTTAACAATATGCTATCATAATTTTATTATTATGTCATTGTAAATAAATTAAACAATAACAAATTTAAGAATAAACATAGAGCAAAAATATATCCCTAAAACTTGTAATTTTACAAAGGGGATTCTGAGAAGCATGTAACGAGGTAAAGAACTAAAGTTTGAAAGGTTTATTATATTAGATTAGTAAAACTGAACCAAGTTAAAGTAAAGAAACTGTTTCAGAGACTCATTTGCCTTGAAGGATGAAGCAGTCTTCAAAAATTTCCAAATTTCCTTTTCTGTTTTTTTTTAAAGAAAAGGAGTCCACTATGATTTCTACAAAGTATTTTCCACCCAAAAGTTTTATTGATAAGGGTTCTTGCATATGATTAAAGCGCCATTTGTCCACCTTTTACCATGCACTGGTTGGTGACAACGATCCTCTTCTTAAAATTATTGGACGTGTCATTTTCAACATCAAGCAATTTAATTTGTATTCTTTTCAAAAGTAATAAAGCAAACACCCCTTCTCATACTTCAACTTTAAGTTCAACATTATTTTTTCTTCGGCTTAAATACACTTTCCTTTTAAGTTTTTTACTTTTTATAACATATACACTAATATTTTAACTTTAAAATATCAAATTTTAATATTTTTAAAAAATTTAGAAATAAAATATTTTGACGTTTTGGAGTGAAATTACCTAAAATACTCTTATTTGAAGTAATTATTACACGTCGGTAACTAAAATGTTTAATTTATTGATATTTAAAGAAACTAAGGTTCAATTTTTTAAAATTAAAATATTAAGATTTAAACTATAATTTTTTTTAATTTTTTTTTTTTAAAAGTTTAAAGTGTATTCAAGTGATTTTCTTCACCATTTCATTTCTTCTGGCTATATATAGAGATTAGCTAGAAAACCACCTCACGCCAGAAATAATTGTGATGGGATCTGGTGTTTTTCTTTTGTTCATCTCTCAAATTCTCCTACATCTTATTGGTTTAACAATTTCCCAGCTTGGGCCTATTTTTCCATTCTATAATTGCACAAATATAGGCAATGAAACAAGTAGCAATATTTACAGATCAAATCTCAATACTTTATTCTCCTCCATCTCCTCTAATATTAGCCAACAAGGTTTCTTCATCTCCTCTGCTGGCCAAAACTCTGATCAAGTCTACGCTATCGCGCTTTGTACCCTTAAGCCAGATTTGTGTCGTAGTTGTTTAAACGACTCGACAAGTAAACTGAGAGAGCTTTGTCCCACACACAAGGAGGCAATTGTCTGGTATGACATTTGTATGTTAAGGTACTCGAATCGCTCTACTATACTCCAAGACATGGAGACTCGGCCTGCCTTCGTTTTGCAAAATAGATATTATTTCTCGGACATCAACCAGTCCAAACAAATACTAAGAAACTTGCTGAATGACGTGCGAGTCGAAGCATCTAGAGGTGGATCTCTTCGGAAGTTTGCTACGAAGAAGGTGCCAGCACGGGCCTTTCAGACCCTTTATGCACGTGTGCAGTGTACGCCTAATTTGTCTGAGCAGCGATGCAGCGATTGCTTAGAAAGTGCTGCTAAACAAATCCCGGAATGCTGCGATTCGAAACAAGGGGCTATATTTTTAACTCCTAGCTGTATACTTAGGTATGAGCAGTACCCTTTTTATGAGGAGACTGCGCTCCCTGCACCTTCACCGCAGCCAGTTCTGCCTCTATCTCCTCCACGGCAGCCAATTCTGCCTCAGTCTCCTCTACCAGAAGGTAAAAATTAGAGTTATGTTATTTCTTGTGATAAAATATTAATTTTTTTTGTTGCAAATAAATACACAAGCACATCATATAAACAAATGCAAATACATGAGAACTTTTTGGATATGTTTATAAACGGATACGGACATAGTAGTATCCGTATCCGTAATCGAAAAATAAATTCGTTATTCGTATTTGTATTCGGCGGATTTTAAAAATCATATCTGTATCCGGTATTTGAAATAATATCCGAATACGAATAATATCCGTTTCTGTTTATTTTATTCAAATAAACAGATTATTCGGATATCCGGATTCATTTATCAATCACATAATATAAAATTCATTCAAATTATTTAGAAAAAATAAAGAAAAAATTTGAATAATTACTCATAACAAATTACAATTTAAAATTTAAACTATACATATTAATGAATGAATGTTAAGTTATTTATTTTTAATAAATACAATATTCAATAGTCTAAATTATAGTTCAAAAAAGTTTTCATTATTTTTGAAATCCAAAATTACAAATGAATGCTCTTCTTATTAATGTTTAAATGTCCATTAATAAGTAGATGTCTACTTTATGAGTTAATTTGGAGTAATACTATAGTGTGTATGAATATTATAATTTATAATTATAATATTTAAATTATATTTATAACACTTGTTAAATGATATATTTTAGATATATTGTAACACTATATATAACTAGAATAAGGGAAAAATAATA
The DNA here is from genome assembly GCA_947179155.2 of Hedera helix. Taxonomy (NCBI): domain Eukaryota; kingdom Viridiplantae; phylum Streptophyta; class Magnoliopsida; order Apiales; family Araliaceae; genus Hedera; species Hedera helix. The sequence continues at coordinate 11,518,938 of OX359278.1, forward strand.
ATGAGTTTTAAAGTATAGTTCATTAATGAATAAATGTTAATTTATTTATTTTTAATAAATACAATAATTAATGCTCTAATTACAATTTAAATAAGTTTTCATTATTTTTGAAATCCTAAATTAAAAAATGAATGCTCTACTTATTAATGTTTAGATATCCATTAATAAGTAGATGTTCATTTTATTTGTTAATTGGGAATAATACTGTAATGTGTATGAATATTTATAATCTATAATTCTAACATTTAAATTATATTTATAACACTTGTTAAATGATACATTTTAGATATATTGTAACACTATATATAACTAGGATAAAGGGAAAAGGTAATAGGTTTTAAAGTATAGTTCATTAATGAATGAATGTTAATTTATTTATTTTTAATAAATACAATAATCAATACTCTAAATTATAATTTAAATAAGTTTTTATTATTTTTAAAATCCTAAATTCAAAATTAATGCTCTACTTATTAATGTTTAGATGCCCATTAATAAGTAGATGTCAATTTTATGTGTTAATTTGGAGTAATACTGTAGTGTGTATGAATATTTATAATCTATAATTATAACATTTAAATAATATTTATAACACTTGTTAAATAATACATTTTAGATATATTGTAACACTATATTTAACTAGAATAAGAGAAAAAATAATGAGTTTTAAAGTATAATTCATTAATGAATGAATGTTAATTTATTTATTTTGAAGAAATACAATAATCAATGCTCTAAATTATAATTCAAATAAAATTTTATTATTTTTGAAATTCTAAATTCAAAAATGAATGTTCTACTTATTAATGTTTAGATATCCATTAATAAGTAGATGTTCATTTTATGTGTTAATTTGGAGTAATGTTGTAGTGTGTATGAATATTTATAATATATAATTATAACATTTAAATGATATTTATAACACTTGTTAAATGATGCATTTTAGATGTATTGCAACACTATATATAACTAGGATAAAGGGAAAAAATAATAAGTTTTAAAGTATAGTTCATTAATGAATGAATGTTAATTTATTTATTTTTAATAAATACAATAATCAATGCTCTAAATTACAATTCAAATAAATTTTTATTCTTTTCGAAATCCTAAATTTCAAAATGAATGCTCTACTTATTAAAGTTTGATGTCCATTAATAAGTTTATGCCCATTTTTTATGTTTGGAGTAATACTATATTGTATATGAATATTTATAATCTATAATTATAACATTTAAATTGTATTTATAATATTTATAACATTTTATAACACTTGTTAAATGATATATTTTAGATATTTTAACTTTATAATAGTAAAAATTCATTAACTATACTTAAATCAATTTATTAATATTATAATAAAAGTGTTATTTCCTACTTTTTAGAAGTGAAATGACATATTTTAAAAATAATTTTCGTATGATAGTAAAAATTAATTATTATATAAGGAATACCATTTTAAATAAATTATTTTGCTTATTATATATATATATATATATATATATATATATATATATAAGTTATTCGGATGCGAATTCCGAATACGAATTCGAATTCGGATATCGAATTCCGAATATATTTACAAACGGATGTTAAACGAATACGAATACGCCTTTATCCGTTTTCGTATCCGTTTATTTGCGGATACCTTTAAACCGAATACGGATATATCCGATTTTTTCCGAATACGAATAATATCCGGATTTTTTTTTAATACCGATACGGACAAAAACGAATTTTTTGATTACTATTCACAGCCCTAATGTTTACTTACTAGAAAAGTCAAATCCTTTTTGTTCGCAGTAAAATTATATGTTATTCTTATTAGAACACTGATTCATTTATTGAAAATTAGTCTCCAAAGCTCCCTTAACTGCCATGATGTCTACGATCTTCAGTTTCTTCATCATTACTGCATGCCATCATCCGCGTTCTTTAAGCTTTACAGTTGTCATCATCCATGATGTCTATGATCAATTTTTTTTTCTTTAAGCTTTACAATTGTCAAAACTGGCTATTTCTTTCAAGCTGTATAATTGTCATAATCCACGTTCTCTTTTATTTAATTTAATAAGCCCGATTTTTTTTAAAATAAAAATTGATATAAAAGGAAAGAAATTGGTCAAAAATAGAATGAATACAAAAATATTATATTTTTTTAGCATTGCAAGTATATATTTAGTTAAATTCATGAATATCTGTCACCAAATAGAAAATACGTCCCAATAACACTCACAAAACATGTTTGGTAGTGGGGGAAATTTTTGGTGGTGATGGTACTGGCAAAGGTAAAGGTGTGCGACGGTAAAAAAAAATTGTTCCAAATTACCGTACCAAACTGATTTTACCAAAAAATGAGTATTGATTTCAGCATCGAATAACCGGTATTGGTAAGAGCAGGGGTGCATAGAAAACTAAAAATTACTGAAAAATCGACTGCATCAAATCGAATTGTTAACAAACTAAACCGAAAATCACAAAATCGAAACTTGTAAAACTAAAAAATCGAAACTATATTGATTGGTTTCGGTTTGTTTTATTAAAAAATCGAAACTGACCGATCGCCTTAATATTATAATATAATTTATATACTTTTCTAATAATTATTTATTTTATATAATTATATATTCATTATATGTCTTTTTTATAATTTGGTGACATTCCAACTCCATGTTATATAACAATACATTGCTTTAAAATTTGGTGACATACTAATTTTATCTTTTATGCTTAAGTTTTAATAACCGACTAAATCGATTAAACCGATAACCGAATAAACTGATTACGAGGTAAAAATTTGGGCGATTTTAGTTTTTAATTTTTTATAATCAACTTAAATGGCTTGGTTATTTTTTTATCTACCAAACCGGCCGTTGTGCACCCCTATGTAAGAGCTTGTTTGACATTGGGACGGTACTAGTATTTACCCATTTGGTACTAAATTTTTCATATATATTATTCTAACCTTTTAAAATCATTTTTTTTTTTAATTTGACTCACACACCCATCTTGGTTTTATCAAAAATTGAACCCCCAATTTCATAAATATCATGGGTTTAATAATACCATTCGAGCCAATAACCTTCGATTTTAAAATCAATTTGCAAATAAATTAAACGAGAATGTTAACCATTTTACTTAAGTCCCAAATGTTAACCATTTTACTTGAGAGATATGAATGGTCAGAAGTTCATGGGGTGGGGTGGGGTGGGGAACTTGGGAATGTGCATATATATAGCATAAAGGCAGTAAAATTATCACACTGTTCTTGATACCCAAAAAAATAACCGATATTAAACTGGTTAGTAAATATGCCGAACTAGTCTGTCCGATTTGTTAGATATCAAGAAAAAACTGGATTTATCAAATTAGTAGCACAACTCTAGGCAGCAGGTGCTGGTGATGATGGGTTGGTGAATGGTGGGCATTGGTGGTGCCACACACGTGGTCGTGTGTATGAGCGGGTAGCGGTGGATGGCGGTTAGTGATGGTAGCAATTTGAGGACGGTGGTAGTGGTGGGTGGGGTAATGGTAGCACACAATTGTTGTTGTGATGGAAGAGTATAATTGTCAAATGGGTACATGATGTTAGGGATCTCAAATTTTGTCTCAACAAATATTTTAAATAATTTGTCACCATAATATTAATTAAATAAATTTTATGTGATTGATTATGTCATAAAATTTCATTAAAATATTCAATGCCATGTTATTTAAGACACATTTGTGACAAAATTTTTGAGACTTCTAGCATTGCTCTTGTCAAATTTGTTCATGTCATTAGAGTGAATCCCTTCTTTGATCCCACCTCAGCGGTGGAATGTAATTATTTTCATTATGTGCCATTTCCTTGAAATTAATGAATAACTAAGCTCATAGTGTATGAAAATTAAATTATCACTCCCTCTTCTAAATAATAATATCAAGTTTATTTTACATAATCAATTTTAGATATTTTAAATTTTAAATTGATATATATATTTTTTAACTTTTGAAAACAATATATTTTGTAATTAGTAATAGGCCGAATTGCAAAAATGTCTCTCAAGTTGTCACTCAATTTTACTATGACCCTTAAGTGGCAAAAATATCAATTTAGTCATTTTAGTGACCCATTAGATACAATTGACTCTTGATGTTGACTCCGACACCATTAATTTTTCCCAAGGTCAGGAATCAATTGAGATTTTTGCCACTTAAAAAGGACCGGCTAAAATTGGGTAACAATTTGGAGAAACACTTTTCAATTCTTTCCATAATAAAATTCATACATATTAATTTTGAATTTAAAAATAATTCAAATTAACTTTAAAAAGTTAATATTGATTAATTTCTATTAATTGAAAAATAGGGTGCAAATAGTACTCTTTTTTTTTTCTTGTTACAGTTTTGTTTGAAGTGCATTCTTGATTTACAATTTTTTTTGTTGCACAAGGAGAGTCCTTTTTTTTTATATTAATAATTATATAAAATAACATAATATCTTCGAACTCATAATAATTGTTTAATTATCATGTCACAACTTTTAAATAACTTACTGTTTTATGGTAAACATAAAACAAAAGTACATTCTCAAATTACAAACGGAGAGAATCGAGTATATTATACATAGTCTCTAGGCTTATCTGTCTTTTCTTTTTCAGGCAAAGATGGCAAGGATGATAACGCAACCCAAACGGTAGTTATAATCATTATTGCAACTGTCGTTTCTATGCTACTTGTGGTTAGTATTTGCATATGGATCATCATAAGAAAAAACAAGTGGAGGAAGCCGAAAGATGAGGAATTTGACAGTAAGTTTATAAAATGGCTTATTTATAATTTCACATCACAAATAACAATAGTAAATATGATATGATATAAGTTGGCCAATATTTTAGGTTTGTAATAGTAGTTTTGGTTCTGCAAATGTAACAAAGGATGAACCAAAAGATTTTCATTTAATGTCTTAAAGTAGCTAGTATATATATTGACATTTCAGTGGTTTTATTTATTTATTTTTTGAAGATGTGGCAGAATCCTTGCAATACAGTTTTGGTACTATACAAGTTGCAACAGATTATTTCTCAGACAGTAATAAGCTTGGACAAGGTGGATTTGGAGCCGTCTATAAGGTAATAAAAACGGATCTAGATAGGGTGAAGTTATCACACCACATACCACCATTAATTTCTATTGTTTCTAATTCTTAAGTTCTTAATAACTTGCTTAGCACTTAATCATATTTTAATTTTTAGGGTAAGCTTCAGAATGGACAAGAAATAGCTGTGAAGAGACTCTCTAGGGGTTCCTCGCAAGGCCACTTAGAATTCAGAAATGAGGTTTTGTTAATGGCGAAGCTTCAGCATAGAAACTTGGTTAGGCTGCTTGGTTTTTGTTTGGAAGGCACCGAAAGACTTCTCATATATGAGTTTGTTCCAAATGCGAGTCTTGACCACTTCATATTTGGTATTCCTGATCCATGCATGTTCTAATCTTCACATGTTCATCTATTTTGAGTAAATTTTGATCATGAAGTTATGGTTTAAATTTTTGTTGTTGTAGATCTAGAAAAGAGGGCATATTTAGACTGGGATAGGCGCTATAAAATTATCAGAGGTGTTGCTCGGGGACTTCTTTACCTTCATGAAGATTCTAGGTTCCGAATTATTCATCGTGATATGAAAGCTAGCAATATTTTGATAGATGCAGAAATGAATCCAAAAATTTCAGATTTTGGCATGGCAAGATTATTCACTGTGGATGAAACCCAAGGAAATACAAGTAGAATCGTTGGAACCTAGTAAGTGTTCATATATTTTATATGGGTTTGGATTTCATTAAGTTAAATTTATAGTATTTTACTATTTTTTTTATTTTTTAATGATAAGTGATGCATTTTAACTCTAGTACTTTATTTGTGGGTCAACACAAATGTAATTGTTAAAGCTTGAATTTGTCAAAACGCTTGACCACCGTCAATGGCTTTGACCTGCACAATGAAACAATTGAGAGCTTGACGGCTTGGACCGTTGGGGCATAGCTCCGGCATGAGAGTAAGTACGGGTTTCAAGAAATGTTAACAATGGAGGTGCTTAGTGTATAGCGAGGTAATTTGGCATTAGATTCTACTTGAACTGTTAACCTTTCTTTTTAAGCCGTCGTCCTTCTCTAACCGTGAAGCATGTGTGACGTTCATGATCAGAGTAATGATGCACGATCCCCATCATGACCAGTAACTGTGTAACCTCTAGACTAAATGTATAAGTGGTAACTGTTATATAACTGCCACATCATTTAAGTGACCTGAGGTGCTTAGCGTGATGGTACAAGTCTTTGTGGGCTTGGATTTCAAGCTAAATGGGCCTCGAGGGTAAATAGCACAATCATTTTGACCCATTTACTTTAATAAAAATCCACAGCCCAACATTGTTCCCCACTCATTTAGCATATAAAATATGGTGAAGGAGTAGAAGGATATAATATTGGGATCTGCGATTTCAACGAGAGCTTACATGCATCCAACTGAGAAGTAGAATTGTTGGGACCCTTAGATAATCATTTCAGTTAGAAATTCGAAAAAGCATATCATCAGGCGGCGCCTTGAAACACAAGGTGCTCTGTGGCAACACGCACGTGAGCCTTACCTGATTCTGCTCGTATCGTCAGATTACTCTGATTTAGATCGTCGATTTGGGTGGGTTTTGAAATTAAAAGAGTAAAAGTATCTGTCATTTCAATTTCTCCTCGCTGTTTACAGGGAAATAGATGTAACAACCCAAATTCGGGCTCCCTTAACCCTGGATCTGGTCCGTTAAAAGTAACATCAATCATGAGTTTAAACTAATTATATTAAACTTATAAACAATAAGCAATACAATTATTACTAGACACCAGATATAAATCTTAAATGGATACAACATCCAAGTTCATACTATTCCAGAATCGCAATCTTTAAATATTTTTATTACACTTTCTAATCATATGAATAATAATTTAGCATACCAACCTGTCACCCTTATACATAAAGGACAAAATTTGAAAATGATTTAAAATAATCTATATATGTTTTCTTAACATTTCGGTTTGCTAATCTATATCACATTTAAGACATAAAAATTTTCACAAGTAATACCCATAGAGATAATTTATTCTATCGCCGGGTTTTACTATAAAAGCATTTATGCTTCGATCTTAATGACTCGTTAGTCAATCTTCATCTTCGCTTCTACCAGAGTAATCAGCTTCCTCAAGCTTTTCTGAAATGTTTTATTTTAAGCAAGGGTGAGCACAATGGCTCAGCAAGTCTAAAAGTTTCACATAACACATAAACATATTTCATCATGCTTCATGCATCTCATGCTTTGCAATGACTACATATCTCATGCATATCATGCTTTGTATTTACTCTATGATTCACGTTATTCATGCATGTCATTTATAATTTCATACAGTTCAATATATATAGAACAATCAACTTAATCATCTATTGTATATCAACAATTCAAATCAACTTGTATCACAAAAGCACATTACCACATTATTGCACATAATAGCATATGCACACATAATAATTTTATAGTATTCTAAATCAGGCACATAATGCAACACGTTCTGAAAAACTTGTCTGGACTTGTATAACCATCTTACGCTAATTTTTCACGTTCCTTGCATTACCTATACAGTATGTGAGATCAACGATGTACAATATCAGTTACAATTCGACTTAATACTAAATCTTTAAAGATATTTATTTCTTCTTATCGTCCCCTTTTAAATCAATAAGGTTAATTTCATATTTTAGTCTCTCGTTGACTTGACTCAGTGTTTCATATTCAGCACTGTAAATCTTTTGTACAAATTATACAGTTCTGACATTTATTAATGTCATTGCATTAATGCCTAGACCTTATTTCTATTTAGGTCGAACAACTAATTAGTTACTAATGGACCATACCCTTGGTTTAACTTAATCACATTATTTAACTCGATGATTTATCATAATATTATCTGCCTTGGATAATATTTTAAACTCTTACTATTAATTAGTAATAACTTATAATGTTATTTAATTGTTAAATAACACTTTAAATAATCATTACTATTATTAATTCTTTTTTAATAATAGTTTAACTTAATCATTATTATTAATCTTTTAATAATAATTTAATTGCTTGGTAGTATTATTACCCTTCAATAATATTTAATTGACTTCTCATTATTATTAATTATTTTAATAATAATTTAATTGTTCATCAATATTATTAATCATTTAATAATATTTGAAATCCTCACGTATCATTAGTAATTATTTGATAATTATTCAACCCTTAACTATTATTATTCAATAGTTAATTACTTGTTAAACACTATTATTAATTCTTTAATAATATGTTAAATCTTTATTTATCATTATTATTTATTTAATAATGGTTTAACTCTTAACTAATATTATTAATCCTTTAATAATATTTTAAATTAATTACATATCATTATTAATTATTGAATAATGATTTAATTCTTAACTATTATCATTTAATAGTTAATAATTAATATTATCAATATATTTTAATTACTTAACAATCTTCTTCCGATTAAATAATAATTTATTCCACTTAATTACCATTTAATTATTATTTAATATGAATAAAATATTAATTAATTAATTAATTATCCGTACTCATTATTTAATCTTAATTAAATAATAAACAATTATATTATTAACTCTAACATCCTTTGATTACTATTTAATATATTAAATAGTAAGCAATTAACCCTCTTTAATTATTATTTAATATTAATTAATTAATTATCTTTATTTATTATTTATTTTTAACTAAATAATAAATAATTAGTTTAAATACTTTCTCATAATTTAATTACTATTTAATATCAATTAAATAATAATTACATAGTTACATCATTTATTTACTATTTAATTATCAATTAAATAATAAATAATTATTTTCCTTCATTAAATAATATGATATAGTTTAAATATCACATTTATTATTTAATAAAAATTTAATAACAGTTTCCTTCAATTATTAGTCAATTAACATACAACTAGTGTACATTATCACCTCAAAAAGTATTAAAAATACTTTCTCTTTTATTTAACCTTACTTACTATTTAATACAACTTGAATAATAAGTAAGTAAGGTTATTAATATTTTCTTAGCATTTAAAAATACATTTAACAATTTTTTCATGTAATTAGTTAGCTTTAATCATTTAATAATTATAGAAATTACCAAATGACATGCTAAAAATACAAAATAAATTTTATAAAATAGTATACGAAATTCCAATCAACTTTTCAGTTCGAACCTTCACCGGAATCGGCCGAAAAAGTGGTGAATCGGTCACTTGAAGGCTCCGGCTGATTTATTTAAAAAAAACCAGCAGTGAGTTTGCAACTTTTTGAAATCTGCCCAGTTTTGGGGTCTCTCACTAAAACCTTAATAATTTGAGTCTTATAACTCCAATGGTGCTCTACTTTATATTGTTGGAATCGTGACATCCCGAACTACAATTTTCCATTATCGGATTAATTTTTCGGACAAGATTTGACCTCCGAAAACAGCCTGGAACTGGACTGTTCATGCAAAACTTCCAACAGTGGAGTGTTTTAGTAGAAAAATCATATCTCACTTGTTTTAAATCGGATTTTAGTCATTCAAGTTGGAGAATTTTCATAACTTCAAGATCTAGCACACAAAAGTTACGGATTATGATTCTGAATTACGGTTCATGAACAGTAATTCTGGGAATGAGGCTACCCGGTTTTTAGTTTTCCGGTAAATATCATTTTACAACTTTTGCTAAGTTTTCCCACATAAATGCTTATGGATCCATACCAAAAATCTATGAAATACTTATTTAACATATCTAGCATGTATCTAGACTTAAAGAACATTAAGATGGTATTTTTACCATTTATTTCTTATTTTAATCACATAACAAGCATAACTAGGGTTTTTAGGATTTTCTAACCTTTTTGTTTTGTGTGCTTGCTTTCTTTTCCTTCCAAAATAAGAGATGAACCTCCAAGCTCTTCTCTTGGTTAAGAATGGGTTGAGCTGGCTTGACTCGGCTCGACTCGGTTAAGTTAACTCATTAGTTTATTCACTATTTCACTCAACTCACTTGGAACTCACTCTAACTCACTAACCACTCAATATAGAAGAGCTCTTGGGAGATTCTTGGAACCCCCAACAAGGTTGCCAAACATTGGTATTTATAGAGCTTCAAAATCTATAGATACACAATTTATATCTAAGCATTTTGGCTAGCAATTCACAAAGTCAAGATTTGGTCCATATTTTAAGGGATTGCTTGGATATTTAATAATCAATTAGGACAAAAAAATCAACCTCTAGCCATACCATAGGTACACCCGGCCACTCCCTCCAAATTGGCTAATTTGGATTTTATTTTTCCTTTATTTTTGGCAACTAATTCATAAAGCAAAGCTTTTAGAAGGTGAGCTAGGGTTTTGGGCTTGGAATTAATTTGTATTGGGTCAAACATGATCAATTATCCAACATTTGGTTGGGCTATCCAATAACCCTAATTAGGTTTCAATTAAATCAATTAAGTTAGCCTAATCATGATAGATTATAAATAAAATGTGAAATTCTATCATTAAAAAAGAAATTAGGCTTAAACAAATAAATGACCAAATCATCATACAAGTCCATTAATAATTATTAAATGGTCTTTTTTAATTCAATTAATCAACTAGGCCATTGAAAAATAATTCCCTACTTGGACTATTAATTTTCATTATTTAACTAACACAAAATTAATCAATAATCAATTTAATTGATTTATTAGTTCTTATTATATTCTCATATATTCAAATTCATTTGAATATTTAATTAGGGTTTAAACTATATCAATTTCTTGATTTAAAAATAATTCAAGGATAGTCCCCTATTTAATTTAATTTAATTACCTTATATAATTTATAATTATTATATAAATTATATAATTATTCTTCATAAATGATTTATCACGATCGGCTAAAATATAATTAGTGCACCTCCAAGTATATACGTATCTATACATATACACCTTTATGTTAACTTAAAAATATCTCTCCAATAGAAATTTATTTCCATAATAAATTTTCTCATAAGTCATACTAAAACTCTTACATAAATTATTTTGGTCAAATATAATCACCGAACTTTAAAGGTATTATATTACCTTATTTTACCCTAGCAAATTATCTTTATTATAATTCCCTTATCTATCGAGTCATTAATCGCATCTTGAGTTAATGACTGATTTACTCGTCCTTCTAAGGCATCTCTGCTCTAAGAGAAAATTTTCAGGGTTCTGCAACTCTTGAACCTCCCAGGTTCTTACTAATACATAGATAAAAAAAAATAAATTATCCATCTATTTTTCACCCTTATCACAGAACTAGGTTTTTTTTAAAATTTTACAACCTTTATTAATCTCCTCAATATTTTCATTAAAAGAAATATTGTTAAATATTTGGGTTATTACAATAGAAGAGAGCCCTAGCTTCCAAACGCATCCCTAAATCGCTATATATTCTCCATTCCAGCTTAACTTTCCTTCGATTATGAGTAAGTTTTCAAACTTCCTTTCTTTAAATTTGCAAATGGGTAACCAGGAAAAGGGGAAAAAACATTTTGCCTCCGTCATGGCTTCATATTCCATTGTTAAGGGCAGAACGACGGTGACTGGGCCTAGAGTTTTCAGTGAAAAGGAGAGAAAAATCCCAGTGGTATTGAAAGAGAGGGATGTTGAACAACATAATAGAAGTAAATATACCGTCGACGAGTATAGAGCGGCCAATACTTCGTCCAGCATCATGGCGCAGGCCTGGAACTGTTTAGGACTGATTTTTATATCCCCGATGATTACCAGATTAGGATCCTACATTCGAAGAAAAGAATGTATTGGCAACCTAAGGATTCTGATAACGGGTTATGGATTGTTGTTTCAAAATAACAACTCGTGTTCAGTCGTCGTTTCCTACTGAGACCTTTTCTTATTCACTTCATTCATACTACGGGTGTTAGTTTGAACTAACTAGTTCCCAATACCTTCATTCATTTATTTAGTTTCAGGGCTTTCTGTGCATCTAAAGGCGTAGAACCTAGTTTAGATTTCCTTTATCAATTTGTTGCCTTAAGGATTAAAGAGAGTGGGTTTTATCAACTCATTAAGTAGGTAGGTAGGGAGATGTTGATGGAATCACTAACCAGTGACAAGGGGTGGCACAAATAATGATTGTTCATAAAGGGACCTGATATCGATTTGATTGGCCCCTAGGGTGGAGTCGAAACGGGACCAATTGAACCCAATTAGGATAAGTTCGAGACAACTGAAAGAATTTGAATCTTCATATTCTTAGAGGCTGAGGAAGGCTTATCGGGATCATCTCAATGATCAAGACTTTTTGTACTTGTTTAACTGTGAGTGTTCATATGAATCTTTTGAGACCAATCACTCGCTGTTAATTGAAGTAACCTCGCCTTCCCTTTTCTTGCAGTGGCCACTCAATATAAGTCTCCTCATAATGAGGATATCTGGGGAGCCGCTGTGCTAGTTAGGAAGAAGATTGTGGGAATTGACAAGCCGATAGAGGCCAAGAAGTTGAAAGAATTGGGGCAGCTGCGTCCTTTGGGCAGGCCGAGACTCGGGGGTCCTACCGAAGTGTCCTATTGTGTTCCACCGTCTGTTATAACCTCCAAAGGTCCCGCCAGAGTCTGTTGATCTTCCTGTTAATACTGGTATAGGAGAACCGCTTCGACCAGTGTTCTTTATGGAGGAAGGGCCTGTTGTTTCTAAGGAGACTGCAAGACTAAAGAGGAAGAGGAAGGAGAAAGTTTCATACCTCCCATATACTCCCAAGAAGCACAAGATGTTATCAGGGGGGACTTCCTCCGAGGACCCTGTAGGCGCGGTTTGTTTTACTTGCCTTGAGAAGTTTGATCCTTCGGTCTTCAAATGTTTCCTATTAGCTGCTGATGATTCGGTGTTTGAGGGAAAAGATCCCCAGTCTCTTATGGAGATGTTTTTATTGCACCAAGCCCAAGTAAGTTGTCGGTCCTCATACTTGTCTTCTCTTTTATGTTTAATCTCTCATGTCCTCTGACGTTTAAATCGTCACGTCATCAGGTGAACACTATTATAGTTCGAGTTATTGATAGTCAGAAGGATCTCCTTCAATGGTCCAAAGAGGTCAAGAAGGCTAATAATGATGCCAAGAAGTTTTATGATAGCTTCAAACCTATCTCTGCAGACATGAAGATTCTTTAAACTAACAATGATAAACTTTTGAAGGATAAGGATGAAGTTGAAGCTTCTCTATTTGAACCTAATGTTGACGTTGCAAACTTGAACGAAAGCTTGAGGGCTTCCCAGACAGAGAAGTTTGAAATCGATGATAAGTTCAAGGAAGAGGATAATAGGCAGAGAGTCGTCTAGGAGGAACTACGTAAAGCCCACACTTGTATTCGAGAGAGAGATGAAACAGTCAAGGCCTATACTGAGATGCTGACCAAATTGGGAGAATACTTCAAAAGGGTAATTGAAGGCTAGTATTCTAAAAAAGATGTTATGGCCAAAGATCCTTCTCTTCCGATACTTTATTTCCACATCTTCGCGAAGGGATCATTGATGATTATAAAGCTACGCTATACTTTACTGAAGAAATTAACCGTTGTGTATTGGGTGAGTTCAACGAAGGTTTTGAGCTGGCGAGGAATATGCTACGAATGAAAGGGTATTCCTAGAAGAACTTGGGCTTGTACTCCCCAATCAATAACTTCTCTTAGACATTCCTGTTGATATTTTTTTCTAAATCTTTTGATCAAACTCTGTAAACTATTGACCAAACTTTTAGGTCTATCTTAAGTCTTTATCTTCCCTCCTTTTTTACCATTATGTTGTGTTAAATATTGTCCATGTTTAATATGATTGTTACCCTTGGCTTTCCCGCCTCCTAGCCTTATATAAGAAAATCAAAGATAAGGCTCAAGAACAAGGTAGGGTGTTAATCAAAACAAAGCACACTAATATTTAATAGAATTGTTAAAAGACAAGTAAAATGGCTAAATTTATAAAATATCCTCTTCGGGAGCTTGACTGCCTCCTACCGAAGAATATTTTCTTTTGAGAATCTAAGGGCATCGGATCAAAGAGTGAATCTTCAAGGTTTCAAAGATCTCAGACAGAAGGGTAATTCCTTCGAGAGCTTAGCAACTTTTGATCTAAGGTAAATCTCCTTTAGGAGCCGAAGGGCATCTGACTAAAGGGTAAGCTTCTTTGGGATCCCAGGTTTGTTAAACTGAAAGGCAATTCTTTCAGGTTTCCCTGTTTTTTAGACTAAAGAGAAATCTCATTTGGGATTCTGAGGATGTCAGATCGAAGTTTTAAATCTTCGAGATTTCCAAGGTTATCGAACCAAAGGGTAGCATGTATCAGAATGAACATTGTAAATTTCGACCAAGTATGTTGCTTTTGGAGTTGAGAGGATTTCGTGCTCTGTTAACTTGTCAAATGATCACCTGATGTTGAACTTTGTGTAAATAATAGGCCTAATCCTAGAGTATAAGACAAGCGTGCCCAAATCTTTGAAGTTGAATTTTAAAAGAGACATAATTTAAGGTGGCAGATTCTCGAGAATTTTGACCGGTTATTTTGGGATAATAATTGCAGCAGTTAATATAAAGAATCTTAATAGATTGTCTTGGGATAACGAGCGTTTTCAAATCCATAGGCAAAATAAATGCTGAGACCCTAGGGATTCCAATTGATTCGTTGCTTTAGAGGTCGATATAAATAGGGGTAAAGAGATGACTAGTTGTTCTCATACTTTCAAAAATAGTGATCTCCCATAAAAATTAGTAGCGATCATTTTCTCCTATCCCCAAATTCCATGGCTTCATTCTTCTCCACTTTTGGTGGAGTCATAATCAAATACCTGAGTGATGGGAGAGAATATGATATTAAATAGATGATCATTCTGAGTATGATCACATTACTAACTGAGTCTCTGTAATTGCTCTTCATGTTAAAGGCAACCTCTTTAATTGTTATTCAAGAAAGACGAGGGGTTCCGTATGTTGCTCTAAATCCTGGACTTTTGAAGGGGCGAGATTAATCCATTTGATTATTGAGAAAGGTTTTTTTCTCCTTTTTTTTGAGTTAGTCTAGTTCTTCTTCTGCATCCAATGATGAGCTTCTGGAGGGGCATACTCCTCTCTTGCTCTTCCTTATCGCTCTGAATAGAGAGGTTAGAACTGGATTTCTAGAACTTTTCTTTTCAAAAAGAGATTCCTTGCCGCAGAGAAATACAGAGCGGGCTTTATAACGAATGCCTCCCTGAAGATATGGATTATTAAGAAGGGATCTTAAGAGAAGATATCTAGCCAGTGAAGAAATTTTTAGCTGATAGGACTCTTGTATTGGATCTGAAGAGATAGGATTTTGTAACAGACCTTGTACAAATTTCGTCTATCAATATAAATTTTCATATTTAGTTTGTCTTATTTTGTTAGACTTCTTCTCTTTTATCAAATCTGTTATATTGTTTGTAATTTTTGTTTGATGTAAAATTAACATTTAAACTTTCCTGTCCCCCCCCCCCCCCCCCCCCCCAGCCGTAGTTGTAAAGTTAAATATAAGGGTTAGCAATTTTCTAAGTGTGTCAAATCAAGACAAAAGACAATAATGGGACAAAACAATAACTTTATTAATTTCTAAGAAGTAACAACTTTGGTTGAAGTCAACTTAAAGACAAGTAAAGAATATGTACAAGTATTTGCTGATAGTATTTTCCAAGTCGAATTGCATGCCATGTATTGGGTATGTCTTGGCTATCCATTGTCTTCAGTTTATAAGTCCCCGTCTTTATTACTTCAGTGATCTTGTAAGGGCCTTCCCAAGAAGGCATTAGTTTGCCAGTTTCTTAAGGTGTTGAGCTTCGGCTTCCTGGAGAACAAAGTCGCTTACAAGAAATGTACTGAGCTTTACCTTTTTATTGAAGTGTCTAGCCGTGCGCTGTTGATAAGAAGCAAGTTTGAGCACTGCATTGTCTCGACACTCTTCAAACAGGTCAATCTTTTCTCGAAGTCCCCCACTATTGGGCATCTTATTGAAGTTCTGAACTCTTGATGATGGAGCTCCAATTTTAACTGAGATTAAAGCTTTAGTCCCATAGGCTAACTTAAAAGTAGTTTCACCTGTTATGGTCCGATGGGCAGTTTGGTAAGCCCATACGATGTAGAGTAATTCCTCGAGCCACTTCCCTTTTGCTTCCTCAAGTCTTTACTTGATCCCATTAAGGAGGGTCCAATTTATGACTTCAACTTGGCCGTTAGCCTGAGGGTGGGCCACAGAAGTCCGGTGGTGTTGTATGTTCAATTGTTGAAGAAAACCTTTAGACTTTCTTCCCATATATTAAGTCTCATTATCGGATACGAGGATCATCGGGATGCTAAAATGATAGACCACTTGCTCTTTAAGGAACTGAAGGCAAGCCTCTTCAGTTATCTGAGCTAAAGGCTTGGCCTCCACCCATTTCGTGAAGTAATCTATTGACACCACTATGAATTTAACCTATCATTTTCCTTGTGGAAGGGTACCCAAGATGTCGATTCTCCATTCCTCAAATGGAATTAAAGATAGGATTAGTGTTAACTCTTTGGGAGGTTGCCGAAGTATTGAGGCAAAAGCTTGACATTTGGGGCACTTCTTAACATAGTCTTTGGCGTATCGTAGCATTGTCAGCCAATAGTAGCCCTGCCGAAGAATCTTGTGCGAGAGTGATTTGGCACCCATATGATCTCCACTGTAACGCCCCAAAATCCCAGTACTTCCTATAGCGGACGACTTTGTACGTGAAAACTTCTTATATCTACCAACTTAACCAATGATCCCATAATCATATTGGTTGAATTAGTCTATTTTAGATTATTTATTTAAGAATTTCTTTAACTTCATTCCTGGATCTTAACTTTAAATCGCTATCAGTGACTTACATCCATTATTAAAGATAACACCTTATTATTCAAGTTTTGCTTCCTTATGAGTATTTTATAAACTCATAATATACAAATGTTAAATCGTTAAGTTTATAGATGTTACATTTATCCATAAACCTTATCTAACTGAAATTTAGAATATCAACAATAACAAGATCAATCTATATTATCAATACCCTAATTCAGTACAACAGTTTTATAAACGAAGTTCTTATACTAATTCCCAAAGATCTTTCATCATTTCATACTAAGTCCTTATAATCAATACAACAAATTTAATAATATTTCTACTATTTTAACCTTATAGATTTAGACATTCTATTCTTCAATATATCCAAGGGTTCATAGCATTAACCGTATGATTATTCTTGGAACAGAAGAATCTTACAATAAATGTTTACATATTTATATGTGGCAATATTATTTTTCTTACAGAACTCCCCATACTATTCAGTACATTCACTTAGATACATATCTTTTTAGAGATATCTCTTCATATCGATATTTTTTATTTATCTGAAATTCATAATATTAATAACACACTTGTACATGGAACAGAGGAACCTTGCGATGAATTTGGTTTCTTCATCGGTGCTAAATCTCTGTTCTTACAGCACTCAAAATGTTATTCAATATCATCATTCAGATATATAGTTCTTTATCAACATTGTTTTAATGTTTAACAATTATAAGTTATATCAAATTTAAAGACATAACACTATTTGATGATAATATGATAATATCATTGAATAATATTTGGTTACATGCTTGCTTGTTCATATTACAAAAGTCATTAAGATTTAATTCAAAAACAAAATAATAAATACATGCTCTCTAATCTAACTTCACTTCTTTACGATCACGCTCTTCATATTATTCTTCTTAACTGCAAATACAGGTTTATTCGCAAGAATGAGCACGACGGCTCAACAAGTCTAACAAAATAACATATACACACTTTATGATTTTATATAAACCTTAACATGCTTTGACTTAATGTATCTCTCAATTCAATATCACGAATAACTTTTATTTCAACAATTTATATTACGTTGTCACACAAAGTGTATAAAACATTTATATAACTTGTAACATAACACATAAGAGTTAGAAGACTTGCAAACATAAGTTAAAGACTTCACATAACACATAAGAGTTAGAAGACTTGCCTCGATACCTATTTAGTTTAATTTTTGTTTGTCAAATGACCTACACAATTATTTTATTTTACAATTCAATTAGTATCTATAAAGGTAAAACATCAACTTAACTAGTTATCTTGAATTTCAAGTTCCTAACGGCCTTTCGTTAGGACTTTTCATTAACCAACAAGTTAAACCGGAGTTCCGACTTGACAAAATCTTAACGAGACAAAAATTTAAGTTTTAAAGACTTGGACTGGCGCGAGACGTGCCGTGTATGTAGATCCTAACCTTAGGTTTGGACTGCCCAACCCACCTTCATTCAAATGGCCATAACTTCTTCATTTCTTAATGTTTTAGGGTGATTCTTGAGTCTAAATTCATTAGAATTTCATGATCTACAACTTTATTTTGGATAATAAAAGCAGATACCAACCACAAGGGGTTATAAAATGGCAATCAAAGTCAGAATAAAAATTACGTTCATCTTTCTTTGATCTAATTAGTAAAATATGATACCTCAAGCATTAATTTTCTAAGATAATATGTTCTAACACTCAATAATACTTCAAAACATAAAAATAATAAAATCATAAACCTATTTATGTAGATATTTATGACTTTTACTCAAGAACGCGAAGAACAAATCGAACATTGTAACAACTAGGGTTTTGATGTTTTTGATTCAATACTTGATATAAAATGGGCATTATAACTTCTTGTAAAAGTGATGTTTACTAATCTAGACATAAAATAAATTAAGCATTATAACTACTTATATTTGCTCAATTTAACTAAACTATGAATTAAAAATTGACATAATAACAACTAAGAAATTATACCTCTTGAAGTGCAAGCTTTAACTATTTCTTTGCAAGGTTTCAATACATGAATTAAAACACTAACTCACAATAACTCTTACTAATTTTGTTGCTCTAAATTTGCTTTGTAAATGGTTGAAAATAGTGAAGAGCTAGTGCCTCTATTTATAGGTCGAGCAAACCTAAGACATTTAGGTCATTAATACATTACTTTCAAGATAAGTTTAAGCAAAAGATCTACCATCACCTCCACATTTTAGCCAAAATTTTTGAGCTCATTTAATTCCATTTAATGCATTTAATCATCACTTAATGTGACATCATCATCTCTATTTTGAATGGTCAAGATCTAGCCTACAATTTGATAAAGGAAGAGAAGTTCAAATTGGCTTTCTCAACCTTGGAAGTGGCTGGGCATTTAGGGGTATTAAGGTCATTTCATAAGCTTTAATGAAGGTTATTTTAGTCCATTCATAGCTTAGTTTGGTTACTAGTTTAGTTTGGTTAGATTATAACTTAGTTACGCCTAACTTGGTTAGTTTCCAACTAGATGTTATTAAATCTAGTTCAATTCCAACTAAATACCATCTAACTTAGTTTAATTCTAACTAAATTAGTTAGCTTTCTAGTTCATTCCTAACCAACTAGTTAGCTTTCTAGTTTGAATTCAACTAGCCACTATTGATGACTTTTATTATTCATCGGTTGACTTTTCGTATTTATATTGAATAATTCTCGTATTTTATCTGTACAATTTTTGTATTATATGCATATTTATGAATAATAACTTTTCTAGGTTTTCTAACCCTTAGGGTTCAACCCTTAGATTTTAGGTTTTCTAACATTTAGGTTTTAAGCTTTCTAACCATTATGGTTAGGGTTTATTTTTTTTTTTCTAATTTAGGTTTTAATCTTAAAATAACTTCTTAATTTTAATAAGTGTTAAAGTTAAATACTTGAACCAAAACACAAAATTCTACACATAGAAAAATCACATAACACATTTGAAGCTCAATTCAAGCTTTATTAATCACATAATATATAGTTTAGGTTAAAAATTTAATCTCTAATCGTATAAGAATCGTAGTTTCGAGTTGTATACAGTCTTTAAAATACCTCAATTTATGCTCAAGCAATCGTTCTTAGGTTTTGAATCAACAACCTTTATATAGATCTTTTCAAATCATATTTAAAATGTTTGGGATATTACATCCACAGATAACTTCATGTACTTCTCGAAGTATGTAGACGGCCCTTCTGGGGTCTACGCAGAGGAGTAATGGTGCAAATCGAGACATGAATCACCAAAGCGCGACCAACCTTCTAGTTAGCTTATGAACTTCCTTAAATTTTTTGGGGAGTTGTATGTTTACTATCATCAATATCTTTTTAGGGTTGGCTTCAATCCCTTTTCGGCTCACCATATACCCCAAGAACTTTTCCAATCCAAGTCCGAAGGTATATTTGGTCGAATTTAGTCTTATGTTAAACTTCCGGACGTTCTGAAAGCACTCTCTCAGATCGGTCATGTGATCTTTTGTTTCTATACTTCGAACTATCATATCATCGACATAGGCCTCCATGTTCTGGCCTATCTGACTTTCGAAGACTTTGTTCATCATTCGTTGGTAGGTTGCCCCAGCATTTATTAATCCAAAAGACATCACCCTATTGGTATAAATAGTCATTTGAGCGATGAATGCCACCTTCTGGATGTCGTCTGCCTATATTGGGATTTGGTTGTATCTTGAGAAGGCATTGAGAAAACTCGGCATTGTATGGCTAGAGGTTGAGTCAATTAAATTATCGATGCTAGGAAGGGGTTAACAATCCTTCGGACAAGCTTTGTTCAAATCAGTATAATCGACACACATTGTAATGCCCAAAATCTCGTACTTCCTACAGCGGACTTTGTGTGTTAAACTCCATACATTCTCCGGTCTTTGTAGCTCATGACTTGTACTTCTCTTTGCTCGTAACTTAACTAATGATCCCATAATCATATTAGATGTACTAGTCTATTACATACAATTATTTAAAATTTTCTTTTACTTAATCTCTGAATCGTAACTTGGTCTCGATCTCATCCTTTATACAAGTATCAACTTGTAGTTCATCTGTATACATAGATAACACCATATATACTGGTCAATTTTTAATCTTAAGGTTTAGACATTCTATATTTCAATATATCCAAGGTTCACAACATTAATTAATAATAAGATTGATCTAGGAATAGAATAATCTTGCGATAAATGTTGAATTTTTATCTGTGGTAAGATTTCCTTATCGAACTCCATATATTATTCAATACCCTCACTTAGATATATATATATTTATAGAGATATCTCTTCATATCGATATTTTCTATTTTTCTGAAATTCACAATATTAATAGCACACTTGTGCTTGAAATAGAGGAACCTTGCGATGAATTTGGTTTCCTCATCGGTGCTAGATCTCTGTTCTTACAGTACTCACAATATTATTCAATATCCTTATTCAAATTTATAGTTCTTTAGCCATATTGTATTAACTTTTACTATCTATCTAAAATTCAGAGTATCAACAATAACATGATCAATAAATATTACAAAAACCCTAATTCAAATTAATAGATCTTCAACAATTTTAAGTTATATCAAAGTAAAGTTATAACAATATTTAATGATAATGTGATAATATCTTTGAATAATATTCGGTTACATGTTTGTTTGTTCATATTTCAAAAGTTGTAATGACTTAATTCATAAACAAGTAAATAATCTAATCTACGTATTCTTCTTTACATCTATGATCTTCTTATCATTCTTCTTAATTGCAAGTAAGTTTTATTTGCAAAGATGAGCACGATAGCTAAGCAAGTCTAACAACTAACACATACACAACTTATGCTTTCATATACACTTTAGCATGCTTTGACTTATCATATTTCTCAATTCAATATCACAAATAACTCTCATTTCAACAATTTATAGCACGTTGTCACACAAAGCGTATAAATCACTTTTATAACTAGTAAACATAACACATAAGAGTTAGAAGACTTGTCTTGTGTGTTTAATAATTTAAACATTAAGCTTATTTTTCGCTTCGTAAACCCTACATAATTGGTTACGCGCATACGAGAGTTAGTCTAACAGATTTTACATCTTAATACGTGTTTTTAGAACTCACTCTAACTATTTCCATAAGTGATTTTATTTGAAAATTTCTCCAACTCATTTGGATAGATTGTTGGACTGCCAGACCTTGGCACACTTAAACGGCCATAACTTTCTCATAACTAAATATTTTGATGTGGTTCTTAAGTCTAAATTCATTAGAAGTTCATGATCTACAACTTTCATGAAGGTGGCTAATATAGATTCCTAACCGATTTGCACAAGAATTGCTAAAAAGAGGACTGCTTCAAAATTATTTCAACTTTCTTTGATCCAATTGGTAAAATATAACACCTCAAGCATTAATTTGCTATGATAAGATGTTTTAACACTTAATAACATAAAAATAACAAAATCATAAGCCTACTTATGTAAGATTTCATGACTTTTACTCAAGAACACGAAGAACTAAGTTTCTTCGTTCATTTACTACAACTTGATATCCCTGGCGTATCAGGCTAGTACATCATGTTTTAGGACTCCATAACACTAAATTACAAAAATCATAAATCTACATATGTAAAAAATTATAACCTTTACTCAAGAACATGAAGAACATAAATAAAAACATAATTTTGATTACCTCTTGAAGTGTAAGCTTTATTACACTTCATCCTTCAAGCTCTAGATTACTTGGTGAATTGGTGAAGAACTAATGAAGCTTAAGGCTCCTATTTATAGGACTTTCAAAATTAGGGTAGTATGGTAAAAATAATAACCAAACTTTGGCTCCAAGTTTAGCTTCTACTTTGGCTCCAAATTTGGCTTCAAGCCTTAAACATCTAATACCCTAATGCCCTTCATCTCCCTTGGCAAACGATCTTCTCTACCCTCACATTTTCTACACTTAGTTTTAGGTATTCTTTATTTAAATACACAAGTATCCATCGTATTATACTCTGTATAATTTTTTTTATTATTCTCGTATTCTACTAGTATAATTTTTGTATTATACACATATTATTTTTCGTATTATACTTGTTTAATTCTTGGTATTACTTTCGTATAATCTTTAGGTTTTCTTTTGTTAATCATTATTTCGACCAATTAATTAGGTTTTAATCAATTTTGCATTCTAACATTTCTGAATAGATATTATTCATTTTTCCTCCGTATAAACACTATTTCGTAAAACAGGAAGTAAAAAAAATGAAAAGCCTTTTCTCGTGGATAGTGTTTTTGGCGACTATTTCTTGAAATATGGTTAAACGTGCAAAAAGTCAAAAAAACTTTTTCACGTTTCCTTATGTGAATAGTATTTTTGCATTTTTCTGTGAAAAAACTTTTATTCATTATTACATGTTTTTACTTCATAGGAACGTCATATCTTGAAAAGGAATATCAAAAAGACATACACGTTTTTTTACGGAGCCTAGGTTATATCCTTAAAGTTTAACCCTAAATTAAGTTTTAACCCTAGTTTAGGGTTTAGGTTATAACTTTTTTTCCAATTTAGGTTTTAACTTCAAAATAACTTCTTGATTTTAATAAGTAGTAAGGTTAACTACTTAAACAAAATAACAAAATTCTATACATAGATAAATCACTTATCATATTTGAAGCTCAATTCAAGCTTTACTAATAACATAACACATAGTTTAGTTTAAAAGTATAACCTCTAATCGTATACGAATCATAGTTTCGAGTCGTATTTTGTCTTTCAGATAACTTAACGTATACTCGAGCAATCGTTATTAGGTTTTGAATTGACAACCTTTATATAGATCATTTCAGATCATATTTAAAATGTTTGGAATATTACACACATCTTCCATTTTTCATTATGTTTCCTCACCAAGGCAACATTAGCCAACCATTCTGGATAATCTATCTCGAAGATAAATCCTGCCTCTATCAGCTTCGCTACCTCATCATCAATTACCTTCTGTCTTTCGGGCGCGATAATTCGACGTTTCTTTTTAACCGGCTTGATATGGGGGTCTAAGCTCAATTTATGAACAACTACTGAAAATTTAATTCCCGACGTGTCAACTAGAGTCCATGTAAAGATATCAGAGTACTCTTTCAATAAAGTAATTAGGTATCCCCTGAAGTCTGATTGTGGCCCGATCCCTATATGAACAACCTTTTTCTTTATTTTCAGGGAATAACTCTATCTCCTATGTTTCCACTGTAGGAGTTATAATCGGTTCAGGACCCGTTTCTGTAAAGGGCTGTAGCTCTATCTTCATTGTTTTCTTCTACTTGTTAACCCCAATAGAAGTTGCCTCTAGAGTATGGAGGTAACACCTTCGGGACATATTTTTAGGTGAGGGATCGAGGTGGCAGCTTTCAACGCTGGTGATGTTGTTCTTCCCAAAATTGCATTATAGTTGTTCTCCACATTCACGACGAAAAATCTCGCCATTAAGGAGGTTTACTTTGGCGTTGTTCCGTAGGCCATATGCATCTTTATAGTCGTAGAAACGAGAACTGAGGCATTATCGAAGTCGTATAATGGCGAGACTTTGCATGGAATCAACTTTCTATCACCCAGATCTAATTGGTTGGAAGCATGTATGTATAATACATTCACCAAGCTCCCATTACCTACAAGAATCTGCCTCATATCCATGGTCCCCACGTGCGTTGTTATCACGAACGCGACATCATCTGGGAGGAACATGTCAGGCCCTATAGTCTTCATCTGAAAAAATGATGGGGTCGATTTTAAAATTCTTTTGCTGATCTGAGACCTGATGAACTACTTTGGATAAGATTTTATCTTTCTTTTGGAAAGATTTGCCACCAATCCTTCTGATCTCCTGGGTCTCTCAGTAGTGTAGCAGTCTAAGTTCACCTTTTGGATCTATTCCTCAAGGAAATCCTTTAATTGATAACAATTATTTATGTCATGGCACAGAGCCTCATGATAAGCACAATACTTGTTGTTGTTCTTCTGTCTAGTGAATACTCGAATTTTTTAAAGTCTCCGAAAATATGGTTGGTCTTTGATCTCGCTCACTATTTAGGCTCTACTTGCGGCCAAGGGGGTGTAACCCTTGTCTCCCTTTTCTTAGGATCCTCATTTTGAGACTAATATGCTTTCTGGTCTCTTCAACCATCGCCACTTTTGTTGAAATCCTTCTTCGTTTCTTCTCAATGGCCATAATTTTTTTTATCGGCATTATTGCCTCTGGGGTCCCTTCTCTGATGATTGTTATCATAATATCTTGAAGGGCCCCTAAGGTTGGCCAGAGCCTCTTCGATTTTAATGAATTTATCTACGATCTCGTAGGCTTCGGCTAGAGATCGGGGAGCTTTTAGGATGATTTCCTCTATGAGGCAGCTAGACCTTTCCACGTGTAATCCCATTATGAGGAATTGCACTGCCTGTGCCGAATTCAAGATGAGGATCTCGGCTATTACTTTTTTGAATCTCTTTATGAATTGCCGAAGAAGTTCAATAGATTTCTACCATACTTACAGTAAAGAAGTAGTCATTTTGGCATGCTTCTTATTCCTACCCAAGCATACGTGGAAGTGGTCTAAAAGATCTTCCCACGAATAGATCGAATTGACAGAAAGGGAGATTATCCATTCTCTTGTCGTCTTTGTCAATATTGAAATGAAGAGCTGGCACATCCCTACTACATCGCATCCATGGAACCACATTACCCATATGTGGTCATGAGGGTCACCAATTCCATCATACTCTTTTAGGACCGACACCTTAAGAATCTGATTAATGGGTGCTTCCTCAAGCTCCTTTATAAAAGGAGACGAGGACGACTTCTTTCCAGCAGCCCCGACACGGCTCTTAAAACTTTTTGGACCAGAAGATTTTGTAATTTGACTATCTCGACGTTATCGTTACTGCTGTTCTCCACCTCCACATCGTTGCGGAGTTCTGGACCGTTGCCTCCGACCCTCTGAGTTTAAGAACCAAACGGTAATGGCCTTATGGTCTTGTCGGGAGGGGTGTTACCCTGTCTGGGATAAAGCCCATTTTTCCCCTTTCAGACTAACCTTTGTCCGCTCTAAATCCTCCAACTGTTTCCCGAGCTCCTTCCACTGGAGTTGAAGAGCTCTCTTTTGGTCTCGAATCTCCAGTAGGCTACGTAGCTTATCCGCATCATTCGGTCGATGAGACTGCAAGCGTGATTCTCTACAGGAAGGCCCTAAATGATTGTGATTATGGGGATTGGTACACATTTTAGGTGATAACTGGGTCAAGGAAAATTCTACTAAACACTATATGCCCCTCCTTCTAGTGCCAATGTTAACGCTTGAAATTGTCGAGACGTTTGACCACCATCAACAATTTTGACCTGCACAATGAAACAACCAAGAGCTTAACGGCTTGGACTGTCGGGGGATAGCTCTGACGTGAGACTAAGTACAGCTTTCAAGAAATGTTAATAATGGAGGTGCTTAGTGTCTAGCAAGATAAATTGACATTAGATTCTACCTGAATTGTTAACCTTTCTTTTATAGCCGTCGTCCTCCTCTAACTGTTAAGCATGTGCGACGGTTATGATCGGAGTAATGATGCACGATCCCCGTCATGATTAGTAACTGTTGTAATCTCCGGAGTAAATGTATGAGTGATAATTGTTATATAACTGCCACGTCATTTAAGTGACCCCGGGTGCTGAGCGTGATGGTCAATGTCTCTCTGGGCTAGGATTTCAAGCTAAATGGGCCTCGAAGGTAAGTAGCTCAATCGTTTTGGCCCACTTGTTTTAATAAAAATCCACAGCCCAATAGTAACATTTGTTACAAGCAATGCAACAAAAAGTTATAAATTTCATGTTGGTCAAGAATTAAATGTGACAATTTCATGAAATTCATATTTCTCTTATATGATATGACATTGAGAATTTCTTAGTTTTATTTGAAAGTAGATAAATATCCAGTCACAAAATTAAGTTACATGAAAGTAATATATATTAAATATAATTTAGCACAATCCTCAAATTTAGCACTAATAATGACTGCTTGAACTTTGCAGTGGATATATGGCACCAGAATATGCAATGCATGGTCGGTTCTCAGTTAAATCTGATGTCTTTAGTTTTGGCGTATTAATTCTAGAAATAGTAAGTGGTCAAAAGAACAACTCTTTTGAAAATGGAGAGAATGTGGAGGACCTCGCTACCTCTGTAAGTACAAAAAATGAACATAATATACTTGATCCCTTATCGTTTCAATTAAAATAAAAGACTTTTTAAAATAAATTTAAAATTTTTTAAACTCTCGTGCAAAGATTATCTATATTCATATAATTTTACTAAATAATATGATATATAGTATAATATTATCTCAAAAGTATTACAATTAATTATGAGATGTATTATTTGGTATTTATTAATATTCATTAACAATTTTGAACGTAGGAAGTATTATATACTCCCCTCGTTCCAAATTATTTTATTATTATTGACTTTTGAAAGTCAATTTAAGATATTTTTAAACTTAAAATTAATATGACTTATTAAAAAACTATAAAACGGTAAAATTTATAATGAGTAATACATTTTAAATAATTTATAATATTTATCTTAAAAGAATATATGTCAATAAAAATTTCTTAAGTTGATTTTAAAAAATTAACAATGATCAAATAATATAGAACTGATGGAATATATACTTTCTAGCCTCATATTGATTCTGACATCTATATATTACTCGTGATTAAAATCTTCGAGGCTTGGAAAAATTGGCAAGGTGGAACTGCTTCAAATGTGATTGATCCTACATTGCGGACTGGTTCAATTTCAATACGGGATATAAACAGATATATTCATATCGGCTTGTTATGTGTACAAGAAAATGTAGCTGCTAGACCAACCATGACCTCAGTTGTTCTCATGCTCAATAGTTACTCTCTTAGTCTCGCAGTACCCTCAAAGCCTGCATTTTTCATGCACAATAACACGAATAATTCTGAGACAAGAGAATCGAATAAATCAATCTCTGACTCTACAAATGAGGCTTCAATAACCGAGTTGTATCCGCGTTAGAGTTTTGAGTGGCTAGGCTATTTAAAACTATGACGGTGTATTTAATTTTATTTCATTTAATACTATGACAGTGTATTTAATTATTTATTTTCTTGCTGGATTCATGTATTACTTTATTTATTTAATTAGAGGTATTGTTATTGTTTTGATTTTGTTATTGTAACAGAAATATTCCACCTATATAAACACACGCAAAAGCTTATATCAGAAAATTTCTCTAACGAAGTACAAACATAGTTATTAGGGGCCATTTTCACGCTTAGTATTTAAGTTTTGTTTTTTGTTTTTTGTTTTTTTTGCACATATTTGGTCCACAAAGTTTTTATATTTTTTAATCTTAGTCAAATTAGACGATAAAATCCCTAAAATTTTAGCAGTTTATATACACATTTTGTTTTGGACAAACACATATTTTTTGGGATATATTGTCTCATCATAATAAAATACTAATAATAATGCTCGAATTGTTAACGAGTCGTATCAATTTTGGCTTTGAAAATATTTATAATTAACTTTCAAAAGTCAATAATGATTTTATAATTTAGAACTGCAAGAATACTTAAATCACTCAAATTTGTCTGTCAGATAAATAATTAGGAAAATGAAGCAAACTCTCTCTCTCTCTCTCTCTCTCTCTGTGTGTTTGTTTTCTCTCTTATTTTTTGATCCGAAGAAACATATTCAAAGAGAACTAGTAATATAAGATAGAGAATTTCTTGAAAAAGGGTAATATAGAAAAGTAGGTAATTTATTCTACTAAAAAGTACTCCCTTTGTTCTTTTTTACTAGACATTTTAGTAGAAAACACAAATATTAAGAAATAGAATTAATATTTTGTCTAATTGATCAATATGGTTATAAAATCTCAATATTACCATTCTAAAATTCATTAAAAATTAAGAAAGTGAAACAAATTAGTATTTAATGTAAGGATAATATAAAAAAGTTCATAATATAAAAAAATTCATACTTTAAAACGACAAATAAAAAAATGGATGGTAACTAACAAACAAATTAATTTGGTCCTTTTCTAATTACCACGTCTTTCAAGTCGAGAGTATACCAGAGGTTCATATGACCATAGTATACAAATTGCTTCACTTTCACTACAAGAAATTCCGTCGCTTTTACCGTGATTTTCGTCGAAAATAGCTTTCCTTATGGCGCGAATGATTCCTAGGGTCAAATGGTCAATATTTTTTTTATTAATTCCGACGGAAGATTCCGTTGAGTTTATTCCGTCGATATTACGGTTTTCAGAAAGATGTGAATGGTTCTCGCGGTCAAATTGTCAATATTTTTTTTTCCTAATTTCGATGGAAGATTTAGTCGAGGTTATTCCGTCGAGATTAAGGTTATAAAACCTAAATCAGTCTTCCTCTTCGCGAGTCAGCCTGCATTCTCTCTCTCTCTCTCTCTAGCGATGACGATTCTCTCCAGCGCGACTCTCCGTGAAATTTCCTCCTATGTAGCTCCATCTGAATCTAAGACAATAATAAAATATTATAATAATTGTTAATTAATAACTAAGTAGTATTTGCTTAGTTAATTTGCTAATATATAAAATAATAAACTAAATTTTGATATAATATAACTACACAAAATAAAATAATAAATTAAATTAAAATAAATATCATATACCAAAATAAAATAATAAATTAATTAAAATAAATTAAATATAACACCGAACCTATGATAATGACGAAGACACTGATATTGAAGAGGAATATATAGAATTAGAGAATGACAATGAAGTTGATTATGATGGTTTTGATGACATAGTTTAGAATATTTTCTTATATTAATGTAATAAGTGTGAATATGATGCCCCCAAATTTGGGTACTAATGCCTCGAACTCAATGCTCACGATTCAATACAACTATATCATACACACATCTCAAAAATAATACATAATATCTATTGCGAAAAAATAAACATATGTTGTTTATACAAAAGAGGTAACTACTAGTCCCAATGTACGAAACCTTATCAAAATACACCACGAATTTAATATAAATAATAAGATTCGTGTTACATGTAATTAGTCTTAAACAAAATATACTAGAAGGCAATTAATAATCCAGCACGTCTACGATTTTATCTTCCCCTTGCCT
Organism: Hedera helix; assembly: GCA_947179155.2. NCBI lineage: Eukaryota > Viridiplantae > Streptophyta > Magnoliopsida > Apiales > Araliaceae > Hedera > Hedera helix. The sequence continues at coordinate 11,549,155 of OX359278.1, forward strand.
TTATCTTTATTCGAACATTCAGGTTTAGCTGCAATAAAATTTTCATGACATAGCAAAGGTGAACAACTAGCTTGTTCAACAAGTTTTATATGAATAATACGAGATATGCCATGATTGATTAAGAATTTAATGATTTAATGAATTCAGGAATAAATATGTGAACAATATGATCAATGCTCGAATAATGAATAACAATTGATTATATAAATGCTGAGTGGTCAAATAGACCGTGAACGCCTGCTGAGGAATCAGTTTCTTGATTGACCCTCTTAGGTTAAATTTTCAGAACTGTACTTGAGGGGATCAGTCTATCGTACTCTATGTGTATGTATAACAAGTAATCTGTTTGTATCATTTATATGAGACTTACATTCTTCCCTATTATGAGTTGTTCTTCTCAATCTAAGAATCTATACCACTATGGTTTGGATACCCTTTAAAAAAATTTACACATATATCTGGCCGAACGAGTGACTTAAACTTCCTTTTTAATTAGTTCATGAATGTAAGAACTTTAAACGATTCATAGTTCAAGAATAGAATATGAATTCAATTGCACTACGTGCGAATAACAATAATATTGATATGAAATAATTTGCAATACAAAAGAAGTCAGGGTTTAGAAACTTGTTCAATATAAATTTGAGTGAGGTTAGGAAACTTGTCTGTCTGTCGACTTACTAATAATTCTCTTAACATATTTTCCTTTGAAAGACCTAACACAAATAATGTTGGTCTATCAATTAGTACAACATATAATCGTTCATTTGACCGTCTATTTACGCTATCTATCTAGCATTTATATTAATTAGGATAATCACATAACACACGCAATTCAATTTCATATCATTTATCCCTATAAAAATATTTAATTGTACCTAGGGTATTGATTTCATTACCTAATATCACTCTCCCTTGAGTAATATTAATTTATTAAATTTAAAACATTCCTCTTCCATTCATTTAAATCCTTAAACAATTTATTATAATTGTTTAATTAATTACCTTATTATTTACCATAACTTAATTGATAAATAAATAACCATATCACCTTTATTTATTATTTAATGCTAATAAAATAATAAATTTGTTAACATTACTTCCTTTAATTATTATTTAATTTTAATTAAATAATAATTAGTCAATTAATTAACTTTAATTATTATTTAATGTTAATTACATAATAAATATTTAGTTTAATCCTTTAAGTATTCTTTAATTAGTCATCCTTATTTAATAATAAATAATTACTTTGTCAACTCCATCTTCCTTTAATTATTATTGGTTAATATTAATTAAATAATAAATAATTAGTTTATTAGCTTTATTGTTCTTTAATTATTATTTAATGTTGATTAAATAATTATTAATCAATCAATTAACCTCACTTATTATTTAATGTTAATTAAATAATAATTAATTAGTTTAATTATTTAAGTATTCTTTAATTATTATTTAATGTTAATTAATTAATTAATCATCCTTATTTATTATTTAATACTAATTAAATAATAAATAATTGATTTAATAATTTACTTACCCTTAAATTATTATTTAATGTTAATTAAATAATAATTAATTATCCTTACTTATTATTTAATCATAAGTATTTACATCCCAATTACTCTCTAATTATTATTTAATGTTACTTAAATAATAATTTAATCAATTAATTATCTTTACCTATTATTTAATATTAATTAAATAATAAATAATTAGATTAATTATTATTTAGTAGTAAATAATAATTAATTCTATAATTATTATTTAGTAAGGTATTAATCAATAATTAATTTTAATAAATATCTAATGACATAATTATTATCCAAACTAAGTTTTATAATATTCTTTATTAAATTAGAAAAATATTTTGTTCAGGACCCGACCCAAGAACCGGCCAAAAAGGACTTAAACTGGACCCCAAAAAATTTATAAAAATAAAACAGACTTGAAAAAAATTGGCAGTTAGTTTTAAAACTTTTTCAAATTTGGCCTCCTTTGTACAAACTTGAATAAAATAAAATCTACAAGTCTGGTTGACCTCAAATTGGTCTTGTTGGATTCATATCTTTCTGAAATATAAGATTTCATCATTGAAATGTAAATTTGGATATTTTTTGGTCACTAAAAATGTCCATCAAGTGGACTGTTGTGCACAAAATTTCAACAATGAGGTGTTTTTGATCAAAAATTCATATCTTGCTCATTTAAAATCATTTTTACATGATTTAAAAAAGGTTTTTGCTTTTAACTTACATATCTAACATTTCAAGAGAGAAAATCACAAAAATCACTTGTAGGCTTCAAAATAAAAAGCTACGATCCAAGTGCTCGATTTAGTTCATCGGTAAAAAGAATTTCTTAGGTTTTTGTCAAATTTTTCATCATAAATGCATATAAAATACATATCTTAAGCTCATGAAACTCTATCTTAACCTATCTAGCACGTTTCTACACAAAGAGAGGTTCAAAATTGGTTTTCTAACATAAAATCACATAGATAGCACAAAAGAGCATCAAACTAGGGTTTTTGGGTGATTTTTATACCTTTTGCTCTTAGTGGCTTGCTTTCTATGCTTTACAAAGTAGGAGATAAAATTATTGGACATCCAAGAACACCACTAGAGCTGCCGAACCTCCTTATTTAAGCCTCTCTTGGTATTTATTTTATAAACTCTCAAGAACTAAGTGTAGTTCTTTTTTTCCCCCCCCCCCCCCTCTCAAGACTCTCTCCTGCTCTCTTTATCTCTAACTTAGCCAAATGAAATAAACATTGTAATTCTTAGGAGAGGGTATCAATTATAGAGTTGAGCTAATGTCTATTAAGCTCTACTAATTAACCAACCTTTGTTGATTATTGCTAATTAAACAAGAAACAAGCTTCCATAATTTTGGAGAATTAAGGACAACATTGAAGTAAATTGAGGGATGATGTTTTCTATGTTGTGTTGGTTTGATCATATTCCAACCTTATGTTTTGATGATGACTTTCACATTATACTAAATGTTTACTTATGCAGTTACAGGAAATTAAGTGAGACAAACAAAAGATTTCTTGAAGTCTTAGCTTTGCAAATGATTGATGGCATGAAGGTTTGAAGATATAATTGAGTCATTAGGAAATCAATATAAGATCCTAGCTCTAATTATATCTCAATCAAGGCTCTAGGATTTACATTATATTTTGCATTGCATTGTTCATGGTAATTATTATGGAAATAATTAATTGAGATTTCAGAAATAATAATGATCAAATATTTACTAATGGGTGTTAAATTAAAAAGTTAAATTTTAATCATTTTCATAATTAGAAGAGTTAATTTAAAAATAGATTTTAAAACGTACTTTCTAAATAAAATCTATTATCTTAAATATTGGAATTGAGTTTTTAATAATCATGAAAATAATTAATGGAAACAACTAATTAAGGTTTTCAAAATTAATGAGGTTCAAAATAATTGGTAATCATATTTAATTTTTGAAAAGCTAAGTTTTCCATTACCATAATTCAGTAACAAAATCCATATCATTAGTTAATAAAGATGGATTACTTAATTGAATAAACCTTTCCATGCATGAATGAGTTAATTAGATATATTTATCAATTAAAGAAACATGCTTCATGGGACCAAGAAGGAAACTTTGTGCTAACGACTAAATGATTTGTTTCTAAACGTAACTGTGCATATGAAATCAAAATGCTTCCATAATATGCTTAATTGATTGACTTATTTTCTCAATCAGAATATCAATTAAGTAACATGATATCACAATACCTTTGAAATCAACTTTGACTAATATTCATAAAAGGTAACATGATTGAGACTAACAATTAAGCAATTAGTTCATTGCCTTGTATCTTTCTGTCCTAATTGTTTGTATACTCCAAACGGATATACTCAGCAAATCAATTTTAGTCTTATTTCTCTCCTGATTGTTTTTCAAACGGTAATATAATTGGGCTTTCAAAATAATTATGAAAATGGTAAAATTAATTGATACATTCATTCCGTAATTCAAGCTGTTTAATTGATCCCATAATTGAAGTTGTCCATTAAAAATATTAAGTTGCTAAATCAGAGTGAATATTTCATGAACTTATTTTGGCAACAAGTTTCTTTAATTGGGTGAAACTTAATTAGCTTACCAATGGCAGTTAACGGTAATTTATTAAGGAAGTAAGTTAGCAAGAAATGATTCTCATTACCTTCTTGGAAGAAATCAGTTTGGTCATACGTATTGAATATTCTATTATTAAATAATTAAGTGAATCTTTCATGAACATATATCTTAGCAGCATGATTCCCTTAATTACCATGGTTGGTGAATGACACAACATATAAGCATATAATGGTAATATATTTCAATTAGCCAAAGAGAATTTTTTGTTTACTTATATGACTTTATTGGAAGAAAGCAGTGTGAATGTAAGTGGGGCACACAATTAATTAGTGACTAAGGATTCTGACTTCCTGATTTTCAACGGAAAAGTTAATTATATACTTTCTCCGTTCCAAGATAAAAGTTCTTTATTGATTTTTGCGGTCAAATTGGTCATTTTTAAAATTAATAATTAAACATATGTATTTATATTTTCAAAAAAATAAATATTGAGATTAGTACTAAATTCTATATAGTTTATAATATTTATAAGCTTTTTATATATATATATAAAAGAATAATAAAATATATTGATTTGAAAAATAGTCAATTTGATCATAAAAGTCAATAGAAGACTTTTATCCTGGGACGGAGGGAATACTATCATCCATGAAATCAATTAGTATTCTTTTTTATGGGCAAATCCTTCCCTCTAGCTAATTGATTACTACCTAACGGCTAAATTACTTTCCTACACTATATATTAATTTGAGTCCAGCCGTGTCTAAAAATAAAGAAGAAGAATTAAGCACACACATATTACATATATTTGTTAAACTTTGCAAATTCTCTCGGCAAGGAATATTTCAAACAAAGCAGTTTTCAAAGTCAAATCAAACTTGTGTACTACTTTATCATTCGGAATTAAATCGGTGATATTTTTTCATATTTTGATCATTGCATATTAATTGAGCCTTGATTTATTGATATAATTATAGGTTCGATCATAGTTTATTTTGTATTTATTCTCTAATTATTTCAAGATTATTTAATAGACTAAGTAAGTAGTCTATTGGGTTGTTACAAATAAGTTCCAGGTGAGCATAGGTGCTCAAGGTTAGTAGAGGTACTCAAAGAGTGCATAGATTTGCACAAGGTGAGCAAATGTGCTCAGGAAGGATAAGCCCTCAAAGGTTTTGGGAATTTGTTTTGTAAAAGGAGTTTAATTTCATTTGGTATCAGAGTTTGGCTCTACTTATCTTGGTCTTAAAGGTGACTTGTAAGGAAATATTCTACAATGGCACATTTTGGGAACTACATCCAAGAAGGGCAATCAACAACTAGACCTCCATTGCTACTTGTAGCTAAAAATTACAACTTCTGGAAATTTCGCATGAGGATTTATCTCAAGAAGGACCCTTGGGAATGGTGGGTTCAGGAGAATGGATCGGTCGTTCCACGAAAGAATGATGTCACTCCAAAAACACTAATGGAGATGGACTTAACCGAGACTTACATGGTGTCGTATGATTCTAAGGCAATGAACACACTACTTAGTAGCATGGTGTAATTCGAGATTGATAAAGTCTCTTCATTCAACACGGCTAAGGTGATATGGGATACCTTAAAAGTGAGCTATGAAGGAACTTCAAAAGTTAGGGAAGTGAAGCTTAGCATGCTCATGCATAACTACGAAATGTTTAAGCTTGAAAAAGATGAGACTATAAAGGAGGCACAATCACAATTTCTTACACTCATGAATTCCTTAAAGCTACTTGACAAATCCATTCCACAAAGAGAGATAAATCATAAGCTACTTCGGGTTATGCCCAAAAGGTTTGCATCAAAAGTTACAATTTTACAAGATTCTACTAATATTTTGATTATGGACACATTAACCTTGTTTAGTGAATTAGAAGAATATGAACATCAATTGAAAAGATATGATGATGATGATGAAACTCCAACAAAGATAGTGCTAGCTCTTAATGCAGAAAGTGAAGAAGAGTTAGACTATGACTTGGATGAGAAAATCGCAAGAATGTCAAGGAAGCTCAAAGGATTGATTCAAAGAAAGAATAAAAGAAAGAATGCATTAGCTTCAAAAAAGTTCAAAGAAAATAAAATGAAGATACTTGTTTCGAATGTGAGTGGTCGGGTCACTTCTAAAAGGACTACTTCAAATTAAAAGGCAAATCAAGCTACAAAAAAAAAAACAAAAAAAAAACAAAGCTCTTGTTACTTGGATTGATGATGAAGTTGATGCAAACGACGAAATAGCTCATGTGTGCTTCAAGGGATTTGATGATGAATCAAGTGAGGTAACCACGAAAGAATGATGGCACTCCAAAATTACTTATTTTAACTCAGGTCTTCATTTAGTACAAGTAAATTAATTTTCAATAACGCTGCAGTAAACAGTTTTCTCCCAATATAATATAACCTACTGAATTGGTTAATACAGTAGATTGTATTTGTGATGACCCCAAATCACTATACTTACTATAGATGACTTGGTGCTCACTATAAATCTTAAATCATTAGGTTTATGAATGATTTCCTTTATTCATAAATAAAGTTCACATCTTAATTTCCAAAGATCTTTCATTATTTTATATCAAGTCCTTGTAATCGATACAAGAGACTTAATACTCAATCATGACATTTTATCCTTAAGATTTAGATATTCTATAACTTCACATGTTCCATTATCCACGACATTAAATCATTAGGACAGCTCTTGGGAACAGAGAATCTCGCGGTGAATGTTTGTATCTTCACCCGTGATAAATGTTTGCATCTTTATCCGTGATAAATGGTTGTACCTTTGTCCGGTGCAAAATTCTCTTTCCGTACAGAACATTACCCAACTAGTTAAAACCCTCACTCGAAATATATTTGGTTATAGTGATATTTCTTCATATCAATAATCCTATTTATCTGACATTCAGAATAGTAATAACGAGTTATACCTAGGTCTGAGGAATCTTAACGATGGATTTGACCAGTCAACATCGCTTAGTCCTGTCTCGGCAACACTCACAAGTTATTTATCGATTTATCGATCCTCATCCAAATAAATAGATCATTATTAATACTATGTTAAGTTTTAACAATTCTAAGATTAATCAAAGTAAAGATGTAACAAGAACATGTGATGAAACTTGATATATATTAATATAGAGTTGGTTACACGGTTTGCTTGTTCATATTATATAAGTCATCAAGACTTTAAAACAAAAGACAAGCAATTTAATAAAGTATGTAAACTAATCTATGTATTTCTTCTTTCCTTTCTTCTTCTTAGAACCGGAACTTTCGGGTATATCTGCAATTTATGTTTATTTGCAAGGGTGAGCATACAAAAGCTCAGCAAGTCTAACACATAGCATATAAGTGAACTCACACTGATATGGATTTTAAGGATTCATGGTACAACAATTGATATTACAAATGTTTAACATAGTAAGACTGAGTGGTGGTTAGACCTAGAACTGTTCTTTGTCTTTCGACTTAGAACCATTTACAGTAGATATAGAAAGGGGATCAACCTAACGACATCCTATGTTATGTATAACATACACTATACTAGACTAATCATGAACAGTGGTACATATTCGTTCATCTCAGTTTACTTCACATGTCAGGATCGCCCCAAGACAACTTGGTTTGATAAAATAAAACACGATTCGAAATATATCACGAATAAGCATTTCATTTTGTAAGTTATGCCGAAACAAGAAGCAATAACTCTTATATCAAAGATTTACAACACGTTGCTCGTACAAAATGTATAAATCACATAAAAAGCAAGTAAACAAAGGTTAAGGATAGAAAACTTGCCTTGAAGCAATTTAGGGTTTTCCCAGTAAAGCGTTAAATGCCTACATAATTGTTTACTCGTACTCGAATGTTAGTTTATCGAATTTTACTTCTTAATAAATGTTTTTATAACTTGTTTAGACTATTTCCATAGGTGGTTTTAGTTGGAAAATTCTCAAACTCAAAAACTCAATTTTAAGTGACTTTATAAAAAGTGAACAACAACATTGGCTGTCAGACTCCGGCTCAGTCAAACGGCCATAACTTCTTCGTTTTAAAACATTTTTGAGTTGTTCAAAATTTCACGCGTTCGTAACTTCCGTCTCTACAATTTATGTTTAGAACAAAGTTTGAAATTCCTTACTTATTTACACAGTTTTTGACAATAAGGGGACTGCCAGAAACGGTTTCAATATCTCTTTGACTGAATTGATAAAACATGATACCTTAAGCTTTAATTTGCTAAGATAACATGTTCTAACAATCAATAACACTTTATAACATAAAATAAGAAAATCATAAACCTTCATAAATAGAAATTTATGACTTTTGCTCAAGAACACACAAAGAGCACGAAAAACGGAAAAAACCGTACATGGTAACGACTATGTTCTTGAGCTTTTGGTTTTCGTACTTGAAATAATTTGAGCATTATAATTGCTTACATAAGTGATTATGACACTTTATAATTGACAAATTTTGGTCATTATAACGGCTTGCATAATTGATTAAAATAATTTATAAAAATACTCAAGAACATACGAAAACGCGGAGAACGGATAAACCTTACATGACCACTACGTATGTTCATTGAGCTTTAAACTACGAATTGAAATTCGACATTAAAACTACTATAAAGTGTAGAAAGGCTCAAGAACACGTGAAGAATACGGAGCCGTACATGGCTACGACTCGCGTTCTTGAGCTTTTGAAAAATTAAAGATGAAAGAAAAAATGAACATAATAACTTTTAAAGATTGTACCTTTAGTATTTGCAAGCTTTAACTATTTCTTTGCAATTTCTAAAACTAGAATTATAACTAATAGTAATAGATATAGAGAGTGATTTTGCTCTTGATTTTGCCTTATAAATGAATGAGAAAACAAGTGAGTTAAGCTTGCTATTTATAGGCCATTCAAAGCGAGGGTATTTTGGTCATTAAGACAACTAAGCTTTGGCTCCATATTTGGCTTGGCTTAACTTTGGGTCCAAGTTTGGCTTGACTTTGGCTTGACTTAGGCTTTAACTTTAACTACTAACTAGAGTTAACAACTAACTCAACATTGGTTAATTCTCTACTAAAGCTAGCAACTTGATTGGTTGATTAGTTTCTTAATTCACCAACTAAACTTATTAGGTTAATCTTAATTTTAATTAACCTTAATCTTAATCAAGTATGCATGTAGTATAGTTGACTTTTACTATTCACGGTTGACTTTTTCATATTTATACCATATAATTTTTGTAAGACCCCGAATTTTATGAAATACAAAATTTAATTTTTCTTCATATATATTTTTTTTTGAAACAGTAAGTGGTTAAATAAACAAAATTGAAAGTTAAGGATGTTATGTGCAAATTTTATTTTGTCGGACAATATTCGCTTTGTCGGGGAATATTCGTTTGGTCGGGGAATATTCGTGCCGTACGACGGCGCCGAAATAATAAATTATTGGTGGACCCCACAACGGAATATTTGTCGGATATAGAAAACGACAGAAATAACCTTTTTAAATAAAAATAGTCAACGGAACTGTTAAAATACCGGTGATAAAAGAATAGTAGCATACGGTAGTTATTGGTATTTTCTGTAGCACTCGGTACTCTACAGTAACACGCGGTATTGCATAGTGTCTCATATTATTGGTCTGATAATTGACACCGTAACTGTTACGCATCATTTCATCGATAATTGTCACTGCATAATATTTTATATTATCAATTCAATAATTGTTGTTACACAGTATTTTGCATTATTGATTTAATAATTGTCATTACACTGTATTTTATATCATTGAGTCAATAATTGTTGTTGCACTGTTTTTAAAATTATTGAACCTAATAATTGTCACAGTAACATATGCACAGTAATTCACATTATTGAATCAATAATTGTCATTACACAGTAACGTATGCTTTATTTTACATTATTGTTATCTCTATTATGATGTTATTTAAACAGTTGTATTTCATTAATTTATTGACTTGATATCTAAGAGCTAACTATACTGTATTTATAACAATTAATCATAATAATTGAATTGATAAAGTTATTTGTTTATAATATAAAGTTAGGTGATTATTAGGTGATATGAAATGAATGGTGTAGATTAAAGTGTGAATTATTGTTGAATAATTGAATTGATTTGTTTATAATATAAAGTTAGGTGATTATTAGGTGATATGAAATGAATGGTGTAGATTAAAGTGTGAATTATTGTTGAATAATTAAATTGATTTGTTTATAATATAAAGTTAGGTGATTATTAGGTGATATGAAATGAATGGTGTAGATTAAAGATAATATAATATTTGAAATGGATGGTGTAGATTAAAAGGTGATCTTTAAATGAATGGTTTAGATTAAATGAATGATAAGATTTTTGGCTATAAATAGAAGCCTTAACTTAAGGATTTTTCATAAACTTCCTTACTTGTTCTTTCTTTCTCTCTCTAAATACTTCTTGTGAAAGTTCTCTCTAAGTGTGCTTAAGTCATCTTGAGTATTTGTGAAGATCTATAAGTATACGTGTACTATTCAAGTTAATCAACCTCATTTAAATCAATATCCAGTCACGTGTTACGGTAAGGGATACCATCTTTTTCATCTTCCATTATTCAAACATACTATGGTAAGGGATTATCATTATTTGATTCTCGATAATAATATTGTTTCTTCCTTACTCATAAGACGTGCCTTTTATTTCCATGTATTAAATTGTGGGAATAACCTTACGGAGCGGATTGCCGCCTGTTGGTGAATAACCTTTCGTATTCATTCATTATTAATCTCTGGGAATAACCTTACGGAGCGGATTGCCGCCTGTTTGGTGAATAACTCTTTGTACTCAAATTCTATTAAATTGTGGGAATAACCTTACGGAGCGGATTGCCGCCTGTTGGTGAATAACCTTTCGTATTCATTCATTATTAATCTCTGGGAATAACCTTACGGAGCGGATTGCCGCCTGTTTGGTGAATAACTCTTTGTACTCAAATTCTATTAAATTGTGGGAATAACCTTACGGAGCGGATTGCCGCCTGTTGGTGAATAACCCTTTGTATTAATTTCCTTCACCTTTTGTTAATCAAACCTGCTACGGTAAGGGATATTATTTTCTTTCATACTCCTAAATCGAAATTTATTATGGAACTATTGCTTCTATAATTCCTGAAAATATTATATGTTCCATAATAGTTGAACTTCATTATTTCAACTGAACCTTCCTATTTACGTGAACCTTTCTATTGAATTGTAACCGTTATTCTGAACTGTGGATCTTGAATTTCACTCCACATCATGTTGACAATTTGGACATTATTTGAATCTGTACAAAGTAAACTTCCGATACTTATTGTTATCCTATTTCTTCTGTTCATCATTTATATCATTCTAATCATCCAAAAATCAAGCTGTTGTGAATATCTGTGGCCGGGGGCACAGATGTGATATATTTGTTGAACAGATGATAGGTTAAAGGCGATATAATAGGTTAAAGGCGATACATCTGTTCGGTGTCTTTTATGGCACGTGGTGAATGTTCTCTTTGGCCCGTAGTGCAAAGATGAACTGTTGTTTGGTATGATTATGACCAAAGGCTGAATCTGGTATAATCATGACCGTTGGTGTTATATTGAATGTCTTTGGCCCGTAGTGCAAAGATGAACTGTTGATCTGCATGATTATGATCAGGAACTGTGAATTTGTATTATCTTGACTAATGATATTTCAGATGATAAAAGTTGATGATGTTTTTCCTAAAAAGAGAACCGAGTGGACATTATAGTCTGCATTATTCTTCTAATAGATTACTCATTCCGCTGCTATTATTGATCTGAACGTTGTTTAAGAATTTAACTGCAGTTTTTGATATAAACCTTGTAGTCTATTGTATTCTATCAAGAACTCAGCTGTTGAAGACTAATGATAATTTATTCGTCATTATCTTAGTCATGATATTCTTTACTGGGCTATTTGAGCTCACCCTTTCTTTTGTTCCATTGTTTTTCAACAGGAGATGAAAACATAACAGGGTCTAGCCGGGGAATGGAGTGAGGGTCCGAGGAATAGTTATCATAGTCTTCACGTTTTGTAAAATAGTGTGGCAATAATAGTGAAGACTTAGTTGTGTATACACTGTATTGTTGTACGTTGTGCTTTGTTGTAATAATTTTGTTGTAGTATTTTGACGACTCAAGTTTGGGCTGTGTGGGCCCAGATTTGGGGGCGTCACAGTTGGCATCAGAGCTTAGGGATATGGTCTTTAATGGAGATCTGGGGTTAGAACTAGGAGGGGAGAGACGAATAGAATCAATCAGTAGTGTGTCCTACCTAAATTAGATTTATTTTTTTATCTAATGAATCGATTTGAATGTAGGAACATGAAGAGATGAGTCAGTTTATTTGAACTAACATTTATTTTGTGACCACAGTTAATTATGGCATCTGGAAATCAGGAGGTTAACTATGAAATTACCGAAACAAATGTAGCTGCAAAACAAGAGGCGACGAATAATCTTCTTACAAACTCAGAGTTGAATCATTTGCCTAAGGCAAAAATTATGCGTGTTCTATCCAGTAAGGATGAAGGTGAAAGCTCTGCTACAGTCGTTCCAGATCCATTCTTAGAAGCAATTAAAGGAAGTAACGAACTTGCGGAAATTATTGCCTTTAATTTACTCACTAATTGGGAGAGTGATATCACCTGGTTATGCTCTATAACAAAGGATCAGAATATATGGACTTTTCATATTAGTCTTTGGGATTTATGGTGTTCCAGCTATGATTTTCAAGATTATTTAAAAATGATGTTTCTATACTTTTGGGCGTTACAATTTAGAGGAATTCAGGTTAAGTTAGTCACTATCGTGGAAACTGCAGTCTATCGAAAATACTATTTTAATGGAAATCATTGGTACCTTACTACTGATGAAGTTGATGAACCCGAGAAACAGTTTGCTAGAAAATTATTCAGTGGTATTCCCATGGTTGAAATACGTGAAGATCCGAATGAAGTATTCGGGATTCGATTTGACGATAACAGTCAAGAAACCGAATGAGGTGATAACCGGTAAGCTATTTATAAATTCTTGTGAAGTTTATGCCATGTTAGATACTTGCTCTACCCATTCTTTTATCTCACATACGTGTGCTCAACGTTTAAATTTGACTTCTGAAAACTTTTACTTTGACTTATCAGTTGAAACCTCATTGAGAGAAATATCTATCACATCTACTATCTATAAATCTTGCCTAGTTCAAATCAACAACCTCACATTACCTGTTGACCTTATTTCTTTGGAGATGCATGAATTTGATGTGATTTTAGGAATTGATTGGTTGACTACCCATCATGCAAAAAAAAAAAAAAAAAAAAAAATTGATTGTTTTCATAAGATTATTAGTTTTCATATTCCTAATCAACCTGTCATGCAAGTTCAATCAACTAAACCATTGAAATCTATAACTGTTATTTCTATCCATAAAGTCATTCGTTTATTGAAAAACGGATGTCAAGCCTTTTTAGCTCATGTCACTGATTTGAACAAAAATACGTCAAACTTGAATGATATTCCCATTGTTAATGAGTTTCCTGACGTTTTTCCTGAAGAACTTCCTAGCTTACCCCAAACCGTGAAAATGAATTTTCTATTGATCTTGAACTCGGTACCAAGCCCATTTCCAAAGCCCCATACCGAATGGCTCTCATAGAACGCCAAGAGTTAAAAGTTTAATTATTAGATATCGGTATCATTCGTTCTAGTACAAAACTTATATCGAGCGAGGAATGCAAGAAGAGTTTCCAAGAACTCAAGAGGAGACTTGTTTCAGCTCCTGTTCTGACCATACCATCAGGATCAGGAGAATTTGTTATCTACAGCGATGCTTCTGGCAAAGGTCTAGGCTGTGTCCTTATGCAACATGGAAAGGTTATAGCCTACGCCTCTCGACAACTCAAAGATTATGAGAAAAATTATCCTACTCATGATCTAGAGTTGGCAGCAGTCGTTTTCGCGTTGAAGATCTGGAGACACTACTTGTACGGAGAAAAAGTGGATATCTATACGGATCATAAAAGTCTCAAGTATTTCTTCACCCAGAAGGAACTCAACATGCGACAACGACGTTGGCTTGAGCTGTTAAAGGATTATGACCACACAATCCAGTATCACCCGGGAAAGGCGAACGTTGTAGCTGACGCTTTGAGCAGAAAATCTTATGCAAGTACAAGTGCACTGCTGACAACACAAAAGTGTATTTTGTACGACTTGCAAAAGATGGAGATAGAGCTAAAGACACCAGGGACCCACTCGAAGATTGCTCACGTGCGAGTAGAACCAACTTTAATCGATAAAATTAAAGCTGCTCAAGCTACCGATCCGGAACTGATAAACATGATAAAGAAAGTACAAGAAGGTGTCATTCCCGAAGCAAGAATCGACGAGAAAGGAATACTTCGAGTCAACTCTCGACTCTGTGTTCCTAACGATCCTGAATTAAAGCATAAAATCATGATGGAGGCACACAACACGCCGTTTGCAATCCACCCAGGAGGTACCAAGATGTATCGAGATCTTCGACATACATTTTGGTGGAACAATATGAAAAGAGAGATTGCGGAGTTTATCTCAAGGTGCCTAATTTGTCAACGTGTCAAGGCAGAACATCAAGTTCCTAAAGGTCCATTACAATCACTTGAAGTTCCCGAATGGAAATGGGAACACATCAATATGGACTTCGTGACGGGTCTTCCAAAAGTTTCTCAAGCCTTAGATGCAATTTGGGTGATCGTAGATAGATTGACCAAATCTGCTCATTTCTTGCCTATACGAGAAAACTTTTCACTTGAACGTCTTGCCGGTATGTACATAAATGAGATCGTGAGATTGCATGGCATGCCAGTTTCCATTGTTTCTGATCGAGATCCTAGATTCACTTCACGCTTTTGGATCAGTCTACAAAAAGCTATGGGCACTGAACTACGTTTTAGTTCTGCATACCATCCTCAAACAGACGGACAATCGGAAAGGACGATCCAGACCCTCGAAGATCTTTTGAGACTTTGTGTATTAGACTTCAAAGGAAGTTGGGATAAGTACTTGCCGTTGGTGGAATTTTCTTACAACAACAGTTACCAAGCAAGCATAGGCATGGCTCCATTCGAGGCATTGTATGGAAGGAAGTGTCGCTCTCCAATATGTTGGAATGAGGTAGGAGAAGCAAAATTGTTGGGACCCGAGTTGGTACGCTTGACGACCGAAAAGATCCAAATGATCCGACAACGAATACAGACCGCACAAGAACGACAAAAGAGTTATGTTGATCTTCATCGGAGAGACGAAAGTTTCAACGTCGGAGATCATGTATTCTTACGTGTTTCTCCATGGAAAGGGGTTACGAGATTCGGAAAAATAGGAAAGCTCAACCCTCGATTTATTGGCCCATTTGAAATCCTCGATCGAATAGGAACCGTAGCCTACAGACTAGCCCTACCACCAAGTATGTCTCGCATCCATAACGTTTTTCACATATCTATGTTACGTAAATATGTGAAGGACCCAAACCACGTCATTGAGTTAGAACCATACGTTATAGCAGAAGATTTAACATACGAGGAGGTACCTGTTAAGATCCTGGATAAGAAGGAGCAGATCCTACGCTCAAAGGTTATACCTCAAGTTAAGGTTTTATGGAGGAACCAAGATACTGAGGAAATGACCTGAGAGCTAGAATCTGAGATGAAATCTAAGTATCCTTACCTCTTCGATATGTCAGGTACGTCAATTTCGGGGACGAAATTTCATAAGGAGGGGAGGTTGTAAGACCCCGAATTTTATGAAATACAAAATTTAATTTTTCTTCATATATATTTTTTTTTGAAACAGTAAGTGGTTAAATTAACAAAATTGAAAGTTAAGGATGTTATGTGCAAATTTTATTTTGTCGGACAATATTCGCTTTGTCGGGGAATATTCGTTTGGTCGGGGAATATTCGTGCCGTACGACGGCGCCGAAATAATAAATTATTGGTGGACCCCACAACGGAATATTTGTCGGATATAGAAAACGACAGAAATAACCTTTTTAAATAAAAATAGTCAACGGAACTGTTAAAATACCGGTGATAAAAGAATAGTAGCATACAGTAGTTATTGGTATTTTCTGTAGTACTCGGTACTCTACAGTAACACGCGGTATTGCATAGTGTCTCATATTATTGGTCTGATAATTGACACCGTAACTGTTACGCATCATTTCATCGATAATTGTCACTGCATAATATTTTATATTATCAATTCAATAATTGTTGTTACACAGTATTTTGCATTATTGATTTAATAATTGTCATTACACTGTATTTTATATCATTGAGTCAATAATTGTTGTTGCACTGTTTTTAAAATTATTGAACCTAATAATTGTCACAGTAACATATGCACAGTAATTCACATTATTGAATCAATAATTGTCATTACACAGTAACGTATGCTTTATTTTACATTATTGTTATCTCTATTATGATGTTATTTAAACAGTTGTATTTCATTAATTTATTGACTTGATATCTAAGAGCTAACTATACTGTATTTATAACAATTAATCATAATAATTGAATTGATAAAGTTATTTGTTTATAATATAAAGTTAGGTGATTATTAGGTGATATGAAATGAATGGTGTAGATTAAAGTGTGAATTATTGTTGAATAATTGAATTGATTTGTTTATAATATAAAGTTAGGTGATTATTAGGTGATATGAAATGAATGGTGTAGATTAAAGTGTGAATTATTGTTGAATAATTAAATTGATTTGTTTATAATATAAAGTTAGGTGATTATTAGGTGATATGAAATGAATGGTGTAGATTAAAGATAATATAATATTTGAAATGGATGGTGTAGATTAAAAGGTGATATTTAAATGAATGGTTTAGATTAAATGAATGATAAGATTTTTGGCTATAAATAGAAGCCTTAACTTAAGGATTTTTCATAAACTTCCTTACTTGTTCTTTCTTTCTCTCTCTAAATACTTCTTGTGAAAGTTCTCTCTAAGTGTGCTTAAGTCATCTTGAGTATTTGTGAAGATCTATAAGTATACGTGTACTATTCAAGTTAATCAACCTCATTTAAATCAATATCCAGTCACGTGTTACGGTAAGGGATACCATCTTTTTCATCTTCCATTATTCAAACATACTATGGTAAGGGATTATCATTATTTGATTCTCGATAATAATATTGTTTCTTCCTTACTCATAAGACGTGCCTTTTATTTCCATGTATTAAATTGTGGGAATAACCTTACGGAGCGGATTGCCGCCTGTTGGTGAATAACCTTTCGTATTCATTCATTATTAATCTCTGGGAATAACCTTACGGAGCGGATTGCCGCCTGTTTGGTGAATAACTCTTTGTACTCAAATTCTATTAAATTGTGGGAATAACCTTACGGAGCGGATTGCCGCCTGTTGGTGAATAACCTTTCGTATTCATTCATTATTAATCTCTGGGAATAACCTTACGGAGCGGATTGCCGCCTGTTTGGTGAATAACTCTTTGTACTCAAATTCTATTAAATTGTGGGAATAACCTTACGGAGCGGATTGCCGCCTGTTGGTGAATAACCCTTTGTATTAATTTCCTTCACCTTTTGTTAATCAAACCTGCTACGGTAAGGGATATTATTTTCTTTCATACTCCTAAATCGAAATTTATTATGGAACTATTGCTTCTATAATTCCTGAAAATATTATATGTTCCATAATAGTTGAACTTCATTATTTCAACTGAACCTTCCTATTTACGTGAACCTTTCTATTGAATTGTAACCGTTATTCTGAACTGTGGATCTTGAATTTCACTCCACATCATGTTGACAATTTGGACATTATTTGAATCTGTACAAAGTAAACTTCCGATACTTATTGTTATCCTATTTCTTCTGTTCATCATTTATATCATTCTAATCATCCAAAAATCAAGCTGTTGTGAATATCTGTGGCCGGGGGCACAGATGTGATATATTTGTTGAACAGATGATAGGTTAAAGGCGATATAATAGGTTAAAGGCGATATATCTGTTCGGTGTCTTTTATGGCACGTGGTGAATGTTCTCTTTGGCCCGTAGTGCAAAGATGAACTGTTGTTTGGTATGATTATGACCAAAGGCTGAATCTGGTATAATCATGACCGTTGGTGTTATATTGAATGTCTTTGGCCCGTAGTGCAAAGATGAACTGTTGATCTGCATGATTATGATCAGGAACTGTGAATTTGTATTATCTTGACTAATGATATTTCAGATGATAAAAGTTGATGATGTTTTTCCTAAAAAGAGAACCGAGTGGACATTATAGTCTGCATTATTCTTCTAATAGATTACTCATTCCGCTGCTATTATTGATCTGAACGTTGTTTAAGAATTTAACTGCAGTTTTTGATATAAACCTTGTAGTCTATTGTATTCTATCAAGAACTCAGCTGTTGAAGACTAATGATAATTTATTCGTCATTATCTTAGTCATGATATTCTTTACTGGGCTATTTGAGCTCACCCTTTCTTTTGTTCCATTGTTTTTCAACAGGAGATGAAAACATAACAGGGTCTAGCCGGGGAATGGAGTGAGGGTCCGAGGAATAGTTATCATAGTCTTCACGTTTTGTAAAATAGTGTGGCAATAATAGTGAAGACTTAGTTGTGTATTATTATACACTGTATTGTTGTACGTTGTGCTTTGTTGTAATAATTTTGTTGTAGTATTTTGACGACTCAAGTTTGGGCTGTGTGGGCCCAGATTTGGGGGCGTCACAATTTTCGTATTCTATCCGTATAATTTTCGTATTTATACGCGTATTTGTAAATAATATTTTTTAGGTTTTAGGGTTTGAACCTTAGGATTCAACCCTTAGGGTTTCTAAAATTAGGGTTTAAGTTTTCTCCAACCCTAGTTTTAGGTTTTAAAAAATTTTACTTTTATTTTTCTAATAATTGTTTAAGTTAGATTCTTGTAACGAAACACAAAAATAAACATACATGAAAATTCCATAACACATATTAGATATAATATAATATTTATTTATGCATGTAAATTTGGATTACAACTATCTCGGAAGTTCGGAATATTACAGTATTCGTAACAGATTTTTAAAACTGTAAAAGTTAAATATTGTTTGCTCCACACTTATTCAACCCCCTTCTAAGTGTGCCTATCTTAAATTTCATGTTGGTTTTGGGCTTTGCACCACCATGGGGACTCCCCCCATCCCCTCCTCCCCTCTCCTTGACCGACTATATATATATATATATATATATATATATATATATATATTTCAACTCTGCAAGTATTTAGCCAATCTGAATTCCCTTTTTAATTCTACTAGCTTGGACTTGACGTTTAGGCAGCCATATAATTAAATTGGGCTCCCAACATAAGTTTTTATTGGACTCTAGCACATTTGTTTAAGCTAACAAGAGTTGGGCTAATTAAATTAATCTTATAATCAAATAATAAGTCCACATTTAATTTAAATGAATTGGGCTTGCTTAATTGACTAGTTGGGCTAGTCTACTAGTATCATTCTACTAGATGGATTATTATTTAATATTTTCAACATTCACATATTTTCATTAATTAATAAATATATTAATTAATTTATATAATTCAATTAGAGTTGCTATATTCAAAATTAATTGAATATTTAATTAACTACACTATCTTATCAATTCCTTGATATTAATATCTCTAGGTTAGTCCATTAATTTAATTTTCTCAATAGTCGGACTTCCTTTAATAATAATAAAAAATAAGTCACATATTGTACCAATTATTAATTCACACAACATACACTATATTAATAAATAAATTCTTAATTTTATTTATAATATAGTTTAATTTTCGCGGTCATTACAGTGAACATATGTATGTATTGTTTATAATTTGCACTATTAATAACGGTTCTTTAATTAAATTAATTCTAATTAATTATTACTTTTGGTTATTACAGTATATATATATATATATATACCTAGATATGGTGGTGGTGGTCGTCGTTGTGGCGGTCGTGCAGGATCCGCTGACGATTTAACATCATCTAGTAAGTTTTCGTCGTAATTAATTCTTTTTTATCTTATTAGTTCATTTTTATTTATGTAAATTTTGACATTTATATAATGTATTTATTATACTTACAGATACTAGTCGTCAATATACGTCATCGAGGGGCTAACATCAATTTATTTGGACGTCCGCCGACAATTCCACTTCTGTGCCTTATAGATGTCGACTCTTTGTAGTATGTGATTTTAATTACTAAATTAAAATTTTATATTTTTATTTGATGACACAATGTATACACACAAGTGTTTTATTTTTAATATAGTATATATACTAGACCCTGTTGCTAAGTCCACTATCTACGCCATCTGTTTGACACACCTCCCTACTGGTTGCATGTGCTACAACCAGTATGCGCAGTACGATCCCTCCTTTATGGAAAATATGTTGCACGAGTTTCATGCAAGTTAGATTTACAAAAATTAAATCGTTTACATACGTCGTAGTTATATAATGTTCTACCTTTTCTGATATATTATTATTTTTGTATAGATTTATTATAAATATGAGGAGGCACTACTAGAAAATTGATCTATAGTGACGAGCTATACCGACGGTCTGGGAGGAAGTGTAACTATAGATTAATATTCCAACGGTTAGTATCTGACCATCGGTATAGAGTGAAAAACAGCCCTATAGCGACGGTCGACTCCCGACCGATGCAATAGAAGTGAAAAATAGATCCTATAGCGATGGTCGAATCCTGACCGAAACAATAGAAGCGAAAAAAAAATAGCCCTATAGCTATGGTCAACTCCTGACCAACACAATACACTATTAGAAGAATGTGATACAACTACGAGCTATAGCTATGGTCGACACGAAACCGTAGCTATAGATATATACATTGAGGAACATCAATTGACCGTAGGAATAGACTAAAAATTATACTATATCCGTTGGTCAATACCTAGCTGTAGGAATATACTAAAAATTATATTATCATTATATAAAAAAAAGGGTCTTTGGCGACGGGGTCATTGCTGACGGCCAATATCCCGTCGAGAATGACCTTACTGCCAACGGGGTAGCCGTCGTTAATGGGTGCAATAGATAATTCCATTTTCCAAGTTGGTTGGCGATGGAGGTCCATTGTTAATGACTATACCACTGTTTGCAAGGGGATAATATTTGGTGCAAAAATTTCTCAATGGAGGGAAAACTCATTGGCGATGGACACAAAGAACAAAAAATGTTGACACGCCATAGCTATTGATTCAATCTCGACGGGGAGATTATCCAAGGACATGTCGTCGAGAATGAGCCATCTATTTTAAAACCTTGGTTTGCGACGGCAGCAGACTCTTTTTTATTTTCCCTCTCTAATTTTTCTATTTCCCTCTCCTTTGGCCCATTTCGCTCTATGATTTTCCCACTTGATTATCAAATTTGCTTAATTGATTTCGCCCATTTTTCCCATGTCCCTCATCGCCCACTGCAATTCCTCCATTATCCATTTCGCCATTGCAACCCCACCCCCCCACGTAATGTCCGCACAATTTTAAATTTCATTATAAATAAATTGTTAATTTATTTATTATTGTAATGAATATTTTATGAACTAATTTAAATCTTGATGCGATCAAATTAGTAAATTATTATATGATGGGAATTAAATTGAAGGAAGTCTAACTAATGGGCTAATTAAATTAGTGGACTAATCTAAGAATATTAATATCAATAAATTGATAAGATCTTAGATTAATTAAATATTCATTTAAATTGAATATAACAAGTCTAATTGGATTATGTAAATTAATTAATAAAATTATTAATTAATGGTATTGGGCATTTTAAAATTTTAAGTGGCCTAATTAAATTCCAAGGAATTTAATTTGGGTAACCCAAAGCTTAGTTGCAAAGGAAATTGAAACTAATTAGTTAATTATTTATTATTTTATTAAATAATAAGTAAGACAATTAATAATAATCAACTATTATTGAATAGTTAAAGTTGCCAGGCAATTATTTATTATTAAATGATAAATAAGAGAGGCAAGGAAAATTATTTGCTAATTAAATTAATAATTAGAATAACTAAACAATTATGATAATTGTTTAGGGGTTTAAATAATATGATAATTAAATCATTAACCTTAGTTCAGTGAATATTTTATTGAGGTTATATGATGTGGAATTGTATGTTAATCCAAGGTGATTATGTGTTAGTGATCTTAAATACTTAAATGAAGTGATTATGTGATGTTCTAATTGTTAGGCCAACATTTTCAATATTAGGTCTTCAAGAGGAGTTTAAATTAAGCGAAGTAGACGTAATTCGCACACTAGGCAAGTTCCTTAACCTTACACAACTCTATATTGTGCAAGTTTTTGAATTATATATATTGCAAGTTCCCTAACTCAGACTCGAGTTATACTTTCAAATTATATTCCAGGTGGTTTAATTATTGCAAATTTATTCCACATCGATATTATCTTTGACATTCGCACACGGTGCATGTTGGATTCAAGTTCTATTATCGAACTGTCATGTATTTAAAAGTTCTTGCATTTATGAACTGTTTAAGGAATAGTCTATGCTAATTGATTCGACTAAAAGTTGAATATTAATATAAAAGCTATCCAAACCAGTAGTTGGTAATGATTCTTGTACTGAGAGAACAACCCTAAATTGGGGGAGATATAAATGTCGGTCACCCGATATAGTCAAAGTTTAATGTTATGCATACACATGGTGTACAAGAGGCTGATCCCCTCAAGTACGATTGACGATTATAAAAGGATTAGTCGAATGGTTGTTGTTGCCTTAGTGTTCATGGTCCATTGGACCACTCAGCAGTCAGTAATCAAGTCTTTATTGTTTCATATAAGTCTTGATTATATTGTGCAGTTATTAATCAACTCTTCATTTATCCATTTGAGTACTGATTATGTTATTCAGTTTTATCATTGAGCCTACATTATTAAATCAGCTCGATTATTACTTCGATTCGTTCATGATATATTATATTGTTCAATTAAAACTTGCTGAGCAAGCTAATTGCTCACCCTTGCTATATCATGAAAACATTTGCAGTCAAACCTGAAGGCTCGGGTAAGGACAAAGGCAAAGGAAAGATGAAATCTTGATTAAGCTGGATAGCTGTCTGCCTGTTTCACATTTTGTTGTATAGATGTGATATGATGTAACACAAACCTTTTGTAACCTTTTGGTAGTTTGTGATGTATTTAGTAAAAGTTGTAGACCTTGGGACTAGAAAGCTTTTGTAATAAACAACATATGTTTATTTCTTTTTTCCGCATTAGTATTAAATATTGTTTAGCAGATATTTGATGTATTTTTACGTGAGCACTGAATTCGAGGTATTGGTACCTGAATTTGGGGGCATCACACCCCCCCAATTTCGTTGCTACAACTGTGACGCCCCCAAATCCGGGTTCTTGCAACTCCGGATTCGGTGCTCACGATCCACACATACGCACCATACATCTACCCATTCATTCGCGGAAATATAAATATTACATAGACTTAAATCATTCTTACATTCATCCCAGGTTTCTAACCTTAAATCTAATCATACAATTCATAAAGTCTACATAATAGATAAATGAAAGTAAATACAATTAATCTAATCTTGGACTTTGCCTTTGCCTTTATCTTTCTTATTCTCTTCCAAATTCTCGGGCTTAGCTGCATTTGATAATATAAGCAAGGGTGAGCAACAAATTTGCTCAGCAAGTTCAATATAGATTTATTATGAACAAAACTAAGCTTCTCAATGCCTTCAACAATCGAACAAGAATTGTGAAGTACATAAATAATAGCATTCTCATAACTAACAAATAACTGAGTTAACATGACAAGTGGTTATAAAGAACCATGAATAATAATGAGATATGAACAATAGTTCTACGGAATATTTAACATTCGAATGAATGAAAAATATTCTCACAAGTACTTAAGGTGATCAGCCTCTTATACTTACGAATATGCATATCGTTCAGTTTTTCTACATCAGATTAACTGATAAAAATTTCCTATATTAGGGTTTTGTTCATCTCAGTTTTACCTTATAATTTCGCACCACAACAATATGGTTTGGATTAGCTTCAAAGAATTTATTTGAATTTAATAATTTCTGCCAACATTGGTCTAACCGGATCAAATGGATTAGACTTTCATACGATAGTTCAAAAGTCAAAGAACTTTAAGCATAAACAATTCAATATATGAATATTCTGACAAGATGCACAAAGTGCGAAGTATGACATTCGTACAATAAATATGTATCAATAAAGGGTTTAGAATAGGACACTTGCCTGATGCGTTGATTACACTTAACTGTTCTACCTTGTTAACGAGTTGACCTACATATACCATATTATTGATCTACTAATTAGATACAGTCATAACTCGTCATTCTTGAAAGTCTAGTTAACAATTACGAGCCATCTAATCACATATGGTCACATGACTCACAATATAAGTTCTATACACATGTTCATGGATTATACCACTCATTTTGTAATTCACAATAAACCATCATAATATATCATAGTTAAAAATTTTCAGAACTTTAGTTCCAGACTTTTTTTTTTCTCTGGAACAGTAGCGCTCCCGCCCCATGTAGTGGCGTGGCCGCCCCAGTCCCACCGAAAACCAAAAATGCCTTACGACGCGGCTGGCCCCAAAAATACAAAGGGAGTGGCGCGGCCGCGCCACTCCATCAGGATTTTTCACAGCTTGATTTTTGCTTCCAGATTTTTCAAACTTTGAGCATACATGATTTTTAGCTATTCAAAACACAATTTACCCTTATGTAGTGTATGTTTACCAAGGTTACAACCAACTTATAACCAAAATAACTTGTGAGAACAAAACTCTCCATGGATTTTCTTATGAATTATGGATCAATCATAGTTTCAAAATAAAATTTCATCATATGAAAACATGCTCTTACTTTGAAAGATAGCATACAAGTTGGCTAGACATTTCACACTACGTTCTCATATTTCACAATGGTTCTTACAATACTGTGTTTATCTAGCTTATGACACACATGGCCACAACACCAACTTTCTTAAGGTTCTCATGAGTCAACACTCACATACCAACAATCTTGTTTACCACTTAATACATAAAACCCCTTTCTATATATAACTCATAAAACATGCTTAAATTCTTGGTTTTAATTCATTGTGATATGATCAATTCTTATAAACCAGACATATAAACTTCACTGAGTTTGAAAATCACACTTAAACCATAAAACATAAGAATTCTTTTCTCTTAGGAATTTTGACAAACACTTGGTATGCATCTTTGAAATGTAAGCTTGTTATAACACTTGAGCACATAACCTCCAATCATATATCCTTCCTTATTCCACCGGGTCCTCCATGACCCTCCCATTCACACAAAACTCCCACAGCAAGCTAATCCATGAACAAACAAAAGCTTAGCATCAATGGAGTTTAAGAGAAGAAATTGTTATATCTTTGTTAGCTTAGCTAAATTCTTGGTTGATGATAGCTACAGAATTCTGGACTGCTTCTTCTTCTTTTCCTTCTCAGCCGTGACCCTCTCACTCTATCTCTCTTTATATTGCTTACTCTGTTTTCTTTCAGCAAGTGATGAAATTTAGAATGGCACAAGGAATGAGTATATAGCTGAATCCACTTCTTGTTCCATTAGTTAAAAACTTCTGGGCCATTCCTTAGACCTCCTCCTAGCTACCGTAATGGCCTACATCATGGCCCCTATGGATAATTGCAGCGCCGCATTCTAATGTCTGGTCCCCTGTTTTAAGGTTCCAGTCATTCATGTTGTCCCAATTTAATAGTCACTCTTATCATGCTTAATGGACTGCACTGTTTGGGTTGGGAATTTCCTGAGCAGGCTTTGGATTCTTGGGCCATTCATAAACTTGCTGAATTGCTATCTAATTGGACCACTAAAATACCAATGCATTAAGGCTTGCATCATAGTTTGGGCCTTACCCGAAAATGACATTGCAATTGGGCTAATATCTTGCAACTTAATTCAATCATCCATTAACCCAAATTGTTAATTGGTTACTTGGGGTCTCAAATTATTAATTTATCTTATTAATTAATTAATATGCTAATTTAGCCTTTAAAATCTCAAATTTAGGTTATTATTTTAATAACCCAAATTTAATTTATCACTCATGTAATTTAATCACACATCATTTCTAATTAGTTACATGTTGGCTTTCTTTTTCATTCTCAATTTAAGTATACCTTTATAATAAAGTATACCTCCATCTCATCACATAATAAAAATTTAATTCACATTCATTCATTTAAAAATATTGTACAAATTTCTTGGTCGTTACAACAACTCTGCCGGCCGTACCTCCGGTGTTGCCCCCAAGGATTTTCAGAAGGCAAGTCTAAGTGTCTTAATTTTTGCTTAGTGTTGAATATTGATGACCCCAATTTTCTCTCAGTACCCACAATCAATTTTTATGCCTCATAACTCCATATGTGCTTGTGTTTGTGATTTATGTGTATTTTATCAGCAATGGGCATTGAATGAGTTACTTTTGATGACTGTGAAGATTTAGGATTGGGGCTTTGATTTTGTTTTCTCCCACAAGTATTATAGTATTTCTACATAGCCTACATTGTATTTGCAGTAATGTGAATAGTTTTTGTTTTATCAAAGCTTATATAGGCATCAAATTCTTGGATTCAGTTTGTTTTTTAATCAGTTTGAAAATGATGCCTAAATTAGATTTAGTTTTGTTTGATAGGGTGTATGTGATAGTTCATTTTGAGCTATAGTTTAGATTGTTAGAGTAAGCTGGCGTTTTATTTTGTACTTTCATCAGGTACAGTTTGATTGTGGTTGTTCTCTGGAATGCAGAGGAGGTAACCAGCCACTCTTGCTATCCTATTTTATTTACTTGAATAGTTTCTTAAGATACATGAATGATATATTTGGAGGTTATTTTGATATATCCTGTTCAGAAATAAAAATGCATTCTTTGAAGAATTTGATTCAGCAACAACACTAACTACAAAGCTTTGACGATGTATGTCCAGTTTATTTTTTTTAGGTCGTCAACCATCTTCATGATGATGTACTGAACATATATTCATCCCATTAATTTTTTACAACTATCCAATTTAAGGCTTGCATATTTTCTTAATATTTTTCTTAAGTTAGCTATAGCTATAGCTATGTTTAAAGAAAATTTGAGAAGAACTGTTCCAGAAAAATGCACAAATTCTTCTAGACAAAAAGAACATAAGCCAAACTCTTGTTATCCAAACGCTTGAAAAAACTGTATCCAGTTGGGCTTTATAAAGCCAGTAGACCTTTATCCTTGTCTTCTTTATCATTGTCTTTGTCGCATAATTCAAGCGATTCCTCCTTCACGGATTCTTCTTCTATACTAGATCAGAAGATTGCAGCAGCGCTTCGCTTGATTGTGCCTCGTGAAAAAAGAGATGTTCCAACTATGGCTAAATACATGCAAAAACTAAGTCTGATCAGTCCCAATGGTGAAGGCTTGAGCAGGTGTGACTGGATTACAGCAAATTGTGGTAAGCTTCAGTTTATAATGTGACTATTCTGTTTAGTGTGCTCAGTTTATCACATTTATTTTAACCAAACATATGCGATGTAGTCACCTAAACTATGATCATTTATATGTTAATCTTTGTATGTCCCCATGCAATGAAATATTTATCAATGCCTGTTGCACATGCTTATTCTTTAGGATTATGTCATCTTTGTACAAAATATATGTTCAATACTAATCAAATCAATTCACTTCTTTATTTTAGGTCGCCAGCCTTCTTCATGATGATGTACTGGATGATGCTGATACAAGGCGTGGAGTTAGTTCATTAAACTCTGTAATGGGGAACAAGGTACCTAATTTAATTCTGATGACTACTCTCTAGCTTCCTTTTATACATTGAACATGGTTCCCTAAAATCTATGCCAATCAATCTATCTAATAGCTTTTCTCTCGCATTCTTTGTTTGCTAGTCATTTTTCTAATATATCTGCATTTCTCACCTATCAAAATAAAAAATTAAAGTATATTCTGCATTTCTATGTTTAATTTTCATTTTGTGTTTACCTCCTTGATAAAACTGTTATGTGAAATATAGAATACAGTAGCTGGGTTTGTCCTACTACTAGTTCATTGAATTTACTCTCCAGGATCATTCCTTTAATCTAAATGCAGCAGTATATTTTGCTATTCTAAACTTATATATTTTGTTATCCTAAACTAATTTATTTTTGCTTTAGTGGAATTCAGTATAAAATGTAATTTTTATTGATTAGATGCAGGGATGCTAACATGATTGAGATTCCAGTTGAAGTAGAAACACCATATCATCACTATTACTATATAAGAGTTTAGCAAACTTTACTTTTATCTATTTATATATGTTATGCTCTCTTTCAAATGGATTGCATTTGTAGTAAACAGTAAGGTTTTGATTGTTTTCCTTACCTGCAGCTTGCATTTTTCATAGCAAGAGAAGTGAATGCTTTAGAAGAATTAACTTGGGTAAGTAGAATCTGAATCCGTATGAGAGGAAACGAAAAGTTTTCCCCAATAAAAAGAAAGGGAAAACTGAATATAAATAAAGTTGGGAACATGTTACAGTTAGGTATACATAATTGGTGTGCGTATCCAACTTCCATAGAATGAGTGTAACTATAAAACAGCTATAACTAATGATGTAAATTTTGTATACAATAATAAAATGTAGGACTATGACTTAGTATCTATAAACATCACATTCTGTGAATATTTGTAAAATTTTGATAATATATACAATTTTATAAGATAGATGTTATCTATTGCTAATTTTGTATACGTAGTTGTTTATATTTGGTGGAAATATTTGGTTGTTTATTTGTTAAACATGTGAAGATTTATTAAGATAAAATAGGGGGTTAGAAACTTATATATATATAAAATGAAGTCATTCTCGACGGACTCACAGGCGACAGACAGTACGTCGCTAATGACCCCATTACTGACAGACTGTTCGTCGCCAATGACCTTACTACCGATGGCGATCGATGGGAGTATGGGACGACGACATTGCCGATTGACAAATCCGTCGCCAATGACCTCATTGCCAGCAACACCTGGGTCATTGGCGACGAACAACAATGACCTATTTTCCTGTAGTGTATCTGACCTTAACCATTTCATTTTCACTAGCTCATTCTTTCGCCGCTTCACATAGCATCATTTAATGCATAACTCAACCTATCCATTCTCTCTCTTCTCTCCGCAAAATCTCCACTCGCTTGAAACCAGCCCCTGAAATCTCTCTCTCTCTTCTCAATTATCTGTTCTCTCAAATTTGGGATTTTTGTTGTTCTCGAGATATTTTTGTCAATATAGGGCTTTGGACTAGATAGAATTAACAAATTATGAAGACCTACTACTTTAATTCCAAGTGAAAAAAACAGATCAAAGGATTGTCGCGGTATTGATGGTTCTCGTCAAGGTTGATAACTCGATTGATATAGGAATCGACGGTGATGATGGAAGGATATTGTTAGGGTAAGGGTTTATTATGATCCTAATTTTGAGATATGGGGCTTGATTCCCACATTAAAGGAATGGGACTTTAATAGGATTTTTATAAACTTTAGGCTCTCCAAACTTAACAGCTAGCTTTTAAGCTCTCCCTTAGTTTGTAACAATTGGTATTAGGGTTGTTCACTATCTCGCAGTTACAATCATGCAGCGTGGACGGTAACGTCGGTATTGCAGTGTTCGCCCGAGGTTAGATTACGCTAGCACAAAGCCAATTTGCATGGGTGCTGGGGCCGTGGAGCGTGGTTAAATGTTATGATCCTAATTACATGGTATAGGACTTAAGTCCCACTTCGAAGGAATAGGACTTTGATATGGGATTTTTATAAACTTTGGGCTCTAGCTTAAATCTTAACAACTAGCTTTTAAAGGGTGACTCTCCCTTTGTTTGTAACAATTCAGCAGCCCCAGCGCCCACGGAAGCTGGCTTTGCGCTAGCCTAATCTAGCCCCTAGTGAACACTACAATACTGACGTAACCATCCGCACTCACGATTGGAACTAGGAGATAATAGACGACTCTGATATCAATTGTTATAAATCAAGGGAAAGTCACCTCTTTAAAGCTAGCTGTTAAGGTTGGATAGCCCAAAGTTTATGTAAATCCCACATCAAAGTCCCATACATTCGATGTGGGACTTAAGTCCCATACCTTACAATTTGGATAATAACATTGGTATGTAACAATTGGTATCAGAGCCATCCACTATCTCTCAGTAGCCATCATGCGTACAGGTGTTTAAAAAATTCATTTTTTTCCAGTTTTTTACCAAACCGGTCCAAACTGGTACCAGATCTTTTCGGTACTAGTTTTTTCAGTTTTTTTACAGTTATCGATTCCGATAACGGTATAGAAATTTATATATTCGGTAAAAATTGGTATACCAAAAATGCCGTATTAAAAAATAGAATAATAAATTTATTAATTAGATTTTAACAAAAGTAGAAAAGAAAAACCTCTCATAATACACTCACAATCTCACTCTCAGCATCTTTTGTTTTCTCATCTCTCTCTTTCTATATCACACTCTCACTCTCCATCTCTGAGTCGATCCCATCTGTTCTCCGATCCCTTCACTAATTAACCACACCCCAACAAATCCTCGATCTCAGTCCTCGGAGGCTAGAGCCCATCTTGAACTTATGATCTTCTCCACCAAGACTAAGTCTGCTCATCAGTACCGAAAAGTCGTAAGTCGTGACATATCATCTCATTTTTTTTATTGATTTCAGAGTTGGGGGTTTTCTTCTACTTGATAAGATTGATGGCTATGTCTATATGATGCTTGAGTTTGGCTAAAGGTTGATAAGATTGCTCTTTCATTTGATGGGATTACTATTTACTAGTGAATAGTGATGCATATAGACTGTTCAATGAAATGATTATGAGAGGTGTTTACTGTTTAGTACACTTGGCTTGGGTTTGGTGTGTTTATTTAAAAGGAAACAAAATTTTGACAATTCATATACTTAACTGCTTAAGTGTATGATTTTAAGAAATCCATATAATGGTAATGTATCTGTTCCTAGGATACAATAATATGGTGTATCCCAAACTACCAATGATATGCTCTGACATGTTAACATGTATAACTTTGAACCTTTGGTGTTTTTTTGAGCATGTGTAGATTATAATGGTAGAGCAGCAGTCTGTGGCACCCATCAATGTGGCCCAAGTAATCTCAAATACTAAAAATTTAATTCATATTGATGAAGAGGATTTGAATGAAGGTGAAATTCAACAACTTGATGCCGGTAAGGCTCGTGCTAAAATGTGGGCTCATTATACAAGATTTAGGCAAAATGGTCAAATTAAAGTTAAATGCAAATATTGTGGAGGTATTTTAGGTGCCGATCCAAAAAGTAATGGGACTAGTGGTCTTAATGCTCACAAAAAGGAGATGCAAAAGTTACCCCACAAATGTGGAATTAAAAAAACAAGCAATCTTAAACTTTAAATCTAGTGGTGGCAATGATGATGAGACCATAGAAAGGGAGTCAACAACTAGTTGTCTTTGGAAGTTTGATGCGGATCTAACACGGGGTGCTTTATCATTTATGATTCTAGTTGATGAACTTCCTTTCAAATTTATAGAAAATGAGGGGTTTCGACATTTTATGTCCATTGCATGTCCTAGGTTCAATGTTCCTTCACATTCCACAATTACAAGAGATTGCTTTAAAATGTATACGGAAGAGAAAAAGAGGTTAAAATCTATTTTTAACTCATCTTCTCAAAGGATATGTATTCTAACTGACACATGGACATCAATGCATAGACTTAATTATATGGTTGTGACGGCTCATTACATTGATAACAAATGGATTTTGAGAATTTTTTTTTATAAATTTTGTTCCAATTTTGAGTCACAAGGGTGAGACCATTAGAATGGCGATTGAGAATTGTTTGGTAGAATGGGGGATTAAAAGAGTATTTACTATAATTGTTGATAATATTAGTTCAAATGATGTTGCAGTATCTTATTTAAAAAATCAATTACAAGTATGGGGACATAGTGTTTGCGAGAATAAATTCATTCACATTCGATGTGTTGCTCATATTTTAAACTTGGTTGTAGTTGATAGGTTGAAAGATGTTAATATTTCAGTAGCTCGTGTTAGGGCATTGATTAGGTGGGTAAGGCAATCTCCATCTAGGATTAGGAAATTCAAGGAGTGTGTTGGCTTTGAAAAAAGTGAAAATAATTCTTCATTAATCCTAGATGTTACTACTAGATGGAACTCCACTTATTCAATGTTGAATGTAGCTCAACATTTTGAGCGTGCTTTTAATAGGCTTGGGAGTAGGGATCCTTTGTTTAAACAAGAAATGATCTCAGGTGAAGGGTGGCCAACAATGGAGGATTGGGGTAACATTAGAAGAATTGTTTTATTTTTGAAACATTTCTATGAATTAACACTTAGAATCTCTGGTTCTTCATACATTACATCCAATGGTTTTTTTATGAGTTTGTGGAAGTTGATGATCTTTTGAAAGAAGTGAAGATGATGATGATTTTCAAATGAGAGAAATGGCTAAGAGGATGAAATCAAAGTTAAAAAAATACCGGGGGGATATTGATAAAATGAACAAGTTGTTATACATTGCCGTGGTTCTTGATCCAAGACACAAATTCACTTTCGTTGAGTTTGCATTTAATCACATATATGGTAAAGAAAGTGATTTGGCAATCAAAATGACTAGAGCAATGAAAGATGCATTATTTGACTTGTTCAATTGTTAAATCATTTATCATCCCAAGGTTATTCATTAACTCCAAGTGGTAGTGGAAGCGTAACTCAAAGTGGTGGCTTATCATTAGTAGAAAGTATATCAAGGAAAAAAAATTAATTGCTTGTTTGATCAACATGTTGAGGATGTTCAAGGTGGGGAAGTTCAAAATGAGTTAAAAATGTATTTAAAGGTTCGAGTTAAAAGAAAGGATGAAAAAACGAACCTTTTAGCATGGTGGAGATCAAACAATCATAGATTTCCCTGTTCTTTCATTAATGACTAGAGATGTCTTGGCCGTTCCAATTTCTACTGTGGCTTCTGAATTGGCATTTATCACACGCATCCTTGATTCCTTTAGGAGCTCTTTAACTCCAAGGATGGTGCAAGGAATTATTTGTGCTCAAGATTGGTTTGGCTGAAGCAAAGTGTAACGACCCCAAAATTTACATAAACTCATCCCTAATTTCGGTTCGTTAATAAACCGTTAATCACCTTATTTAATCCATTAATTGACTTTCCATCATCAATTACCAAATTTTTCGGTATATTTTTTTTTCTCAATCACTATATCAAAATATTTTGGCATTTAAAATCTTTACATCTCGATCCTAGTGCCTGGATCGCAACCTTTCACTACTACAAAACAGTAAAAAGATAACACCTAAAAAACGTTGTAATTTTCTCCCAGAAACGTCGAGGTTAAGGGTGTCATCTATTTGACACATTTTATACAACGTTTTTAAAACGTTGTAGTTGGCTCATAATACAACGTTTTTTACTAAAAAACGTTGTACATTATCTTTAAATAAATACTAAGATGCTTGAAAACGTTGTAGATGGTATCATTCCACAACATTTTCTGGTATAAAACGTTGTAGTTTGATACATCACACAACCTTTAGACTAATTTATACAACGTTTATAAGATGTCATCTACTGTAGTACGTTTAAACAACGTTTTTAAAATGTTGTAGTGTAACATAAAAATGTTGTAACACAGTAGTGGTGCACCTGCAATGTTGTACTTGTAAAACTGCTAATATTAATGCAATGATATATAGCTAAAAAAACTCTAAATTCTCATTTAAAGCCGAAATGTATCAACCATTTTCAGTTTCAAAATACATCCAATAATACCATACGTTTATAATTTCAAATTATTACATCCACGAAATATACCAATTATCCACAAAATATACCAAATTAACTGTAGTGCACTACGTACTACCTAATCATGTGCAAAAAAACATTCTTCCAAAATACATTCATCTAAACCTGTACATCCACTGTTAACTCATCACACAAAAAACCTAATAGCTTATTCAAACAGTAAGGACTCAAAAATTGGAAATCAACAGTTTATAAGGCGCTCCACCATTTCCATTATAGAGTTTACTTGATCTTTGTGAAGATGCATTCAGATTTCTGCAGCTCCATCTTGAAAATTTAAAGTCAAGCAGCTGGAACCTTTTTACCGTCCTCAATGAAGTAGATGGCAGCCTCAGGTACCTAGTAAGAGTAAAATTTGTCTAGCTTTTGTTATTAGCAGTAATCCAACTGATCAGTTTATGTAGGTGATACTCTTACAAGTCCATAAGCTTAATCGGAGATCAGTACTTTTTAAACTCAGTTTACATTTAGTAACTGGCCTGTTTAAAAAGAAAAGGTCCAATTTCATTTCTTAATAGCTTGGAACAATAACATGATCTAATCAATCCCAATATTGCTTAGGAAATGTCAAAGCACATAAAATGTGGTTAAAACAACTTACATCAGGCCAGGTTTCTGTTATATAAAGTCCACAACATCAGATGTGATGTCCCCTTGAACATCAATATGCTCTTTGTCAATTGGCCCCTGAAACCAGCCATTTTCATATAATTATGCAACAATGTATTGTAGAAAAAAGTTCCCTACGAGTACATGTAAGCTATTACCTTAACAATAGATGCTCCAGTGGAAATTTTTTTCCCAAACCGTTTTGAAGCGCTACTAAGTTTGACACCTAAAACAACATCCTCACAAGTTAAAATACAGTAACTTAGTGAATAGTCATATCATTCATCTCAACAGCATATGACTCACCAAAGAACTCCAGTCCTTTAACAGTGGTGATACATTTGCGCTTGTTGCGCACGACCTTTTCAATAATGACTACTTGCTTCTCCTGCAATAGATTCCACTAATTAGTATTGTTCAACTTATTATTCTTATTATTTGATATGAAACAACTTAATAAAATCGCAGGAGGGAGAGAGCCCGTAACTGTTCACCTACAAGAATAATTGATTAATTCCAACCACTCTATCTATACAAGGTCAATTATTCCTCGGTGCTATATTTGTTTATACATGTTTCATGAAGCAGTGCATTAAGTGAAGTGCTTTTGCATACTGAGAATTCAACTCATGTTTGATGAATAGTTCTAAATTGGGTGTCCAATTATATAATTTTTTGACTTCAATATAAATAATGTTTGGGAACTCAAAAGTTTAGGGCCTTTGAGGAATGCCATTGCAAAAGCTCCACCGACGCACAATATCGTTCCCATTATCTTGACAATGCTTCTCCAGCTCCGAAGTTTTATTTTCTCCAATCTATATAATTATAATCATCACATTAGGAAAAAGTAAGTTAAATTGGTATAGTAATAAATACATATACTGAAATATGGTGTCTACTTCATTCCAATTTCCAACAATGACATTGCTATAGAAGAAGGATTTATTTGTGATACGTACTTGTCCAGAGACCAGATTCAAGACTTGTATCCTGTTTGGATCCGTAGAAGTCTTGGTATGTTCTTTGCACTTTAATCTGCTGAATCTTCCGCAAAGAAACACCTAAATAGGAATCTTTTACATCAGTTTTTACACATGCAAAGTCAATATCATGAGTTATCAAGGTGAAAATTTCAGCTTTCAACTTGAAATTTGCCATAAAAAACAAAAGGAAGAAACTAACATGTTTTGAAAAGAGACTATAACCATATAAACGATTTACAAGAGCATGATGCAACCATTTTACCAAGAATTTATATTATTCAGTCAAGTTTAAACGCAATTATTATGTCATGGTTGTCAACTTAGACCAGATTATAACACATGATTTGGAGATATTTTATGGTTATTGTAATCTGAAGAAAAAACATTAGTTGACTAGGGAAGATTAAAAAATAATAATACCCATTGTACTATTAATCAATAGTTTATTATTTAGTCACTGCTTCATCATGAACTAACAATACTACAAAAGCATATAATGACATGACGAACCAATGATGTATAAATGTACCTACCAGGCATGCTTATTAGGCATCCTTTTCACCAACCAGATTATGTTTGTATAATAAATATTAATTTTCCACAAATTAATATATTTAGTAACCAAAAATAAATAAAATTAAGGCTTGGATAATTATGTTGAAAAGATAAGAAAGAAGAATTGATTAGAGCCAAATGTCAATACAAAGATATAGATGATCCAAAAACTTTTTAAGTGAAATAGAACAAAGACCAAGTATATATCATCAACATATGGTCGACCTCTATGTCTAAATTACAGCGTAAAATTTTACAACAAATATGAGCTATAACTGAATCATAAGATATTCTTTATAAAAACAAAATAATTCATCAAAGTATATGTTCTGGTTCATTGTTACTCTGTAAATAATAAACACAAAAGCATCATTAGTAAGTAAATCATCTTTCTTCCTATATATGTAATTTATACAGATTAAAATTACCCAATAAGAGAGGCCAAAAATATCAAACAAAAGCTCCTTAATCCCAAACAACTTGTATTTGTTTTACTCCTGAACCAAAACAAAATTAAATCAAACATGACAAAGAAATAAATAGATAGAGAAAGAGTAGTTGAAATGAAACTATATATATATATATATATATATATATATATATATATATATATATATATATATATATATATATGTATGTATGTATGTATGTATGTATGTAATGTAATGGATGGTTAGTAAAACTCCAAGTAATTTTCCCTCTCATTTTCCAAGTTCCAGTTAGGGGAAAACAAAAGGAAAAGAAAATTACATAGATCCTACATATTACAGAACATCATACAAAAAACCCATAAAACCCCATTAACACCACAGTGAACAAAATTATAGGACAAAATCATACATAAATTAAAGGGGCAAATTTGTTTACCTCTACATCCTGGAAATTGTTCAACCTCAATATGCGTGCCAGCTTCAACAAAACAAACAAAACGTGAACATAGAAAGAAAAAAAACAACTTTAATATCTATATATTGATATAGATATAGATATACGTACATATACATATATATACACAAATGAAATCTGAAATAATAACCTGAGGGAAATGGGTTTACATGGTATATCCTCTCGTTCATGTTGTGCCTGAATCAGTGCAGCTAGCATTATTAGACGACAAATGAAGATAGAGCAGAAATACAACCAAACTTAAAACAAAATTAAAAAGAAAGAACCTTCATTTGGGTTTGCCTGTTTTGAAACCAAAACTTAATCTGGCGAGGGGTCAAACCCAACCCTCGAGGGACTGCTACTGGAGTTACCCGCTGAGAGATGCGAGTAACCATCCATATGGGAACAAAGAAAGAAGAGGGAATGAGAGTATGGGTCACGAAGATCGGAAAAAAAGAGCAGAAGAAATGCAGGGAGGAAGGAGTGCGGCGGCTAGGGTAAGGGTAAGAGAGAAGGGGGAGGAAAAAGTTTAGTGAGAGAAAACATTTTTTTCACCTATCAAATTTGTTCATTTAATAATTAAAAATTATATATATATGCTTTGTGATTTAATTTCAAGTTTTTATTTCCGCGCGCGCTGTTTTTTTTAAGCTCCGTGTTTTTTAAATAGATAACGTTTTTCTTAAAAAAACGTTATAACTTTAAAATCAAATATCGCCCCTTATAAATACATAACGTTTTTACATATGTATCTATAACGTTTTTTGAAAAAACGTTGTGAAAAAAAATACCACAACGTTTTTTATAAAAACCTTGTTGTTTAAGTGTTATCTTTTTGCTGTTTTGTAGTAGTGTTTACTTTTTCTTTTCTTTTCTTTCGTGAAAACTCTCCTTGAATAACCAAAATATATAACTAAATCTTATTTGTCCGATCAGACCCTGGCATATGTATAACTCATGAATTACATCTACTCGCTCTACCAATTTAACCACATTGAGTACTATGATAAAAAAAAATAACGCAATTACACGTACAACCTTTCATGCTGTCATATCATAATCCTAACATGACACCATACTCCTGAAATCCCATCTTAACCTGCAAAAATTTGTTAGTGGAAAGAATGAGCACTATGGCTCAGCAAGTTCAACAGTTTACACATTCCATGCTTCATGTATCATATAACCATTAACATGCTATGTGTGTGTCATGCTTAACGTGCAGTGTAACTATTTCTACAAATCATTTTATATATACCGTAGTCATTACGATTTAACGGTTATTCAGATCAAACATTGAACATCTTCAGAGGTACTCACATAACTGCACCAAGTGCACACATTGATCAAATTATCAAGAAATCACATAACACGTAATTTCATATGCATTTGAACACTTTAATCATACATCAACAAATAAACAAGTAGCAACAAGTACTGAAGAACTTGCATGTACCGGCGTTTTACCGATACGTTAACATTTCGCTTCCTTCGCCCAACCTACATCGTATGTGAGATCAACAACATACAATATCAGTCAACATTTGACTCAACGTTAATCTTATTTTAATATTCTTTCTTTGACTTGTTAACCCTGACATTGTCTTTATAAACATACCTCCGTGTTATCTATATAACTCAGTTTTATCTTTATTTCCAACCCTTACTGTACTGGTTCATTGCACTAATAATCATTTTGTGTATATCACACTATCAACATAACCCCTTTTTGGTTTCAATCATTCTACGCTCTAGTGTATAATACTAGTTTTTCTTATTAAAGTGCTAACTAATATCATTCACATCTTCAAGATACTTTCCTAGTAAATTGAAACTTCGGATTATTTCCAAGTTTAATGCATCACCATCTTGTTGGTTAATGATACATCATAGGACTACATAACATAATTATATCAGGAAATTTCATTATAGTTAAAGGTTCAGAAGAAATTTTCTTCCAAATTGATTTCACTTTTTGGGATGCCCAAAAAGTGCTACACCACGATTACATATTCAGACTCTAAACGAAAAACTGAACAACATATCAAAAATTTGCGTAACGTCCAAAAATCGACTCGGCGAACCAAAATAACTCGTGTGCCCAAATCAGGCTGCACACTGCCTGGACAGCCTGCAATCTGCCCAGATTTTGAAAAACAAAAGCTGGAACTTTCTATTTTTATGATTTTCAATCTAGTTTCGCGAATTTTTATCTCATTCGTTACATGTCGGATTAAGTCCATTTTTGGATATGTTATACCTAATACTACGTAGTATTTTTAAAAAATATAACACGTTCGAAAACAGTTTGGTAAGATCCCAAAACAGTAGGGTGAAACAACCTACATCAAACAGTTTTCAGACTTGAAACATTTCCCAATCAATGATACTAACATACATTAACTATGATCATTATCATTAATTAATTTAAAAGTGTAAGCATTATAACATTACCTTTCCAAAAACTTAGTTTCTTGCTTGATATTATTCTTGGATGTTATTCTCCTTCTCTCTGTCGGCTCTTTCCTTCTCTATGTTCCGCTTACTTGTTTTGAAAAAGAAATGGGAGGCACAAATTGGCTACTTAAGGCTGAGTAATTCCTCCCCCCTCTGAATACACCCTCCTTTCCACAGCTATAACCCCTGTTACTTGGCCTCTATGGAAGAAGCTTTACGCAGTCCCTACAAGGCCCCTAGTGTTAGTCTACAATATCACATCACCAGCTACAACCCCGAACGGCTACACTACCCTCTTAGTGCTGTCAATTTCGTCCCTTTCTTGTCCCTTTGGTGTCCCAAATTAATAGTCCCAAGCTGAACAATTCGCCTAACATACAACCCCAAAGTTTGGGCTGATTTATTTGGGTTATACATAGACAATGGGCTGCTTTAGTTTGGCTGAAACAACCCACATTTAACCCCAAGGGCTGCCGAATTGGGGTTAGGAGTACAAGGCTGGATCATTACATACACCCTTGATCAAAACTATGATACTTGGGCTGCTAAAATATTCACCCAAACATAATAAACTCTTGGGCCTTTATAAATCTCATGGTTAGAATTATACTTAATTTGGGTATACAGCCAATCAGAGCTACCAAATGAATTGACACATAATTCATAACTAATTTGATAATTAATAATTTGGATACAAATATCATTATCCGGCATTATTCCAAAATATATAAATTAAATTTAGTGTTTAATTAATTATCACCTTAACTTCGCATTTTAAAGGCTCATTTTTAGGCCATCAATTAAATAATCTAAATTTACCTAATACCCATGAAATTAATCAATTAATTCACATGGTTCTAAATTTTAAAACAGTGAGTTTCATTAATCATAAAACACTTCACATTATTTATTGCTTTCCCAAAATAAATAAAATTTTAAGTCATTTTGGCTTACCTTTTCATACATAATAACTTGATATATATATATATAGACACACACACACACACACACACACACACACACACACACACACACACATATTTATTTCCTCTATATCTTGACACAATCAATGATTCCACATATATAAAAAAGTCATTCCGTACCATTTTATAGTATACTGTGTAGATTATCTAAAACACTGATTAAATAAATACAAATAAACATTTAATCCATTTCTACACATTTCTCTTCTCAAAACTAGGTTAAATTTTTAACATTTATTTCATCATCAAATATCTTATTTATAAATTTTCTGAAATATCTGGGATATTACATTCACCCCTCCTTATAAAAATTTCGTCCTCGAAATTTACAGCATACTTATTTCGGCTATTCTGTCCATTAGGTTATCAACCAAACCTATCAAATTTCTCATTCTTTGAGGATTCTTCATTGATCATTTAATTCTATGACCCATCTCCTCTCAAATTTACACCTCTACCCATTCAAATTCCAGAATATTGGGATATTTTCCCAGAAGTCTTCAACAATTGTTCAATAATTGTGAAGGAGCTTGAAAAACTAGGAAGTAAAAAAAATCCTTTAAAATAATTTCATATCTGACTGAGGGGTCATAAAAACTATGAACTATAAACTTCCAATGGAATCAATAGCTGATTGACCCTTTGGTTACTAGTTCAGGATACGTACTGGAGGAAATCACCCTCTTGTACGCTATGTGTATGCATAACATTTAGCTCTGACTGCATCGGATAACCGGCACTTAAAATCCGTCAGTTGTACTTGAGGAGATCAACCTTTCGTACACCATGTATACGCATAACATTTAACCCTGCACGTATCGAATAGTCGATACTTAAATTTTCCCCTATTCAGGGTTGTTCTCTCAGTCTAAGAATCCGTACCAACAACAGGTTTGGATAGTTTTTAAATATCTAACATGCAAACGTCTAGCCGAATAAAATGGCCTAGACTACCATAATGAACTGTTAATGAACCATGAACGCAGGAACTTTTTAAACCATTTTAAGTGAAAATAAAAAAAATCATTTTATGACTTCATGATACCGTATCTTTGGCACAGTGCGTTGAGGATTCCATCATCATTATGACTTCATGATACTGCACCTTCACAGAAGATACGTTGAGGATTCCGTCATACATCATCTCCATACCATGACTTCAATGGCGTAAGATGGCTTTGTAAATACATTTTGATATTCTAAAATCAATTTTGTCTAGCTGAATCAAGTAGCATAGACTCTCCTTTGAACGTTTCAAAACATTTGAAAAATTACTTTTGTTTTTATCATACCACAATAGTAAATATGTGACATTTCACACCTCAAATTACTTTGTTGATGATAACCAGGAAACTTTTGTATTTTTAAAAGAACATATGAACGATTTTAAGATTTTCAAAGTCTAGCATAGCCAGAAGATTTGGAATATCCTAAAACCTCAAATATTCATCAATTTTTTTTTCTTCTCATCTTTCCAGCTTAATAACTATATCTATTATAGCTTAAATCTTGCTACTTAACTCTACCCACACTCACTGTTCATCAAACTTATCACGTATTTGGGCTCAGGAACTTACCACAATCATATGGTTTGAGGAGTTTGTCCTAGTCAGGCCAAAGTCGCCCATTCGCTGAGGGGCTCCACCACATGACTATGAGTCAGGAACTTACCATACGAGTCGGTTCTTAGAACATGAACTTATTTTAACATCATCTACCTATCCGTTATACACGTGAGAAAAGAATCACCTTCTCAACATACGCATAGCGAATCACACAACACCAGGTTTCAATTGATTATCACTATAGGAAGCCAAGTGGTCGTCAAACCAAACACAATCTCCTGCCCATACAAGAAATTGGTCAACTCAGCCACTAATCAATATAGGAAGTTAAGCGGTCATTAAACCAAGAACAAATCCCCTGCCCATACAAAGGACTGTTCAACTCAACCACTATATTAATATAGGAAGCTAAACGGTTCTAAAAACCAAGCACAAATT
This sequence comes from Hedera helix, assembly GCA_947179155.2. Taxonomy (NCBI): domain Eukaryota; kingdom Viridiplantae; phylum Streptophyta; class Magnoliopsida; order Apiales; family Araliaceae; genus Hedera; species Hedera helix. The sequence goes on from OX359278.1 coordinate 11,591,873, forward strand.
CCCCGCCCATACAAGGAATTATACAACTCAGCCACTAACATGAGTCCTCAATTAAAAACCCACAAACCTCTAACATCATCTTAACTTGATATGAATTTTCTCAATTCATTCCTTATAACACTCAACACTTCAAGAGTTTACTTATTACTATTTCACAGTATCCTTCTTCTTATAACATCATGCTATTTATAAATTCTCTTAATCATTTAACAGACCATATGTCATTCAATGATTTTATTATGATCACCGTGATCTTATTTCACAATTGATTTCACTTTACAATTTCTCGTTTATTATAGGATCGTTTAATTTTTACAATCTTCTCACTCGTCTTTGTTCATTTTACTTTACGATCCTTCCTTTCAAATTCTTGAATCAAGTGTTCCCTAATTCTTTTTCATTTATTTGGATTATATCCATGAAGATCCTTCTTTGAATCTCTGCAAACATACACTTATTTTCTACTTTATGAATTTCATATATTCAACTCTTAATTGCTTAAACTCTAAATGAGTTTATCCTTTCACTACCTTCAATATATTATAACGATTATAGTCTAAGGTACTGCTACTTAAGAACTATAACCTATCAGCTCTAATACCAACTTGTAACGACCCCGAAATTTACATAAACTCATCCCTAATTTCGGTTCGTTAATAAACCGTTAATCACCTTATTTAATCCATTAATTGACTTTCCATCATCAATTACTAAATTTTTCGGTATAATTTTTTTTTCTCAATCATTATATCAAAATATTTTGGCATTTAAAATCTTTACATCTCGATCCTAGTGCCTGGATCGCAACCTTTACTTTTTCTTTTCTTTTCTTTTGTGAAAACTCTCCTTGAATAACCAAAATATATAACTAAATCTTATTTGTCCGATCAGACCCTGACATATGTATAACTCATGAATTACATCTACTCGCTCTACCAATTTAACCACATTGAGTACTATGATAAAAAAAAAAATAACGCAATTACACGTACAACCTTTCATGCTGTCATATCATAATCCTAACATGACACCATACTCCTGAAATCCCATCTTAACCTGTAAAAGTTTGTTAGTGGAAAGAATGAGCACTATGGCTCAGCAAGTTCAACAGTTTACACATTCCATGCTTCATGTAACATATAACCATTAACATGCTATGTGTGTGACATGCTTAACGTGCAGTGTAACTATTTCTACAAATCATTTTATATATACCGTAGTCATTACGATTTAACGGTTATTCAGATCAAACATTGAACATCTTCAGAGGTACTCACATAACTGCACCAAGTGCACACATTGATCAAATTATCAAGAAATCACATAACACGTAATTTCATATGCATTTGAACACTTTAATCATACATCAACAAATAAACAAGTAGCAACAAGTACTGAAGAACTTGCATGTACCGGTTGATGTTTTAAAATTAAAACATTAGTGTTTATGTTGTATAAGTAAAAAACTTAAAAGGGAAAGTGTATTTAAGCTGAAGAAAAAATAAAGTTGAACTTAAAGTTGAAGTATGAGAAGGGATTTGCTTTATTACTTTGAAAATTATACAAATTAAATTGCATGATGTTGAACATGAAACGTCCAATTATTCTAGAAATTGACGTGCATCATGGAAAAACTGGACTAAGTAATCTACAAGAACAAGTACGTACTTAAATTGAGAGAAAACGAACTTCATTTTAAAGTTGAAACCTTGAAATAATTATGTGTGCAACTCAAGTGACAAAATGAAGGGGGACAATAAAAGGGAAATAGAACGTAGCAAAAAAATAATATAGAAAAATTCTTAATTCCGACGAAAATAGTACTATTCTGTCGAAAACTTGGTCGAGTATAACCTGGTCGGAAATAATTCCGTTGGCAATTCGGTTGGAAATAGATATCATCGACGGAATTATCCCCAACAAAAATTCTGTCAGGGATAAGGTAATTCCGACGGACTTTATTTCCGACGGGCACATGCGTCGAAGATATGTTGCCACGTGTCGTGTCCCCACTGATCATAGGAAATGATATTTTCGACATAAATTCCGTTGGAAATAGTTTATTCTGTTAGAAATAACTTATTCCATCGAAAATAATGGTTTTTTTTTTTAATTTTTTTTCTTTCAATTTTTAGGTTTTTAAACTACATTTTGTACTTGTACCCTATTTTCAATCCCAACAATAACACGTAAATATAACTAACTTACGACATATAAACTACACATAACACGATAACAACAATAACAATAACACGATAACGATATATAACTGTTTTCAATCCCAACAATAACAGGTACATATAAATTAATTACACGATATACAACGTAAGTGTGATGTATAAAATATAAGTTAACCGATTACAATGATTATAATGATGTACAAATATAAGTTATATGATTCCAATAATGTACAATGTAACTACAATTAACAATATAAGTATAATTATAACTATTTATCTCTATCATTACCATCATTAGCGAGCTCATCATCCTGAACTTGTTCGACATCGCCACCCTGTTGATGTACAAATAATATGTACAATGTAAAAATAAATAAAATACCTGAGTAGTCAGGGGCTGAATCAGCATCGACCAAAAAGCCTTCGTAAGTAGGGTAACCATCATCCGTACCGGCACATCACATATCACGGCTAACTACTCCGGGGAGATACTCGTACTCTCGGTGGTGGCCGCAGATGCAATATCCTAAGCATGCTACTGAAGGCACGCATGACTAGGTAAGTCCTAACTATGGAATATCAGATCCACATGAAAAGCCTTCCACATCGCCGTCATGATCCTCTAGAATAGCTCGTTGTCCAAGCCAGCGCCCGTATGAGAAGATCTAGTAGGTGCTCTAGACACTGACGATAGCTAAATCCTGCGAAAATAAAAATATGTTTACTATTAATTTATGAAGCGATATAAATTATGAAATAATGAGAAACATAATAAATTGATTACCTCCAGATAATGTATATGCTAGTACCCTCGGCAACCCCAACACTCGATACCTACTCGTACTACTACTAGGGGGATCCTAAGATGCGACCCAAAGAGCCATCTCCTCATCCTGAGATAAGTTAATCTCGGGAGGAGGGATGGTGGAATCTAACATATCATAATCTCTCTTAGCAACCCACAACTCAATTACACGCTGGTCCCGAAGATTTTGAAATCGGCCTTGTAATTTATTATTTATATATTAGTTAATTAATTCATTTTATTCATTACTTGATATTAAAAAATATTTATAACAATAACAAATATAATTACCTGTATAGCTAATGCTGCAGGAGACATAGTAGAGTCCTTAAGCGTATGGACTTTATCCCAAAACTTTATCATACTGAGAGGTCTATCCAAGATTTTCTGTAAAATTTGGGATGATGTCGCAAGCACCCAAAAATAAAATCTTACTTTGAAAAATATTAATGTAGTAGTGAAAGTAAGAGTCGAACCCACATAGAGCGAATTGTTTTAATAAATTCTAACGTTTTCAAAAATAACTAATTAAATGGGGGATTTTGAAATTATTAATTAACTAATTAAAATTCAAACAAATAAAACTAAATAATAAATAAAGATGAGAAAAATCAATTAAAACAAACTTCAGTTCCTTAGTTCAGTATCCCCTTCTTTTAATCAACAAATTAATCAAGTTATGATTATTTTTTCCTTCAATTGAAATTAATAATCCTAGATAACTGACAATCGCCAAGCTACCCGAAATCCTCCTTAAATTATAAATCTAATGCAGCAATCGCTCACAAAAGACCCTAACTATCATACAACCTAAAACTATCAGTCTAGATTTAATATAACAGTTGCATTAAAAATTAGAGAATTAGATTATTCCAAGCAACAATCTCAATATCGCGGACCATTTAACTTGCCATCTTGATAACCATAATAATATTCAAAAGTTTGTCCACCATCAAATATTATTAATTGCTACTTATGATCATATAAAATATCGTTTGCTTAATATCAAATCTTAATCTAGCATATGACAAAAACTTAATTAATTCAACTGGCCAAATCAAATTAATCAAATAAGTATCATCTAATCAATTAAAACAGATCATCAAAAATAAATCTCATGCATGAAGGAATATATAATAAAACTCAATTAGAACATTAATTAAAAATAAGGTTCAACATCCCTTTGAAACTGAAAAATAAAAACTAGCCAAACATAATAAAAATAATATCCACTAGTTGAAAAACTCTCTCCAAGAAATTAGGAGAAAGATCTCCCAAAAATTTACTATCAATAATAAGAGATTGACTCTCTATTTATAGGCCTCTAACTTGTCCAAACTCTAATAGGATTTACAATTAAAAATAAAAGAAAAATAATTATTATCCTAACCCTAGTTAGAATTAAAATCCAATTTGGAATCAAAAAGTAGTAAAAATCCCGAAATAATCTGATTTCCAACATTAATGTGCAAGCCAAACAGCCCCTTACACGCCACAGTTGACCAGTCAACGCGGTTCCCGCGTTTTGCTGACGTCACCGCCATCCCGCGCATTGCGCGGTCACCGCTCCAAACGACGTCGTTCCTGCGCACTCCGCGCATTGCGCGAAGTGTTTTTCTTCCTGGTGAAACGGCGTCGTTCCGTTGCTTCTTCATTCATCAGTCCGCACGTATTGCGCGGTAAGCCATGCTGCGGAAATTACGATAATGCCACCGGTCACATTTTCGGTTTAGTTACGATTTTGCCATCAGCGCTGGTTAATTACCATTTTGTCATCAGACTTTTGCAAGATTTACAGATTTACCCCCAAACTTTATTTTTCCTACAAAATAAAATAAATAAAAATAATATAAAAATACTAGAAATCCTAAAAACACATAATAATAAATAAAACTCCTAAATAAATAAAAACACATAAATAAAAAGAAATATAAAAATACTATAAAATTACCTAAATTAACATAAATTAACTAAAATCCTATAAAACCTATTAAAACCAAAATATGCTAAATAATTAAACATTTAAGCACACAATAAATATAAAAACTAAGTATTAGGGAATAAAAATATCGTATAATTTAGTCCTATCAAATACCCCCACACTTAGCTTTTTGCTCGTTCTCGGGCAAAACAAAAATAAAAATAAACAAAAATACAATAAATCTAACTAGCCCAACAGACTAAAGCGACTCAACTAACTCGACTTTTTACATGAGCAATAAATTAATATGAACTTCACATCAATCTCAAAGATTATAATCAACAACTCTTAGAAAATTTCAAAATAATACATCATCCAAAATTTTAACTTAATTATTAATTTCACTTTATTCTCAATCCTTCGTGTGTGTGTGAAAATTCATATATATCAAACTAATAAAAATATAGATCAATTCATCTAATCAAATACATCACAAAATATATTAAAATTCTATACATTTATTTTCACATCACTTTCCATTTAATACAGATAAATACAAACTAGAAGATCAAAATGTTTTATATTTTAACCGTACTAGGATTTAACTTTAACCACATACCTTCCCAAGTATTATTAAAATCCATTAGTAAGACTTTTTTTCTTCTTTTTTCTTCTTTCCCTCATTCATTTTTTTTCACGGTGAGTGCATTTTATGCTCCATCTCACCAGCGAGTGCGTTTTATGCTCCATCTCGCTGCATGTGTTTATGAGTGGGTGCGTTTTACGCTCCATCTCAACCCACCACATGACAATTGTTTCACTTTTTTTTTTCTACTTCGGGTAAGGTCAATCTAATAATCCCAAAAAAATTACCTTAATCATTTCTCCACATTATATCTACCTTATATTCGCTTTAAGTAATGTTCAAATAAGATATAGAATTAAAAACATATCTTATAAGCTTTTAACCAAATAAATTTCCTCCAAATTAAAATTAGTTCAAACATATGGATATGTGGAAATAAAATAAAAGATTTCAAATAAAGTACTGACCAATAAAGATGTTAAAATTCAGATTACACAAAATTTATCAATTTTTCAAGAGTTATTAAATAAAAATCAAAATTTTATCATCGGTTAAAAATTAAAATTCAAATCAAAATATTGCTCAATTGACTCAATCCTAAAAAAAAAGAAACTATCCCATTTTCGTAGGAAACACGGTTACACTTAGCATGTGTAACAAGCCTTTAAACCCCAAGGTTACCCCAAGTGGACGAGTTTTGTCTCGTGAGGGTTTGCAGTGAATATACCCACAAAATTCAAAATTTTAAAATTCCCTAAAAATAAAATAATTTTTTTAAAAAATAAATAAATAAAATAAAATTTTCCTAAAAATAAAACAAATATTTAAATCCCTTCTCCCACACTTAAAATTTACATTGTCCCCAATGTAAACTATAATGCAAAGAAACAAGAACAAATAATTATAAAAAGAAAAAGGGAAAAGAAATGCAAATCAGATTTCTTGGGTTGCCTCCCAAGCAGCGCCCTTGTTTATTGTCATTGGCTCGACAACAGGCCAAACCACTACGTCACTCCAATTTCATGTATGTTGTGTACTCCATCCATCACAACATTCCTCATAGGTAGATTACATTTCGTCTTTGCATGATATGATTGTTCCGAAATGAAATCCTGCAAAATAAAAGGTAAAAATTTATTTTGAGTAACAGGTAATGGAATGAAAAGTTCTGCAAATTTATTTAAAATCAATGGCAAAGAATTTAATGAATCTGTAGTCCTCTTTAAATCTTGTTTCGGCTCAATTTTTTCTTCTTCTTTTGTCAATCCCAAGCTATGAGTAATGGCCTCTTCCAGATTTTCCTTTTCATTGTTTTTCGTTTCTGGAGTTCCCTCATCTTTACCACTGCTCAACACAATTTCATTGTCATCCTCCTCGTAATCCACCATTGTGTGAGATGGTAATTCTTCAATACTTTGCACCTCCAATTGACTGACCGCAACTTTCAGTTGTTCTACTTGAATACTTATACGCTGAATATTCACATTTGTTTCAGTCATAAAATATTTAAACATATCTTTTAAAGACAAATTAGAGTTAGAAGATTGGTCCTATTCTTGATTGTTGGGATATGTCTGATTGAACTGTTGGTAATCTGGCCAATGTTGACTTGCAGGTTGATGCACTTGTGAATTCCCATAGTTGAAATTTGGACGATCCCACCATTATGAGTAGTACGTGTTTGAATAGGGATCATAGTTCCCTTGCAGTCCAAGAAAACCATCTGCATCATTTACTTGTCCATAGGACTCCTCTCGAAGCATTGGACACAACTCTGTTGGATGTCCTACTATGGAACAAATCCTACAAGCCTTTATTATTTGTCCTCTACCTGCAGCCCAGGCATAGATAACAGAAGTTAGTTCATCAACTTGTTGTTGAAGAGAAGAAATTTTTACCACATTAAAATAATCATCGTTTTGGTTCCAAGCCATGATTTTCTCCTTCACCTATACACTCAATTAAATTATGAAAAACAAAAATAAAATAAATAAACTAGAAAAATAAACTACAAAGAAAACAAAGAATAAATTAAAGCAAAACACTCCCCGGCAACGGCGCCAAAATTTGGGATGCTGTCGCAAGCACCCAAAAATAAAATCTTACTTTGAAAAATATTAATGTAGTAGTGAAAGTAAGAGTCGAACCCACAGAGAGCGAATTATTTTAATAAATTCTAATGTTTTAAAAAATAACTAATTAAATGGGGGATTTTGAAATTATTAATTAACTAATTAAAATTCAAACAAATAAAACTAAATAATAAATAAAGATGAGAAAAATCAATTAAAACAAACTTCAGTTCCTTAGTTCAGTATCCCCTTCTTTTAATCAACAAATTAATCAAGTTATGATTATCTTTTCCTTCAATTGAAATTAATAATCCTAGATAACCGACAATCGCCAAGCTACCCGAAATCCTCCTTAAATTATAAATCTAATGCAGCAATCGCTCACAAAAGACCCTAACTATCATACAACCTAAAACTATCAGTCTAGATTTAATATAACAGTTGCATTAAAAATTAGAGAATTAGATTATTCCAAGCAACAATCTCAACATCGCGGACCATTTAACTTGCCATCTTGATAACCATAATAATATTCAAAAGTTTGTCCACAATCAAATATTATTAATTGCTACTTATGATCAGATAAAATATCGTTTGCTTAATATTAAATCTTAATCTAGCATATGACAAAAACTTAATTAATTCAACTGGCCAAATCAAATTAATCAAATAAATATCATCTAATCAATTAAAACAGATCATCAAAAATAAATCTCATGCATGAAGGAATATATAATAAAACTTAATTAGAACATTAATTAAAAATAAGGTTCAACATCCCTTTGGAACTGAAAAATAAAAACTAGCCAAACATAATAAAAATAATACCCACTAGTTGAAAAACTCTCTCCAAGAAATTAGGAGAAAGATCTCCCAAAAACTTACTATCAATAATGAGAGATTGACTCTTTATTTATAGGCCTCTAACTTGTCCAAACTCTAATAGGATTTACAGTTAAAAATAAAAGAAAAGTAATTATTATCCTAACGCTAGTTGGAATTAAAATCCAATTTGGAATCAAAAAGTAGTAAAAATCCCGAAATAATCTGATTTCCAGCATTAATGTACAAGTCAAACAACCCCTTACACGCCACAGTTGACCAGTCAACGCGGTTCCCGTGTTTTGCTGACGTCACCGCCATCCCGCGCATTGCGCGGTCACCGCTCCAAACGACGTCGTTCCCGCGCATTCCGCGCATTGCGCGAAGTGTTTTTCTTCCTGGTGAAACGGCGTCGTTCCATTGCTTCTTTGTTCATCAGTCCGTGCGCATTGCGCGGTAAGCCATGCTGCGGAAATTACGATAATGCCACCGGTCACATTTTCGGTTTAATTACAATTTTGCCATCAGCGCTGGTTAATTACCATTTTGCCATCAGACTTTTGCATGATTTACAGATTTGCCCCCAAACTTTATTTTTCCTACAAAATAAAATAAATAAAAATAATATAAAAATACTAAAAATCCTAAAAACACATAATAATAAATAAAAATCCTAAAATAAATAAAAACACATAAATAAAAAGAAATATAAAAATACTATAAAATTACCTAAATTAACATAAATTAACAAAAATCCTATAAAACCTATTAAAACCAAAATATGCTAAATAATTAAACATTTAAGCACACAATAAATATAAAAACTAAGTATTATGGAATAAAAATATCGTATAATTTAGTCCTATCACCTAATAAATACATTAATATAGCATTTATTTAGTCTGCTTATGACAATATTAAACTAAAGAACTAAACACACATACGTACCGACTTCAACTCATCGAATGACTACGAGCCAGTAGTATATATTACTCGGAGCTTGTTTTGATTCTTCTTCTACTGCTCGGACATCTTCTTGAAACTATCAGCATCCCAGTATGTTCACATGGTCTGCCATGCTACATTAGATACAATCTGAGGCTGACGATTACATATAGTTGTACCGGGTTGCTACTCAACAGGCCGTACAACCCTCTACATGATCTTGTACAACCAGTTGGCATAATTCTTCGTGACATGGGCTATATTAACCGAGTCGTTGGTCGACTGAGACATGCTTTCACTACTAAAAAAAATTGGCCTATAGTCACAATCGTCGACCGTAGCTATATGCCAAAAGACCGTCGTTAAAGGTATTAGCGATGGTCTATGTTTTTGGTTGAAGCTCTAACCCATGTAGGAAAATAAATACAACAAGCCATATAGGTTATGATCTAAAATGATAAATTTAAAGAACAATAATCCAATCAAAGAATAAGCAAAAGTATGAAATGTATCACCCTTCCATATTATTGGGATTGACTCATACTTCTACGAGTTCGACTAATTGGGCTTGAGCCATGTTATAGTAGCTAAGGTTTTTTAATTACTATAAAAATAATTATTTGGTGTGTGAATCATTGTAAAGCGTTGTGAGTCATCTAATGAATACTTCAGACAAGAAGGACTAGCCAAATTGGTGAACTTTGGTATACCGTGTGTTCTTACTTTTCTGTTATTCATCTAATATTCTGTGTGGTTGTGTTATTATTCAATCTTAAATTCTAACACAGATGGATTAATATCAAGGCCATTAGCAAGTAGTTTTGCGAGATCTTCCTTTAAAAACCTCTGCTTTGTCTCCGCAACGCTTCAATTATTTTCTTTGTCCGCTTAATCAGTGATTTACTTCAGCACAACACCCAAATCTATAATACAATTAATACATACACAGAATAGATATACACATCAATAATAAATATAAAAATGCCCAAATACATAAAGCATATATACAGAGATAAAGAGAATCAGGACTAACCATTTAGATCCAAATCATTGCCCTAATAATCTGCCTAACGTTTTTGATTGAGAAAGTGATTTTTAGGTAATAATATGAAAATATTAACTTAAAAAGCTCAAAAGGCATATACGTAAACAATTGTATAAAAGTAAATGTATAACGCAACATTTGTGTGTGTTTAACTATGTATGTATTCCAAAACAATGCAATTAGATCCACTATTGCACAAACTCAAAAGTGAGGCTTCTTATATACAGGAACATATATATAACTGTATATATCAAAATAAATACAACTACATATGTATACGTAGGGATGGATGAACTGAGTTACGGAAACTAACCAATTGAAGGTAAACCCTATTACAAACCTAGGGTGAGCCACTCCTTAAAAGCTGTGAAGGTTGAAGACCTCAAAACTTATAAATATCTCACATCGAAGTCCCATTCCTTCGATATGAAACTCAAGTCCCATACCTTGCAATTAAGATCATAACATTCCACCATGTTCCCCAGCTTCGGTGCCCACACAGGCTGGCTTTGTGCTAGCCTAATCTAGCCCTAGCCAAACACTACAATACCAATGTCACCATCTATACCGCATGATTAGGGGTGTCCATTGGTAAAAAACAGAACCGGTACCGAACCCAAATTATCACTAAAACAAGAACCGGTACCGGTACCGGTACCGAATTACCGGTTTCGGTACCAGTTTAGTACAAAGTAGGTACGATTTTTTCGGTACAGTGTTTTGGTAATACCGCATGGTAGTATATAAAATTATAAATAATAATTACATAAAATAAAATTTATATATTTACAATTTTAAAAGTAAGAAATCTGTGTAGTGGAAGTTCACGACATCCATAAATATAATTGGTAAAGCAATTATAACTTAACACATGGTAAATGAAAAGGAAAAAAAAAACTATTTTGACCTACTTTATGAGAAAGCAACGAGTTCATATTTTACTATCTGTCACTAAAGCCTCAAGGATATATGTGTCAAAAATAGCATTATCTACTGGAGCATTTTTAAAAACTATTGTACATGTCAAGTTGGTTTATTTGATTCTTCAGATATCTTACATAAGATATGATAAATTTTTCCTAGGACTGACTTAATACAAATGGGTATATGCTTTAGAATGAGAATTATAATGAATCTAAATGTTTTGATATCATCTAGTGCAAAGATCTTTAAATATAACAAATGATGCTGGATGAACTAGAAGCAAGAGGAAAAGTATATCTCGTGTATCTAGTCATTCAACCATCTGAACAACTGCCTCAGCTCCGTGCAGCTTTAGCTTATTTTGAAACTATATCTAGCAAGTTCAAAGGCTATAATTATGGGCTGCTACATGGGAAAATGAAGAGTGATGAGAAAAATAAAGCACCAAGACAGTTCAGATCTGGAGAAACACATATACTTTTCATCCATAAATGCAAACCATATTTTGCATAAACTGGAAGTTTGGAATGAAATTTAACATAATAAGATAATAACATCCATTACAAAGTTTAATCCAAATTTAACATCCAATACAAAGTTCAAAATCGCTGCCTAAAAGTATAACACAATTCTCTCAAGTCTCTAACAAATCAACCATCGCATATCCAAGATTGATGTATCTAAATCGCTCCCTGAAAATTCTGCAGTTTTTATAAGATAAATGTGAGCAAATCATAATTTATAAAGAAGAATTTAAACATACATTAGAGAAAATAAATAAGCAATACAAAGTGTTAATGTGTTATACCTTTTTTTCAATTTCTTTAAGGGAGTCCAACTTTTCTTTGATATCAATTGGTTCTTTGTGTAATATCCCAGATATTTCAGAAAATTTATAAATAAGATATTCGATGATGAAATAAATGTTAGAAATTTGACCTAGTTTTGAGAAGAGAAATGTGTAGAAATGGATTAAATGTTTATTTGTATTTATTTAATCAGTGTTTTAGATAATCTACACAGTATACTATAAAATGGTACGGAATGACTTTTTATATATGTGGAATCATTGATTGTGTCAAGATATAGAGGAAATAAATATATGTGTATGTGTGTGTGTGTGTGTCTATATATATATATATATATATATATATATATATATATATATCGATCAAGTTATTATGTATGAAAAGGTAAGCCAAAGTGGCTTAAAATTTTATTTATTTTGGGAAAGCAATAAATAATGTGAAGTGTTTTATGATTAATGAAACTCACTGTTTTAAAATTTAGAACCATGTGAATTAATTGATTAATTTCATGGGTATTAGGTAAATTTAGATTATTTAATTGATGGCCTAAAAATGAGCCTTTAAAATGCTAAGCTAAGGTGATAATTAATTAAACACTTAGTTTAATTTATATATTTTGGAATAATGCCGGATAATGATATTTGTATCCAAATTATTAATTATCAAATTAGTTATGAATTATGTGTCAATTCATTTGGTAGCTCTGATTGGCTGTATACCCAAATTAAGTATAATTCTAACCATGAGATTTATAAAGGTCCAAGAGTTTATTATGTTTGGGTGAATATTTTAGCAGCCCAAGTATCATAGTTTTGATCAAGTACTCCTAACCCCAATTCGGCAGCCCTTCGGGTTAAATGTGGGTTGTTTCAGCCAAACTAAAGCAGTCCATTGTCTATGTATAACCCAAATAAATCAGCCCAAACTTTGGGGTTGTATGTTAGGCGAATTGTTCAGCTTGGGACTATTAATTTGGGACACCAAAGGGACAAGAAAGGGACGAAATTGACAGCACTAAGAGGGTAGTGTAGCCGTTCGGGGTTGTAGCTGGTGATGTGATATTGTAGACTAACACTAGGGGCCTTGTAGGGACTGCGTAAAGCTTCTTCCATAGAGGCCAAGTAACAGGGGTTATAGCTGTGGAAAGGAGGGTGTATTCAGAGGGGGGAGGAATTACTCAGCCTTAAGTAGCCAATTTGTGTCTCCCATTTCTTTTCCAAAACAAGTAAGCGGAACATAGAGAAGGAAATAGCCGACAGAGAGAAGGAGAATAACATCCAAGAATAATATCAAGCAAGAAACTAAGTTTTTGGAAAGGTAATGTTATAATGCTTACACTTTTAAATTAATTTGTGATAATGATCATAGTTAATGTATGTTATTATCATTGATTGGGAAATGTTTCAAGTCTGAAAACTGTTTGATGTAGGTTATTTCACCCTACTGTTTTCGGATCTTACCAAACTGTTTTCGAACGTGTTATATTTTTTAAAAATACTAAGTAGTATTAGGTATAATATATGCAAAAATGGACTTAATCCGACATTTAACGAATGAGATAAAAATTCGCGAAACTAGATTGAAAATCATAAAAATAGAAAGTTCCAGTTTTTGTTTTTCAAAATCTGGGCAGATTGCAGGCTGTCCAGGCAGTGTGCAGCCTGATTTGGGCACACGAGTTATTTTGGTTCGCCGAGTCGATTTTTGGACGTTACGCAAATTTTTGATATGTTGTTCAGTTTTTCGTTTAGAGTCTGAATATGTAATCGTGGTGTAGCACTTTTTGGGCAACCCAAAAAGTGAAATCAATTTGGAAGAAAATTTCTTCTGAACCTTTAACTATAATGAAATTTCCTGATATAATTATGTTATGTAGTCCTATGATGTATCATTAACCAACAAGATGGCGATGCATCGAACTTGGAAATAATCTGAAGTTTCAATTTACTAGGAAAGTATCTTGAAGATGTGAATGATATTAGTTAGCACTTTAATAAGAAAAACTAGTATTATACACTAGAGCGTAGAATGATTGAAACCAAAAAGGGGTTATGTTGATAGTGTGATATACACAAAAAGATTATTAGTGCAATTATTACATGCCAGTGGCTAAAATGTTTAATTTATTGATATTTAAAGTCACTAAAGTTTAATTTCTTAAAATTAAAATATTAAGGGTTAAACTATAAAAAGCAAACAAAATATTAAAAGTTTAAAGTGTATTTAAGTGATTTTCTTCATCATTTCATTTCTTTTAGCTATATACTGAGATTAGTTTGAAAACCACTTCATGCCACAAATAATGGTGATGGAATCTGGTGTTTTTCTTTTGTTCATCTCTCAAATTCTCCTACATCTCATTGGTTTAACAATTTCCCAGCCTATTTTTCCACGCTATTGGTGCACAAATATAGGCAATGAAATAAGTAGCAATATTTACTGATCAAATCTCAATACTTTATTCTCCTCAATCTCCTCTAATATCAGCCAACAAGGTTTCTTCATCTCCTCTACTGGCCAAAACTCCGATCAAGTCTATGTTATCGCGCTTTGTAGAGGTGACCTTAAGCCAGATTTGTGTCATAGTTGCTTAAACGACTCGACAAGTAAACTGAGAGAGCTTTGTCCCATACACAAGGAGGAAACTGGTGTTGAATTAGTGTTTACAAATTATAACATTTGGAGTTTAAGGATTTGAGCATATCTTGGAGCTTCCAATTTACGGCGAGATGTCGTTTCAAATCCAGAAAAATGTATTTTGTAAAAAGTTTGATAAATGAAAGAAAAAAGAACAAGGGACATATTTCAAGGAGTAATGCATGAAGATGTTTAGAAACGTGTTGCGAGTTTTGATTCTCTAGCTCAATTATGGAATGAGTTTCAATGTATTTGCAATAACTATAAAGGTCAACTGCTACTAAAGAGTCTTGGGTACGATATGTGAAAGAAGATGAGATATATCTCGAAGAAATTGATGAATCAGTTGAGGAAAAAGAATGTGAAAAATAATTGTTTGAATTGAAGATATCTCAAAAAAGGAAGATGAAAAGATTTGTGTTGAAATTACGAATGTTGAAGATAAAAAAATATAGAAATTGAAGAGACATCAAGTGAAGGAGTATTTGAAGAGGTAAAAGACGTAGAAAAAGAAAAGGAGGAAGTGATCAAAGAAATTGAAGTAATTGACAAAATTGTCAATAGTGGAGAACTTGTTGGAATCGTGAAAATAGAAGAAAAGATTGTTGATCAAGACTATATATACGAAAATTTAGAGGATGAGAAAACTATTTTGTGTATCAAAATTGATTTGGAATTTATAATGGTAAATTTTGTGGAAGACATTGAATGGGTTAACATGGAAAAATATTTTGATCAAAAGGAGTTCAAAAATAGTGAAATGGAGAAGAAATACAAGCATGTAAAATATGAGAAACTAATAAGCAAGATCAAGATGATCGAATGGAAATTCCAAGCTTGTGTGAAGAATAAATGTCGAGGCAAAAAAGTGAAAAAAAGAAAGAAGATTCCTACGATGTCCAAGGAAATTGCAAAAATGATAAAAGTATTTCAACGTGTTAAAGATGCGAGTATGCCAAGAAAATTATTTGTGTCATTTATATCAATGGAGATGATGAAAGAGAATCTTGTTGAAGGAATTAAAAAATAAAAAGGTTTTACGACGTTGTGAAGATTTTCAAGAAGACCCTTAAATTTTTGTGTTTTTTAAATTTGGAGTAAATCAAGTTTAAGATGGAGTGTTGAATATATAAACTTGATTTAATATTATTAATTTGTGTTGGTACATGAATGAGTAAGTTCATGATGCATGTATGTACATGAATATATTAGAAGTGTCTTGGAACAGGTGTGGTTAGGTTCATGTATATATATTTGGTCATATAGTAATTATTAAAGTGGCTCTACAAGTGTCTTAGGAGTCCTATAAATAGTCTTTTTGTATGCGAGTCATATTAAACAAGTGACTTAAATCAAGTATTTTAAGGTTTAACTCTTTTCTTCACTTCTCTATAATTTCTCTCTCTTCCATATATTTTCCAACAATCGGCTGGTATGACAATTGTATTTTAAGGTACTCGAATCGCTCTACTATTACTATATTCCAAGACATGGACACTCGGCCTGCTGCCATTTCGCGGAATACAGCTATTTCTCGGACGTCAGCCAGTCCAATCAAACACTGAGAAGCTTGCTGGATGACGTGCGAGTGGATGTAATATCCCGGATATTTCACAAGATTTTTAAATAGGGTTTTGATGATGAGATAAAGATTAAAGTTTAAAACCTAGATTTGGAGAAGAAAAATGTGTAAACGTGAGTAAATATTTTTCCTAATCTTTGTGTTAGGATTTAAATATGAGTGAATGTAGGTTTTAAATTTTTAAAAACCTAGGATTTAATTGTGTATGCTTTGGGGTATATTAATAATAAGGTAATATAATACCTTTAAAGTTCGATGAATGTATTTGACTAAAAGATATATTGTAAGAAATTTTTATATGAGGTATGTGAAAATTTATTAGGAAAATAAATTTTAATTATTGAGATATTTATAAGGTTAAGTTAAGGTGTATATGTAGAGATACCTATATACTTAGAGGTGCGCTAATTATATTTAGCCGAGCGTGGTAAATGATTAATGAAATTAATCATAAAGAATAAGGTGAAGCTTAATATATTAATTAAGCAAGCTTGTGAGAGTTGAACATTGAATGATAAATTAAGATAGTCCCAATTAGTAAATTGGGAAGAGATAAGTTAGGTATTGTGGTGGTAATAAGTTTAAACCCAACCTAAAGGCCAAGTGATTTGAAATTTATTAGTAGACCAAAATGGATTAAGGTTAAGGCGAGTCAGATTAATATATAAGGCAAACCATATGGATATAGTGAACAAACCTAAGCATTTGATAATTATAAGACTTATATGTGCGGCCAAGTTGTTAAGGTGGCAGTCTAAGATTAAAAAAGAACCCTATGTGGTTGTAATTTCGTGGAATAGCGGAATGAAGATAATGAGGTAATGTATACCTAATAAAACTAGTATAATTACATATGTGTAGGCAATGTAGCAAATTAGAATGTCAAGAAATGATCAAAGTGGTCAAATCGTCAAAGTATGACTAAAGGAATTGAAAGAAAGTCAAGTTAAAATCCCAATTTGGAGTTCAGAAGAGAATTTGGAGACTCGGACTGCACCGTTGAGTTCAGAACATCAAATTTGACAAGGAGAGATAGTAAACACAATTTGGTGTCTGGGTTGACTTTTGGTCAAAGTCAACCATTTGACTTCGAAAGGTGAAAAGTCAAAATTTGAGTTTGGAGAAGAATTTTGAGAAACGGACTTCACCGTTGCGACGGGAACATTGAATTTAGTAAGTATAGATTGTAAACACGATATGCGTTTTGGTTGACTTTTTTGGTTAAAGTTGATCGTTTGACTTTTTGGAGAAAAAGGTCAAACTTGAAGTTTGGAAGTGAATTTGAAGAAATGGATGTTACCACGACGTCGGGAACGTCCAAATTAGTAAGAATTGACTATAATATTGAAAATTTGATTTTTCGGGTCAGACAGTCAAAGAGCGGATCAGATAATTAAAAGTGGGACCCAAAAAGGAACTTAAAGCTACAGATTTTAGTGGGCCCAGCTGTGTCTCAGATTTTTATAGTGGGTGGAGTTATATGAGCCACTCATTTCCTTATCTTATCCTAAGGAAATCTAATCCAACCAATCATAGCCCATTTCTTATTTATCTTTATATTGGTTAGGTTATTAATTAACTAAACCCACTATATTGAGAGCATATTCATCAAATATAGAGAGAGAGAGAAGAGTACTCACAGCTGAGAAGAAGAAAAAGAGAAGAGAAGAAGAGAAAACTAAGAAGAAAATGGAAAGCTTGAAGGTATAAAATTTCTAAACCCTTGATAAATTTTGATTTTCTTGAGTATATTTTGGGTGTTGGTAAAATTAATGGTTATAGATCATGTTTAATCTTGTGGGTAATGGTCTAACCATTGAGTTTAATGAATCAATCAAATGATTTACGAATTTAATTTAAATGAAAGAAAAGATGAAACTCATTTCGCAGAAAATGGGTTTTTTTGTGGCTATCGGTTGAGGATTTTTAAAAAATCAAGTTTTTAGAGTTAGAGAGCGGGCTATATATCAAATTAAATCTACGGAAGTAAGATTTCTGTAGAAATTTTTAGATCACAAATATTATTTGTGGTTTGTGTGTAGTGATCGTTTGAAGCAGACTGGGTCGGACGAAAAACTGGTCTGCCCAGAATCTGCAGCGATTTTTGTGCTTGCAAAAATTATATAAAATCGTGTGTTTGGAATTTGAAGTTGATGTAAACTACAAAGTTGTAGATATGGAAGTTTTCTAGAAGTACCCAAAATATTTAACCATTTTATAGATCATAACATGTTTGAAAGAATTTATTTGGTGTTATTGTCCATAACAATTTTATTCTCTGGACAAGTTGTATAAATTGTTATATATGTGTTGTTTGGTGTAGAATCTGAAACGTTTTCCTTCTACAAATTTGTAGAGAATTAAATTTCGTGTGGAATGGACTTAAGATTTGAAATTTTCGGATAAATGTGCTAATTACTATGAATTTTGGAAGATTCAGCACGGTAAAAACCAGATCTGTTCAAATCCTGTCCATTTAGGTGCAGAATATGAAAATATTTCCTTCTACAAAGTTGTATAGAATTAAATTTAGTGTGGATTGGACCTAAATTTCGTAATTTTCTAATAAACGAGCTAATTTCTATGAATTTTGGAAGTTTCAGCGCATTAAAAATTAAAATTTAATTATTAAAAATATTTTTGTGCTGAAATCATTTCTGGACAGCAATATTGTAATATTATTTCTCATTTTTCTAAAAATTTTGGTAAATTATTATGGAGCATGGGTATTTATTGTATTTTATGGCTATTTAAAGTTAATGTAAAAATAAGTAGAAATTCATGAAAAATTCTATGAATGTTGAAAAATTATGAAACTTGGTAAAAAAATTTATAATAATATAAGATAAATATTGATGGTGTTTGGGGGATACAAAAGTATGTTGAGTGATTATTTATATTTTAAAAGCTATTAAATAATAGTTAATATATATATATATATATATATATATATAAATAAATAATTACAAAAATTGTCGGGTAATCTAGAAATTAGGAATATTGGTCGAAAAGTCTTGAATGATATTCTAGAGACTTTAAAATGATGATTGGACTAGTGTGATGTTGGGTTAATATTTAATTTTTTTAAAAAATATTAATCTATTAATGTAAGAATTGAGATAGATTACCAGAAAATAAGTACGGGCGAATGGACATGCCAAGTTATGTCAGACATGTTAAGTGACATACAGTTATGTTATTAAACTAAACTAACGTGTGGGATTTATAATAGACTATATTTAATTAATATATTAAATATAGGTTGTATGATGACGGTTTGGCCGAGTTATACTAATCGATGAACTACGGACCGAGACAAGTTAATGGGGATGCATGATTACAGAAATAAAATGGGGATACATGTGTACAATTATAATTGAAATGCAAATGATTATAATATGTGTGCAACGGTTTATGACAAGTTAATAATATTATCTAAACATGTGTGCAATGGTTTATGTCAAGTGTATATACAAAACATTAGGTGATAACTCTACAGAATACAAATTAAATTAAACATACATTTTAATGAAACTCGCTGTCAGATTTTGAATCATCTTCACCAATATGTGGAGATTCATAACCATCTCATACTTTAGATTCAGTGTCGCTGTCACTTAATAGCTATTCCTCCTCAATATCACTGTCATCTAAGTGTTGCACTGAATTGGGATCCAATTCATCATTATCGTCATCACCTCCACCTTCTAAATTTTTGAGCTGATTGTTGTCATCGAGATTTATTATAGGAGGGTTATGTAACGTCTCCTCTTGGTAGATTTCTCTATCTACTAATTGGACACGAATGCGCGTAGGAATATGAATGACAGCTTGTCAATCTGTAGGCGTTTTATCCCTTTTTCGAATAGGAGTACGAGTGTAATATACTTGTTGTGTTTGAGTTGGTAACATAAATGGTGCATTCATATATGTCATTTTGTTTAGGTCAAAATCTACAATTTTATGTCGATCGACACGTATCCCTTTTTCTAAATTAAACCAACGACATTTAAACAAAATAATCTGACCTCCGTATGTGCCCTTGTACGACAACTCAATGATCTCTTCCAACTCCTCATAAAAGGCACGACCAACCTCATTGTAGTAATCTCCTTGAACCAACACTCCAGTATTTGTTGTTCTATTATCGATGGCGTATATCTTCATATGAAAATTATAGTCATTTACTTTATAACCATTACGAGTGACTTGGTCCCTATCTGGACCCAAGGCTAAGACATGTACATTTGAAGGAATTGTACCGTCATTAAGAGCCTACAATTGTTTAAAACATTGTGAATAAGAGTTTCACAAATTAAATAAATTGACTTAATTAAGTTAAATAACTTAATTACTTTGTCCTTTAGCCATTTTGCAAAGTTTTGATCCCGATTCAGTTCAATATCTTTATCAGTGATGCCGTGTTGATTTGTTCTTAACTCAGCATCAAATGATCTACAGATATATTATATATATGAAACAATATATATGAGATTGTAGTGTACATCAATGAGATTAAGTTAAATATGAGTTTTATTGCATACCTCACCAATCCCTCAATCTACTCGCAATTGAGAAGAATGTAAGTATGTGCAACATGTAATTCTACTTCAGAGAGGAATATACGTTTTTCTTTTCCATAAGCGTGACCCAGTAGACCAAATACAGAAAGTCGACCGTTTAGTTCAACGTTCCCTCCCATCATCATGTCTCGGAACTCGATTGGCCTTTGTCAAAACTTCGTCGGGAAAATAGTCTGAGACAAACGTAGATATCTCATCAAAACTATATGCCTCACATATTGACCCCTCTACATGAGCTCTATTTTTAACCTTCCTCTTCAAGTTTCCCATCACCCTCTCGAAAGGATACATCCATCTGTATTGAACATGACCACCAACACGAGCTTCATAGGGTAGATGAATTTGTAAATGCTCCATGGAGTCAAAAAAACCCGGGTGGAAATATTTTTTTTAAGCTTACATATGATCTCAATGATGCTCTTCTCAAGTATTTCCATGTCCTTTGCATTTAACGTTTTTGAACATATGATTTTGAAGAAACGATTAAGCTCCGTCAAAACATCCCACATTGGTTTATCAAGCAAGTCTCAAAATGCTATTGGTATGAGTCTCTCCATAAACACGTGACAATCATGACTCTTCATCCCTTGTATTTTATCACCTGTAACACACCTTGCAATGTTTGACGCATATCCATCTGGTAGTTTCAGAGACTTGATCCATGCACACACATCTTCTACCTACTTCTTAGACAATGTGTATTTTGCATGCGGTTTGACAATCTTTCCATTAGGTGATTCATAAAGCTCTAATCTAGGACGTTTACAAATATCTTTCATATCCAGCTGTGTTTTATCATTGCCCTTAACACCCATCATGGTGTTAAATACATTGTCGAACACATTCTTTTCAATATGCATTACATCTAGATTATGACGAATCAAGTTTGTAGACCAATAAGATAGTTCCCAAAATATGCTTCTCCAAACCCAATTGTGAGACTCACCAAACTCATTGATTGTTGTTGAGGCAGCACTTTTACCAAATGGAATTACCGGCAATCTCATCACAAGGTCACGTATCTCCGTCCCAGACAATCGTCCGACTGATATATCTTTCTCTACTTTTCCTTTTATAAAATTTTATCTATTTCTTCAAAAATGGTGATCTATCAGCCAAAAACGACGATGATAGTCAAACCAGAAGGGCTTCCGACCATGTGGTAGATTAAAAAACTTTGTATGCTCCATACAATATGGACAAAACATCTTCCCGTGTGTACTCCATCCAGATAGCATACCATAAGCAGGAAAATCACTAATAGTCCACATAATTGCTGCCCAAAGTTTGAAATTTGTTTTCGTCAAAACATCCCAAGTCTGTATTCCATCCTCCCACAATACCTTCAACTCGTCTATAAGAGGTCTCAAGTAAATATCTAGATTCTTTCCAAGACTCTTAGGATTAGGAATCACGAGTGAAAGAAACAAGTATGGTTGTTTCATACACATCCAAGGAGTCAAGTTGTATGAAGTCACTATGACAGGCCAGCATGAGTACGGAACAGCTGAGTGGCCGAAAGGGTTAAAACCATCGGTTGACAATCCAAGCCTCACATTTCTTGGTTCTAATGCAAACCCCGG
Source organism: Hedera helix (assembly GCA_947179155.2). Classification (NCBI taxonomy): domain Eukaryota; kingdom Viridiplantae; phylum Streptophyta; class Magnoliopsida; order Apiales; family Araliaceae; genus Hedera; species Hedera helix. The sequence continues at coordinate 11,614,367 of OX359278.1, forward strand.
ATGTGCTAAGTTGAAATCTTTTTATGCCTTCCCATCTGCAGGATGGTTAAGTTCCCCACCTTTAGCTGAAGATCTCGCATGCCAAGTAATGTATTCAGCTGTTCTTGAAGACATGTACAATCTTTGCAGTCGATGTGTAATTGGAAAATAGCTTAAATTCTTAAAAGGTATATTTGTCTTTTTTGTAGTTACACCCTATTTATTAGGCTTAAACCGATCATGACTGCACAATGTACAATTTGTCTTCTGTTCATTTTTTGTATAAAATAACATACAATCGTTCAGACATGCATCGATCTTCTGGTATCCAAGACCCAACTTCTTCACCATTTTCTTACAAAAGTAATAGTTATCGGGCAATTTTTCACCATCAGGTAACATACTCTTAATGGCCTTTAAGAGCGACTCAAAACACGCATGACTCATGTTGTGATTAGCCTTGATGTTAAGTAACGTCGCCATTGCAGACAATGTAGTTTGCTTTGAGCAACCAAGCCACAACGGTTCGCTACTCTCCTCTAATAACTTAAAGAACGCTTTGGCATCAGAATTCATAAGTTGATCTATGTCTTGTTCTCAATCAAAATCCGGCCCAGCAATATCATGAACCATGTCATTCATACGATGAGTACCACTGTCTACTGGATTATGTATCTTTGCATTGACACTCTCTCTGTAATATCCCAAATATTTCAAAAATGATCTGACAAGTCTTGATAAAGGTTGTCAATTTAAAAACCTAAGAACGATTACTCAAGCATACCTTGAGCTATCTTAAAGAATATATACGACTCAAAAATACGATCGTATACGACAGTAGGTTAAACTTTTAACCTAAACTATGTATTATGTGATTAGTAAAGCTTATATTAAACTTTAAATGTGTTATGTGATTTATCTATGTGTATGATTTCGTGTTTCGGTTCAAGTAATTAACCTTAGCACCTACTAAAATCGAAAAGTTATTTAAAGGTTAAAACCTAAAAATCTAATTATAGGATTTAGAAAACCTAAACCCTAAAGGTTCAACCCTAAGGGTTAAACCCTAAACCCTAGAAGTTACTATTCATATATACGCGTATAATACGAAAACTATACTGGTAGAATACAAAAATAATACGGTATAAATACGAAAAAGTCAACTATAAATAGTAAAAATCAACTATGCTACATGTATACTTGATTAAGATTAAGGTTAATTAAAATTAAGATTAACCTAATAAAATTTAATTGGTGAATTAAGAAACTAATCAACAAATCAAGTTGCTAGCTTTACTAGAGAATTAACCAATGTTGAGTTAGTTGTTAACTCTAGTTAGTAGATAAAGTTAAAGCCTAAGCCAAGCCAAAGTCAAGCCAACACTTGGAGCCAAAGTATAAACCAAACTTGGAGCCAAAGTAGAAACCAAACTTGGAGCTAAGGTATAAGCCAAACTTGAAGCCAAAGGTAAAGCCAAGCTAAACTTGGAGCCAAAGCTTGGTTGTCATTTTTACCATTTTACCCTAACTTGGAAAATCCTATAAATAGGAGTCTCCACTCTTCATAATCCTTACCAATTCACCAAGTAAATTAGAGCAACAAAGCTAGAGAGATATATTGTTAGATTAATCTTGTTGTTGAGTATTGAAGCCTTGTACAAATTGTTGTCAAAGCTTGCACTCCAAGAGGTAATCTCTAGTTGTTATTATGAAAATTTTCAATTCGTAGAGTAAATGTGAATAGCTATAATGCTCGATTTATTTTATATCCAGAGTAGTGAAATCAACATTATAAGTATTTATAATGTCCATTTCATTTCAAGTATTTAGTTAAAAAGCTCAAAACATAAGCCGTTACGATGTTCAATTTTTTCTTATCATTCTTCGTGTTCTTGAGTGAAAATCATGAAATATTACATAAGTAGGTTTATGATTTTGTTATTTTTATGTTATTAAGTATTATTGAGTGTTAGAACATGTTATCTTAGCAAATTAATGCTTGAGGTATCATGTTTTACCAATTGGTTCAAAGAAAGTTCAATCAGTTTTTGAGCAGTCACCTTTAGGCCAAAATCTGTGCAAATCTGTCAGGAATTTCGAACTTTGGTCTAAATATGAATTGTAGAGGCGGAAGTTACGAACGCGTGAAATTTTGAACGACTAAAAAATATTTTAAAACGAAGAAGTTATGGCCGTTTAACCGAGCCGAGGTCTGGCAGTCCAACAATCTGCCCAAATTCAAAAATTTGGCTTTAAAATGAGTTTTTGAGTTAGCCAATTTTCCAAATAATTCCACCTATTAAAATAGTTTAAATAAGTTAATATAAGACATATGAAGTTATATAATACGATGAATCTAACCGCTTATGCACTAAATGATTGTGTAGGGTTTTAACACTCCGCTAGGAAACCCTAGTTTTGATTTGAGGCAAGTTCTAAACCTTTATGTGTTATTAGCATGGTCTAAGATGGTTTATGTTATTATGTGATAGTTGATATGCAAAAGTACATGAATGAAGGTCTCATGTGATTAAATGATTAAGTGTTAGTTATTGATTAACTGTTAAATGTTAATTGATATTTGATGATGCATATGAGTATGCATGAAATATGGTTATTGTTAAGTATAAATTAATATGAACTGAGATGTATGTTCAGTCAAAGCATGTTAAAGTTTATATGAAAGCATAAACTGTGTATGTGATAATATGTTAGACTTGCTGAGCCGTCGTGCTCATTCTTGCGAATAAAACCTTATTTACATATTAAAGATGAACGTTAAGAAGATCGTGAACGTAAAGATGACGCGTAGATTAGGTTTTCATGTTTATTATTTGTATTTGTATAAGTCATAATGACTGTTGTAATACGAACAAATAAACATGTAACCAAATATTAAATGAATGATATAAATTATTATCATCAGAATGTTGTTATGTCTTTATTTTGATATAACTTAGAAATGTTAAGACTTAACATAGTATTGATAATGATCTATTTATCTGGATGAGGATCGGTAAATAACTTGTGAGTGTTGTACATCCAAGACAGAACTAAGCGATGTTGACTGGTCAAATCCATCGTTAAGGTTCCTTGGACCCAGGTATAACTCGTTATTACTATTCTAAATACCATATAAGTAGGATTATTGATATGAAGAGATATCACTATAAACAAATATGTTTCGAATGAGAGTTTTAACTAGTTAGGTAATGTTCTGTACGGAAAGAGAATTTTGCACCGGACAAAGATACAACCATTTGTCACGGATAAAGATGCAAACATTTATCACAAGTGAAGATACAAACATTTACTGCGGGATTCTCTATTCCCAAGAGCCGTCCTAATGATTTAATACCGTGGATGTTGGAATATGTAAAGTTATAGAATATTTAAATCTTAATGTTAAAATTACCGTTATATATGGTTTTATCCATTTATATGGATGAAATACAAGTTGATACTTATATACTTATGAGACTGAGATCAAGTTAAGATCTAGGGACAAAGTTAAGAGAAAATTTTAATGTATAGTCTAAAATAAGACTAATTCAACCAATATGATTATGGGATCATTGGTTAAGTCGATAGATGTATGAAATTAACGTACAAGGTTTGTCGCAGGTGAAAGTGCGGGGGATTTTGGGAACATTACAGTTGGTATCAGAGCAGTGGATTATAGGTCTAAGGTAATAAGTACCTTAGGATATAATCTGATGGATTAAGAAGAAATGAACTTGTGAAGAGTCCGTAGATAATTCAAAGATATGCATAAATCTTATTAAATATTAATAACTAAAAATTATTATGTTAAAAGAATATAACGAATAAAGATAAACTCTTTACGAGAATATCTGATGATAAATGGACTCAAAAGAGTTCTCAAAGTAAGCAATAAGGTAAAATAATCTTATTGGTTTTTGTGTGAAACTGTTTCATCAAAATGAAATGTTGTGTTGTGTAATTATACCTAAGAAATGAGATGAGTAAACTCATAGAAATGTAAATGATAAATGAATGAATTAAGAAAAATTCATAAGATAGTTAGAGAATGATTAGATATTGCAATTGAAAACTCATATTAGTAAAACTGAGTAGAACGACTCTCTTGTATGGGAAAGAGTTTAATATGCTTTAGAGAACTGATCTAACTACATTGTTGGTATGAATGAGTCATGGTCAGTGTTCTCAAAGCGGGTTACACACTGAATGAAATCATTTAAGGATAGTGTAGATGAGACGGGGAACTGATTCATTAGTTCTTCGGTAGAGGAATAACTCAGTTTGCTATATTGATAAGTAAATTAAAATCTTGTGTCAACTCTTCTTTGTATATATTCTGAGAAGGTGATTCTTCACTCATATGTATATTGATTAGTTAGTAGTTGTTACGTCACAACTATAGTTTTAAAAATACTTGTATGTTAGTTACTGAGCAAACGAACCCTTGTATGGGCTTGGGCTATGATATATTAGTTGAACCGACTTGTGAGATGCGGCTACGATTTGTCTATTCAGTGCGATGTTGATGAACCAATGTGCGCTGAGATATTTCAATCCCGTGTTAATGAGAAAGGGAACTAATATATTTGTTTGTACTTGGTTTTATACAACCAATCAGTTTACTATATTACTATATATTTGCAAAACTTGTGTTATGGTTAGAGAATAATGAAACAGATAGAGGATTAAGGGTATTTCAAAAATCTTCTAGCTATGCTAGATCTTCATGGTTATATTCGCACTTGAGTGCCTTTGAAAAGAATTGTTCACTTGTTGAACTGAAATTTTTTTCTTAGCTACATCTATGCTAATTTTTCAAGCTAGATGCAGTTAAATTTAATGAATTTTATCATGGACACATAGTCAAATGTTGTGGTTATGATCGAAGGTCATCAACACACAGTTATAGGATGTAGGTATGATAAAGTCATAGATGAAAATTTTTAGCTATGTTATTCATATGTCTATGCTAATTGTTTTGGCTAGATGGATTAAATGTGAAGAATACAAAAATTGATTTATTCATCAACACATCATTTAACCTGGTGTGGTATGATAGATGATGGAATCATTAACGCAATCATGATGCGTCTATAATAAAGTCATACAATTGATTTTCAAAAGTTTTAATGGTTTAAATATGAGTCAATGCCAATTGTTTTGGCTACACACATTTGGTTATGATAAAGTAAACGGACATATGATTCCGGTTGATGCAACATACCGCGTCTTTAAGCGATAATATGGTATGACAGGCTGATCACCTAAAGTACTGTCATAAGTGTTCTCAATCTTATTTGATTGTTACACAAGAATAGTGTTTGTCAATCCAGGTGATTGTTAAACTTGTAGGTCATCTAGTATCCATAGTCTTTGCAAAAGGTCAAGGTCTTGATTGACCGTAGTATAAGTTAGAAGAATCCCAAATAAAGAAAAAGTGTGACCGAATGTCGAGTTTGATAAAAGGAAAGGTTTAGATTAAACATGTTCAGACCTAATCTAAGGATTAGGAATTTAATGTAAGAAAAATGAATTAAGAAAATTCGTAAGAGTAAGTTGAAAATAATTTTGAGGATGAAATTCTTATAAGAAGGAGAGAATGTAATATCTTGAATATTTATAGAACTTATAAATATGATATTAAATGACTAAAGTCAGTTATAAGTTAATTTCGAGAACGAAATTCTTGTAAGTTGGGTTGAATGTAATATCCCAAATATTTCAAAAATGATCTGACAAGTCTTGATAAAGGTTGTCAATTTAAAAACCTAAAAATGATTACTCAAGCATACCTTGGGCTATCTTAAAGAATATATACGACTCAAAAATACGATCGTATATGACAATAGGTTAAACTTTTAACCTAAAATATGTGTTATGTGATTAATAAAGCTTATATTAAACTTTAAATGTGTTATGTGATTTATCTATGTGTATGATTTCGTGTTTCTGTGACGACCCCAAATCCGGGTTCCATAACCTCGAGTTTGGTTCTCCACTGTACAATACTCACTAATAATTAAATACATAAATTAGATTTAAACTTCGCGGAATAATACAATAAGTTCCTTATAAAAAGGCTACACTTCCCAAGGTCGATTAACCTTAACATAAACATTACATATCTTAAGGGAATGCAAAAGATTTACAAAAGAAATTGCATAAAAAGTAATTTGACTAGCATGCATTAAGCTAATCTAAGCTTTGGCTTTGCCCTTGCCTTTGTCTTGTCTAGAACTTTCGGGCTTAGCTGAAAATAAGTCATGATATAGCAAAAATGAGCAACTAAATGGCTTAGCAAGTTTAAGAACAATAGCGTAAGATATATCATGATGAAAGGGAAATTAACATCAGGGTTTTCAACAATAGATAACAATTGTGAAAGAAATCAAGAATCAATTTTTCAATATAAGAATGGATTGACTCTTTACTGCTGAGTGGTCTTTAAGGACCATTAACTGCTACTAAGGTAGAACGTACATCTTTATCTGACACCTCGAAAAACGGGGTACGCGACGGGATCAGCCTCTTATACCCTATGTATATGCATAACATTCAGACATCTTGCATAAATTCGGTTTCCCGACAAATAAAATCCCATTTTACTTAGGGTTGTTCATTCTCAGTCTTACTATAAGAATACTAACCAATGGTTTGGATAAGCTTTTAAAATATTCAATTTGATGAAATTAAACATGCATTGTCTAGCCGAAACAATTAGCGTAGACATTTTTAAACAGTTCTTGAATTAATGAACTAAAACATTTGCAAAAGCACTATGCGCGAATACAATAACAATAATGATGTGGGATAATTTTAGATAATTAACCCACTTAAGGCTCTGTCAAATATCTACGGAAGTAGGTACTTGCTCAACAATAATTGAATTGCTCAATATAAATAAGGTTGACTAAAACTTGCAACAATAAATACAAGTTAGGGTTAAGAAAAACTTGTCTCGTGCGTAATCTACTACTAACCAATTCAATTAATTCTCTTTGAATAGACCTAACAATTAATTAGTTTGATCTTAAATTAGTATCATATACACATTCATATGATAACCTTTAAAAACTCTTACATCTCTAACACTTAACCACGTAATTACATAATTAAGGGTATATTAACACTTAGGAAATATTATCACTTAAAAATATTTCAATCACATAACATCTCTATTAATTCTTTAATATAGTTCAAACTCTGATATAATATTATTAACAAGTTAATAATATTTTATTAAACTTATAATATTATTAATCATTTAATAATATTTTATTAACCTTCTAATATTCTTAATCATCTATTAATATTTTATTAATCTTCTAATATTATTAATAATTTAATAATATTTTATTCATTATCTAATATTATTAATCATTCAATAATATTTTATTCATTATCTAATATTATTAATTATTTAATAATATTTTATTACCTTATTAATATTATTAATTATTTAATAATATTTTATTCATTATCTAATATTATTAATCATTTAATAATATTTTATTATCTTATTAATATTATTAATTATTTAATAATATTTTATTTATTATCTAATATTATTAATCATGTAATAATATCTAAATCATCCACAAATGTTATTAATCATTTAACAACCTTTTAATTACATAATAATATTATTCAACACTTAATAATATTTTATTTCAAATAATACCAATAGTTAACTTTGTATTTGTGTTAACCTTAGGCTTTATTTTAAATTTTTAGTTATCAATAATGTTTGACTGCTGCGACGGTGGTTTCCACTGCTGCGGCGGTAGTACAAAAATTTCAAAACCCTAATTTGTGGATTGCCCGAACCTCCTTTACCAAAACTGCCATAACTTCTTCATTTTAAAATATTTTGAGGTGATTCTTGAGTCTATTCTCATTAGAATTTCTCCCTCTACAATTTCTCTTTAGATCACAAATCCAAATTTCAAACGTAAATAGGTGTAAAATCGCTTACAAGGACAGAATGAAAACTAGTTTCATAAATCCTTGATTCGATTGGTTCAAACACGATGCTACAAGCATTATTTGCTAGACCATCATGTTTTATGACTCCAAATACATCATATGTTTATCATATATAACTTTCTAGCCATAAAAATTATTTTTGAATTTGTATATTTCAAACTACACATTAACTATCACATATACACCTAAGGTTTTACCGGTAAAGTTCAATATGGACATTTCTACTATTTTTATGCATTTCACACATATCAAAACATGATATAAACACATCAATCCACGAATATACATATATAACATAGTTTAAGAATTTTAGACTATCAAAATAAGTTTTGATCGGTTAAAAATATATTTTAACAGTTAAAAATCTATCTAGACTACAAAAATAAAATTTAGGAGGGTTGGAGCACTTTCAAACCTTGAGGTCTTGGATGCTCTTCTTCTTCTCCTACCAAAGTATGTTATGAGGCTAGTGGACATTCACCAAGTTTTTCTTCCTTGCTATTTCTTACTCACACAAGTGTTTCTCTCTTTAGCTCTCCAATGCTCTCTATTTTTCTCTCTAGCAAAGCTTGCAAATGACTAACAAACATATACAAGTGTGTGGAGCACTCTATATATAGCCATATTTTAAACCTTCATTATCTCTACTAATTCACTAACATAGTCAAATTAAGAGTTAAATTGGGATTACTATTGCTTGAATGACCAATTGATAGACATATGGAATGACTAGGGTGGTTGACCAACTATGGAAAGAAGTGTATTGTAAGCAACAAAAAGGAAATCAAGCAACCCTCAAGTGGGGGCCCCTAAATTTCTAGAAAATGCGATTTAATCACCCATTTTTGCTTTAATTTTAATATTTTAATTATATATATATATATATATATATATATACACACACACACATACGCACACACACACTTATATATATTGTTTGACCAATTTTGACTTCCTATTGAGTTCCACATTGGACTTTAGGATTAAATAAATTGGGCTCATCCATTTAATTTGGTTGGGCTCAATTTAATTGACACATTGGGCAAACATTTAATAAACTATGCTATCTTTAATTAAAATAAGCATTGAGCTCGATTAATTAATTACATGGACTAAGGTTTAATTTAATTACATGGGCTACTAGGTAAATTAATTTGACCTAGTTTAATACTCCATTTGAATTTAAAATATAATCCAATTAGATTTGCTTTAATTAATTTTAACACCTTGCTTCATTGATTTAAATAAATATACACATACACAAGAGTATCCATTCAATTATCTAATGCACAATTAATTAGTACAAAAATTTTAATTTATTGATAATTATATAATAATTATAATTACAATGTCTAATAGAACTCGTGGTCATTACATTCTCCCCCCCATATAAGAATTTCGTACTCGGAATTACAAATTTAAAGCTACTCAAAAAGATGTGGATATTCATTCCTCATCTTTTCTTCTAGTTCCCACGTAGCTTCCTCGGCATTGTGATTCCTCCAAAGGACTTTGACAGAATGTATAACCTTATTTCATAATTTCTGCTCTTTCCTATCTAGTATTTGGACAGGAATTTCTTCATACGATAAGTCTTTCTCAACTTTTATTGGCTCATAGGATATGACGTGCTTGTAATCAGGCTTGTATGGTCGTAACACTGACACGTGAAATACATTGTGAATATGCTCCAGTTTATGAGGTAGAGCTACCTCATACGCCACTTCACCTACTCTCTTCAATATTTCGAACAGTCCTATGAACCTCGGACTCAGCTTCCCTTTCTTTCCAAATTGGATCTTCCCTTTCCAGGGAGATACCTTCATAAACACAAAACTCCCTACTTCGAAATCTCGCTTCTGTCGATGTAGATCTACATATTTCTTCTGATGATCTTGAGTTGCTACTAGCCGAGCTCTTATTACTTTGATAATTTCTACAGTCTATTGAACCAATTCTGGTCCCAACAGTCGACGTTCTCCTACCTCATCCCAACATAGAGGTGTTATACATTTCCTCCCATATAAGGCTTCGTAAGGCGGCTTGCCTATGCTCGCATGATAACTGTTATTATATGCAAATTCCACTAACGGTAGATGGTCTTCCCAACTGCCCTTGAAATCCATCACACAGGCTCTGAGCATGTCTTTAAATGTCTGAATTATTCTCTCGCTTTGCCCGTCAGTCTGCGAATGATACGCGGTACTCATTCTTAATTGTGTCCCCAATCTTTCCTGAACACTCCTCCAAAATTTTGACGTGAAGTACGGATCTCTGTCTGACACAATTGACATCGGCACTCCATGTCTTGAAACTATCTCCTTGATGTACAGTTTAACCAACAGATCCAAATTGAACTTAATCTTGATCGGTAAAAAGTGCGCTGACTTTGTTAGTCGATCCACAGTCACCCATATTGCGTCGTATCCCTTCTGTGTTACTGGAAGTCCTACCATAAAATCCATTGTGATATGCTCCCATTTCCACTTAGGAATTTCTGACGGCTGTAATAATCCACTTGGTCTCTAATGTTCGGTCTTTACCCTTTGACAAGTTAGGCATCGGTTGACACATTCTGCAACCTCCTTTTTCATATATGGCCACCAAAAATGCAGACAAAATCTCCTCTCGTAATTCAGGCACTATCGGTACCCAAACACGATTTTCAAACCTTAGCAATCCCATGCTATCAACTTTGAATTTGACCTCTTCTCCTTCGGTCATCCTCTTCCTTATTCTGTCACGCTCTTCATCTTTGTCTTGAGCCTCTTTCACCTTATATAACAAGGTTGGGCTTGTTTCCACTTCTATTGATTCATTTGGATTTTTCACCTCAACTCCATTCGAGCCATCTCTTGAACCATTTATTCCTGTTCTGACAACATGAACAACTTCTCCCTGCTCTTTCTACTTAGAGCGTCTGCTACTACGTTGGCCTTGCCCGGATGATATAGAATTTCACAATCATAGTTTTTGATCAACTCCAACCATCTGCGCTGCCTCATATTCAACTCCTTTTGTGTGAAGATATACTTCAGACTTTTATGGTCTATGAATATCTCACATTTTTCTCCGTATAAATAATGCCTCCATATCTTAAGGGCAAACACTATCGCTGCCAGCTCCAAGTCATGGGTAGGGTATCCCTTCTCATAATCCTTTAGTTGTCTTGACGCATACGCAACGACCATGTCGTTCTACATGAGCACACAGTCTAGTCCCTTATGCGATGCATTGCTATAGACCGTAAAACCTCCTGTATCGTCTGGTAAAGTCAACACAGGTGCTTCACTAAGTTTCTTCTTTAGCTCCTAAAAAATCTCATCGCACTTCTCCGTCCATACATATTTCACTGTCTTCCTCGTCAAGTTGGTCAAACGGTGTTGCTATCTTCAAAAAATCTTGAATGAATCTCCGATAGTAACCCGTTAACCCTAAGAAACTTCTAACTTCCGTCGGCGTCCTTGGTTGTTCCCAATTCATCACCGCTTCCACCTTTGTTGGATCTACTGAAACTCCCTCTTTGTCAATAATATGACCTAAAAATTGAACTCTCTCAAACCAGAATTCGCACTTTGAAAATTTAGCGTACAACTGCTCCTTCCGTAATATCTCCAAAATCATTATTAGATGTTCAGCATGCTCATCCTCTGTTTTGGAATAAACCAAAATATCGTCAATGAACACAACTACAAATTTATCCAAGTACTGCTTGAATATTCTGTTCATCATGTCCATAAATGCGGCTGGCGCATTCGTTAGTCCAAACGACATCACCAGAAACTCATAATTGTCATATTGAGTTCTAAATGCTGTCTTGGGTACATCCTCCTTCTTGACTTTCAACTGATGATAACCAGTCTTTAAGTCAATTTTTGAAAAGTACTTCGCCCCTTTCAATTGATCAAAAAGATTGTCAATTCGTGGCAACAGGTACTTGTTCTTAATCGTCACCTTGTTCAACTCCCTATAATCCATGCACAGTCTCATCGATCCATCCTTCTTCTTTACAAACAGTACAGGTGCTCCCCATGGAGAAACACTCGGCTGATTGTACTTCCTATCCAACAACTCCTACAACTGAACCATCAACTCCTTCATTTCTACCGGAGCCATCCTATATGGTGCCTTCGATATTGGTGTTGTCCTTAGTACTAAATCGATTACAAATTCTATCTCCCTATCTGGAGGTAAACCCGACAGTTCATCTAGAAAGACATCTATGAACTCCTTAACTACTGGTATTTGCTCCATCACGGGATTTACCATTTGTGTATCCACTACGTGAGCCAAATACCCTACACAACCTTTCTTCAACAACTTCTTGGCCTGCATCATCGTCAGACAAGAAGATTGTCTTGACAACTTGCTGCTATAAAATACGACCTTAGCCTTGTTCGGTGTCTTAAGGTGTATACACTTCTTCTAACAATCAATTACCGTTATGTGGTTAAACAACCAATCCATTCCAAGTATAACGTCAAACTCCCCTAAACGTATCGGAATTAAGTTCACATTCAACTTTTGACCCTTGATTTTAGCACAACAGTTTCTATGTATATACTCTACAGGAATCACGTCTTTATTAGCAACTTCTATGTTCATTGGGCTCTCTAGTTTTTCTCTAGGTAATTCTAACCGTCTAGCGAAATCATCAGACACAAATGAACAGGTAGCACCCGAATCAAACAATACATAAATATTTATATCATTGATCGAAATAATACCTGACACCGTGTCTTTTGATTCTACGACGTCTTGCACCGTCATGTTAAAAGTCCGTGCTATTGATTTATTCTGTTGCACCGGGCCTCCAATGGTGAACTTGTTATTGTTTCCCTTAAAGCTCGTACTTCCCCCGATATTCTTCCTCTTCGGACAATCCTTGAACTGATGGTCCGTGGCTCCGCATGAGAAACAACCCTTCCTCTTGGGTGTGGGACAATTAGGAGCGATGTGCCCTTCTTGCCCACAGTTGTAGCAGACGTTCCTCCCTTTTATGCACTCCCCCGTGTGGTTTTTACTGTATTGGCTGCATTTGCTCACTTTCTTGGACTCGTTCCTTTAGGGTGTCCCCAAACTGCTGTTGTTGTTGTTGTTATTCCATTTACGCTTGTTCGAGTTACTTCCCCCACTGCTACCTTCTCAATTTCCTCCTTCATTCCTTTTCTTGTTCCGTTCCTGATTGTGTTTGTTTAGGGCTTCATTTCCCCCTTCAGCTATTATAGCTTTCTCCAGTAAAGTTGCAAAGTTGGTAATCTGGAGAATAGCGACCCGACTGTAAATCCACGGTTTTAGTCCTTGCTCAAATCTCCTTGCGCGCCTTGCTTCAGTGTCCACCTGGTGTTGAGCGAATCTTGCCAATTCATTGAACTTGGCGGTGTAGTCTGATACGGGCATGTTACCCTGTTTGAGTTCCAGGAATTTAACATCCATCCTGGCTTGTGTACTTTCTGGGAAGTAGTTCTCCAAGAACACTTCCTTGAATCGTGTCCATGTGATCATTCCCTCTCATGCTCTACTTTTGTTGGCCTTCCACCAATAGTTCGCTTCCCCCTTCATCATAAAGATAGCAAATGAGGTCATTTACTCCTCTGTTACTCGTGCAACCTCGAAGACCTTTTCCATTTCCACGATCTAGGTTTGCGCTTCTATAGGATCCGTTGTGCCCCGAAATTCAGGTGGTCCTATTAGTTTGAAATCTTTGAAGTTAGCTAGTGGAGCGGTAGGGTTTGGTGCTCCAGCAGCATCCGTGTTACGTCCGTGGAGTGCTCCCATTAGCATTTTCACAAAATCTTGTACCGAGTTTGGCGGTACCCCTCCTACATTAACCCACTCTTCTGGTGGTGGTGGGGGTAGTGGTTGACTTCTTCTATGTGGTGGCATTTTCTGTATAGAGAAAATTTAAATCGTTAAAGTTATTTCATCTTTTTACTTCCGTTTTGTAGCTTAAGCAATTTAACTAAAGTACAATTAAGCATCTCAACACATAAACATAAACAGATTTGCATTTATATTCATATGCTAAAACTATAGTGCATAACACCTTACATCATAAGCATACTGCTATAAATGCTACTATCCCTAAAATACTACAAAAGACGGGATCTAAATAAAAATATATCCCACAACTTCTCAGAGTTGGGATTTACATCAAACTAACCCTCGGTCAAAACAAAAGTTGGGTTCTACCGCATCTATATACATACAACATAAATAAAGAAAACTAATACAACTAACGGCACATCCCTCGACGAACCACATCATCGTACTCCCCATCTCCAATAGCCCTCACCACGCTCATGCTGATGGTATGCATGATCTAGCCCTCCTCAGCTGAGTAATAGTACACCCTACTCTGGAATCTACTGAACGATGAGCGATAGACATAACTGAGCGTGTTTATCCTCACCTTTTTCTCTCTCACCTCATCCTCCAGCTCAAGCATCTGCCTATGAGCTGCATCCTGCTGGATCTCCATATCCACCCTAGCATCTACTGCCTGCTGCAACTGGCCTCTAATGGCCTCCTTCTCTACTTGTGTCTGCTGAACCTTTAGCTCAGCTGCTGCTAGTCTGGCCTTCATCTCGGCCATCTCCTCCTTCAGCTCCATGTTCTCACCAGAGAACATGTAAGCTACATCCCTATACTGGTCCTCAGTCTGCTGGTGAATCTAATTCTGCTCCTCCAGGTGCTGAACCCTATCCTCCAGCTCGTCGTTCATCGTGGTCAGCGTATCAATGATGTCACTGACAGTAGTGCCCATGCCATCAGCGTACTCTGCTGGCTCCTCGTCCTCCTCGTCCTCAGACTCGGTTTCATCATCACTATATAGCCTCGTCACTCCACCCCTGACGGGCTCCTCACGATCTCCCTCTTCTGGATTAGACTCTGGCTCCTCAATAGGTGCAGCCACCAACGGCTGTGCTGTATCCATATGGATACCCGTGTAAACTACCTCCTCCACAACATTACTAGACTGTCCAATCTCCGTTATCCTACAATCACACAAATAAGACATGTTAGTACAGCAATAAAATATATTAATTGATGAAATGAAATGTTATTTTATCATGTACATCTCGGCTCGATGGATTTTCTCAATCCACCTCCAAAAATACATAATCATGATGAATCTCCTCGATTCATCTCCTAACGCACTCGATATGAGTTTAGTACTAAGGTTATATCCTATGTTTCACAATTCTAACGTTTCTAACCTACAGCTCTGATACTAACCTATGACGACCCCAAAACCGGATTCCATAACCTCGGGTTTGGTTCTCCACTGTACAATACTTACTAATAATTAAATACAAAAATTGCATTTAAACTTCGCGGAATAATACAATAAGTTCCTTATAAAAAGGCTACACTTCCCAAGGTCGATTAACCTTAACATAAACATTACATATCTTAAAGGAATACAAAAGATTTACAAAAGAAATTACATAATAAGTAATTTGACTAGCATGCATTAAGCTAATCTAAGCTTTGGCTTTGCCCTTGCCTTTGTCTTGTCTAGAACTTTCGGGCTTAGCTGAAAATAAGTCATGATATAGCAAGAATGAGCAACTAAATGGCTTAGTAAGTTTAAAAACAATAGCGTAAGATATATCATGATGAAAGGGAAATTAACATCAGGGTTTTCAACAATAGATAACAATTGTGAAAGAAATCAAGAATCAATTTTTCAATATAAGAATGGATTGACTCTTTACTACTGAGTGGTCTTTAAGGACCATGAATTGCTACTAAGGTAGAACATACATATATATCTGACACGTCAAAAAATGGGGTACGCGAGGAGATTGGTGTGATGTCGCAAGCACCCAAAAATAAAATCTTACTTTGAAAAAATAAATATGTAGTAGTGTAAGCAAGAGTCGATCCCACAGAGAATTATTAATTTAATTTTATGTTTTCGTAAACTAAAGTTGGGGGGTTTTTAATTAAAGAAATAATTTAAATAAAATTAACTAAAATAAATATGCAATAAATAAATAAAACTAAAAAGCCTTGGTTTAAGTTAACATCCACCATCAAGAATTTACAACTGATCACTGATGCAAAAATAAATCAATTAATATTTTGAAGATTCAACGTAGAAAGAACTACTTGCAGGTGGAATAATTTTTCTCCTCTCTCCTTAATTTTAGATAAGTAGAGCCACTTGGACTAAATACCCTTTCTAATAAACAACCTCCGGCACTTGCTAAAGATTTAATTTAATAGCAGCATAAAGAATTAGAGAGATCGTTGAACTAAACAACACAATCCACTTGTTTGCATTTAATTTAGATGAATATTCTTCCTAAGATAAAATAATCTTTTGATATGCAAAACAATTATTAAACTTAGTCGCGTCATTAACAGCAGTAGATTAATATGAATAATAAACTAGTAGTACTCCTAGCAATTAAACAAATCAATCATAAAATTTAAGCATAGAAGAATATTCAATAATCAAAATATAAATTGAACAATTAAAATAAATTAGATCTCACAGTGTATAAATCTTGTTGGCTTCAATCACTTAAACCAAGAAAAATAAATTAACTACTCATAATAATAGAGAACACTAAAGAATAGAAGAGATAATTTTTATTCTAATGAGAGTTGTTTTTTTACATTATGTCTCAAGCCCTCTATTTATAGGCTCCAAAATCCTCCTAAACCTAGTGGGAATTACTCTTTCCAAACCCTAATAGGATTTAAAATACAAATAAAAATAAAAGAAAAAGAAAAATAATTATTATTCTAACCCTAGTTGGAATTAAAATCCAATTTGTAATCAAAAAGTAGCAAAATTCGCGAATAATCTGATTTTTAGAATTAATGCGCCAAACAAACACGGCATTCGCTACAATAGAGGCCAACGTCAGTCGCCCGCGCGCATTGCGCGGTTCCTTCCAATACCGAAACGACGTCGTTCTGGTGTTCCGCTGTGCCGCTGCTTGGTCGCGCATTGCTCGGACTTTTTTTTTCTTTCTACTAAAACGACGTCGTTTCCTTTCCTCGCTACTGATCCATTCGCGCGTAATGCGCGCGCGTCGATTTTTCGAAAATTACAGAATTGCCACCGGGCTGCTTATTTACCAAACTGCCATTTAAGTTTTGCTGAAATTACAGATTTGCCCTCAAAGTTTAATTTTCCTACAAAAATAAATACAAATTAATTAAAAATAAATAAAAATAATATAAAAATAATAAAAACACATAATAATAAATAAAACACCTAAAACACTAAAAATAAATAAAAACACATAAATAAAAAGAGATATAAAAATACTATAAAATTACTTAAATTAACATAAATTAACTAAAACCTTATAAAACCTATTAAAACCAAAATAAGCTAAATAATTAAATATTTAAGCATATAATAAATATAAAAACTAAGTATTAGGGAATAAAAATATCGTATAATTTAACCCTATCAGGGATCAACCTCTTGTACCCTATGTATATGCATAACAGTCAGACATCTTGCGCAAATACGGTTTCCCGACAAATAAAATCCCCTTTTATTTAGGGTTGTTCATTCTCAGTCTTACTATAAGAATCCGCACCAACCAATGGTTTGGATAAGCTTTTAAAATATTCAACTTGATGAATTTAAACATGCATTGTCTAGCCAAAACAATTAGCGTAGACATTCTTAAACAGTTCTTGAATTAATGAACTAAAACATTTGCAAAAGCACTATGTGCGAATACAATAACAATAATGATGTGGAATAATTTTAGATAATTAACCCACTTAAAGCTCTGTCAAGTATCTACGGAAGTAGGTACTTGCTCAACAATAATTGAATTGCTCAATGTAAATAAGGTTGAATAAAACTTGCAACAAAAAATACAAGTTAGGGTTAAGGAAAACTTGCCTCGTGCGTAGTTTACTGCTAACCAATTCAATTAATTCTCTTTGAATAGACCTAACAATTAATCAGTTTGATCTTAAATTAGTATCATATACACATTCATATGATAACCTTTAAAAACTCTTACATCTCTAACACTTAACCACGTAATTACATAATTAAAGGTATATTAACACTTAGGAAATATTATCACTTAATAATATTTCAATCACATAACATCTCTATTAATTCTTTAATATAGTTCAAACTCTTATATAATATTATTAACAAGTTAATAATATTTTATTAGACTTATAATATTATTAATCATTTAATAATATTTTATTAACCTTCTAATATTCTTAATCATCTAATAATATTTTATTAATCTTCTAATATTATTAAATATTTAATAATATTTTATTCATTATCTAATATTATTAATTATTTAATAATATTTTATTGATTATCTAATATTATTAATCATTTAATAATATTTTATTACCTTATTAATATTATTAATTATTTAATAATATTTTATTCATTATCTAATATTATTAATTATTTAATAATATTTTATTTATTATCTAATATTATTAATCATATTTAATAAACTATGTTATCTCTACTTAAAATAAGCATTGGGCTAGATTAATTAATTACATGGACTAAGGTTTAATTTAATTGCATGGGCTACTAGGTAAATTAATTTGATCTCGTTTAATACCCCATTTGGATTTAAAATATAATCCAATTAGATTTGTTTTAATTAATTTTAACACCTTATTTCATTGCTTTAAATAAATATAAACATACACAAGTATATTCATTCAATTATCTAATGCACAATTAATTAGGACAAAAATTTTAATTTATTGATAATTATATAATAATTATAATTACAATGTCTAATAGAATTCGTGATCATTACAGTTTTAGTTCAAGTAATTAACCTTAACACTTATTAAAATCGAAAAATTATTTAAAGGTTAAAACCTAAAAACCTAATTATAGAGTTTGGAAAACCTAAACCCTAAAGGTTAAACCCTAAGGGTTAAACCCTAAACCCTAGAAAGTTACTATTCATATATACATGTATAATACGAAAATTATATGGTATAAATACGAAAAACTCAACTGTGAATAGTAAAAGTCAACTATGTTACATGTACACTTGATTAAGATTAAGGTTAATTAAAATTAAGATTAACCTAGTAAAATTTAATTGGTGAATTAAGAAACTAATCAACAAATCAAGTTGCTAGCTTTAGTAGAGAATTAACCAATGTTGAGTTAGTTGTTAACTCTAGTTAGTAGATAAAGTTAAAGCCTAAGCCAAGCCAAAGTCAAGCCAAAACTTGAAGCCAAAGTATAAACCAAACTTGGAGCCAAGCCAAACTTGGAGCCAAAGTAGAAGCCAAACTTGGAGCTAAGGTATAAGCCAAACTTGGAGACAAAGTTAAAGCCAAGCCAAACTTGGAGCCAAAGCTTGGTTGTCATTTTTACCATTTTACCCTAACTTGGAAAATCCTATAAATAGGAGTCTGCACTCTTCATAATCTTTACCAATTCACCAAGTAAATTAGAACAACAAAGCTAGAGAGATATATTGTTAGATTAATCTTGTTTTTGAGTATTGAAGCCTTGTACAAATTGTTGTCAAAGCTTGCACTCCAAGAGGTAATCTCTAGTTGTTATTATGAAAATTTTCAATTCGTAGAGTAAATGTGAATAGCTATAATGCTCGATTTATTTTATGTCCAGAGTAGTGAAATCAACATTATAAGTATTTATAATGTCCATTTCATTTCAAGTATTTAGTTAAAAAGCTCAAAACATAAGCCGTTACGATGTTCAATTTTTTCTTATCATTCTTCGTGTTCTTGAGTGAAAGTCATGAAATCTTACATAAGTAGGTTTATGATTTTGTTATTTTTATGTTATTAAGTATTATTGAGTGTTAGAACATGTTATCTTAGCAAATTAATGCTTGAGGTATCATGTTTTACAAATTGGTTCAAAGAAAGTTCAATCAGTTTTTGAGCAGTCACCTTTAGGCTGAAATCTGTGCAAATCTGTCAGGAATTTCGAACTTTGGTCTAAATATGAATTGTAGAGGCGGAAGTTACGAGCGCGTGAAATTTTGAACGACTAAAAAATATTTTAAAACGAAAAAGTTATGGCCGTTTAACCGAGCCGAGGTCTGGCAGTCCAACAATCTGCCCAAATTCAAAAATTTGGCTTTAAAATGAGTTTTTGAGTTAGCCAATTTTCCAAATAATTCCACCTATTAAAATAGTTTAAATAATTTAATATAAGACATATGAAGTTATATAATACGATGAATCTAACCGCTTATGCACTAAATGACTGTGTAGGGTTTTAACACTCTGCCAGGAAACCCTGGTTTTGATTTGAGGCAAGTTCTAAACCTTTATGTGTTATTAGCATGTTCTAAGATGGTTTATGTTATTATGTGATAGTTGATATGTGAAAGTACATGAATGAAGGTCTTATGTGATTAAATGATTAAGTGTCAGTTATTGATTAACCGTTAAATGTTAATTGATATTTAATGATGCATATGAGTATGCATGAAATATGGTTATTGTTAAGTATAAATTAATATGAACTGAGATGTATGTTCAGTCAAAGCATGTTAAAGTTTATATTAAAGCATAAACTGTGTATGTGATAATATGTTAGACTTGCTGAGCCGACGTGCTCATTCTTGCGAATAAAACCTTATTTACAGATTAAAGATAAACGTTAAAAAGATTATGAACGTTAAGATGAAGCGTAGATTAGGTTTTCATGTTTATTATTTGTATAAGTCATAATGATTGTTGTAATACGAACAAACAAACATGTAACCAAATATTAAATGAATGATATAAATTATTATCATCAGAATGTTGTTATGTCTTTATTTTGATATAACTTAGAAATGTTAAGACTTAACATAGTATTGATAATGATCTATTTATCTGCATGAGGATCGGTAAATAACTTGTGAATGTTGTACATCCGAGACAGAACTAAGCGATGTTGACAGGTCAAATCCATCGTTAAGGTTCCTTGGACCCAGGTATAACTCGTTATTACTATTCTGAATACCATATAAGTAGGATTATTGATATGAAGAGATATCACTATAAACAAATATATTTCGAATGAGGGTTTTAACTAGTTGGGTAATGTTCTGTACGGAAATAGAATTTTGCACCGGACAAAGATACAATCATTTGTCACAGATAAAGATGCAAACATTTATCACGGGTGAAGATATAAACATTCACCGCAAGATTCTCTGTTCTCATAAGCCATCCTAATGATTTAATACCGTGGATGTTGGAACATGTAAAGTTATAGAATATTTAAATCTTAAGGTTAAAATTACCGTTATATATGGTTTTATCAATTTATACGGATGAAATACAAGTTGATACTTGTATACTTATGAGACTGAGATCAAGTTAGGATCCAGGGACGAAGTTAAGAGAAAATTTTAATGTATAGTCTAAAATAAGACTAATTTAACCAATATGATTATGGAATCATTGGTTAAGTCGATAGATGTATGAAATTAACGCACAAGGTCCGCCGCAGGTGAAAGTGCGGGGGATTTTGGGGGCGTTACACTCTCTTTTCTGTCCATGTGCCCACCAACATTCTTCGTAATTTTTCATGAATCCATTAACAAGTAAATGATAGGCGACTATATCTCTGTCCGCATAATTTACAGTCTTACACTTCAAACAAGGGCATCTTATCTTGTTCTGAGCCTTAACACATTCTTTCTGACTATAGGCGTAATCCAAAAACACTTGACAACCAGTTCTAAATTCAGTTGTAGCACTTATTTGTCCGCTTGACTTTCGTCGCCTCAACCAACTACAGTCTGAATAGAAATCCATAATAGTATGATACCTATTTTGACAAGATTTATTGTATTCATTAAATTTACTTATTACAAATGTATAGATATAATGCATGTTTTCTATCTAAATACGTCTTCACCCTTATTACACCGGTTAGGCTTCTATCTCATTCTTGTATGTGACGTCTCACTAATGTCAACGACTTAAACAAATGCATATGTTTGTTCTAAAAAAAATTGACAGCATCTACCATCGGTCTCCAAGTACACGAAATAGACTATGATTTACACAGTCTAAGTATGCACCTGGAGAACAATAGAAAATAAACAAACCAATTTTTTTTAGAACAAACAGATAAATTCACTAAAGTCATTGACACCGCCCTGAGTGGGAGCGGATTATTTTTTATAGTAAATTATTTTATTTTATTTTATCTTATATTATATTATTTTTATTTATTTTATAATATTATTTTGAATGATATTACATTATATAATTTGTATATATATTATATTATATTATATTTATTTATTTTATAATATTATTTTGAATAATATTATATTATATTACTTTATTTTGAATGATATTATATTATATTATATTATATTATATTATATTATTTTTATTTATTTTATAATATGATTTTATATTAATTTGAATGATATTATATTATATTATTTTTATTATATTATATTGTATTATATTATATTATTTTTATATATTTTATATTATATTATATTATTTTTATTTATTTTGTAATATTATTTTATATTCATTTGAATGATATTATATTACATTATTTTGTATTATATTATATTATTTTTATTATATTATATTTTATTATTTTGAATTATTTTTCTTTATTATACTTTTTTGTATTATTTTATATTATATTATATTTATTTATTTCATAATATTATATTTTATTTATTTATTTCATAATATTTTCTTCTATGTTGATAGCTAAGTGAGGAGCATTAATCAGAACCAAATAGGAATTACTAAAGTTGTTATTTCACCTACATTATGGAGTAAGAACTGTGTGGATTTTCTGAACCTCAAAATTTTTCAATGTGCACAATAACAATGTAAATAGACAAGCAAAAGAGAAATGGTAAGGAATTACTGAATGGAAGGCACGACCTATTTTAACATGCATTTTTTAAATTAAAATAATGATAATAACTTTAAATATCTTATCTCAAAATAAATTTTTATTAATCATTATTTATGCAATTTCTTTAGTTGAAATTGATTTGAAATACATTATACCTATATGAGACTATAAAAACTTCAATATATAGTGATAAATAAATTACGTAAGTAACTTATACATCAATGATAAATACATTATATGAATTTTTTTTGTACAAATATTTAAAGAACTATAAATTTGTAAAATAAGTTGGTGTTTACCTTATGTACAGCGTCCGGCAGGGGGCGGTAGTGTCCGGCAGGGGGCGGCGACGTCCGGCTGGGGCGGTGGCGTCCAGCAGGGATGGCGGCGTCCGGTTGGGTGAGGGGAGGGGCGACATTCGGCAAGGGGAGGGGAGGGGTTGCGTCCGACAAGGGGCGAGGGGGGGCTCTTCTCTCTTCTTTCTTCTTTCTTCTTTCTTCTGTTTTCCTCCCGTGCGGCGCCTAAATTAGGTCTAAAATCAATAGCGACCGACAGCGGTCGTTACTAATTTTTAATGTGTTAGCACTTTTAGCGATGGCATGTGCGGTCGCTGATACATTTGCGACCGAATCAGCGACGAAAAATTGGTCGCTACTTTTGGCGCCAAAATTCCCAGGTTTTTGTGTGGCAAAATTGGTAATTGCGACGAAAATAGCGACCATAAGCAGTCGCTATTACTGTTAGCGACTAGCTGCACTCTTGGTTGCTGAAATCGGTTGCTAAAACTTAGTATTAGTGACGGATTTTGCGGTCGCAGAAAGTCTTGGTCGTTGTTGTCTGTTTTTCTTGTAATGTTGTGGGAAATGGTGAAGTAGTGTGGGAATGGGTAAAGTGGTCAAAATTTTATGCTTAATATACACACTAGTAATACTAGCGGACGGGGGTTATTACTTTTTTAATCTCAATCGTTCAATATAAAAAACTACATATTAAATGATCCATAGCAAGTAGCCCCTATATATATATATATAACTGATCCATAATAAACGTTTGCTATAGATATTATTTCAGCTAGCGCATCTGTGTCCATCCGATCCCAAATCTAAGGGTTAAGAGTTCGGTCTAACCGCTAGTAGGAGTAGCACTGGCCACTACTCCTATTACCGGCCAGACAGAACTCCTATTTTCTTATATTTTGGATTGACTTATATATATATATATATATATATATATATATATATATATATATATATACATATATACATATATTTAGCTTAAAGGCGGTAATTCGGCATGGTTCTAGTTTTACTCAACTTTAAAATTATCACACTGTTCTTGATTCCTTTCAATCGTTTTTTACCAAAAAGAAGATAACCAATGTTGAACCGGTTAGTAAATATACCAAACTAGTCGGTACTATTCGTTAGGTATCAAGCAAAAATTGGATTTATCGAATTAGTTGCACAACCCTAGATAGTGGGTGTCGGTGATGATGGGTTGGTGAATGGTGGGCATTGGTGATGGCACCGATAGGTACGTGGTCGTGGTAATTGTAATGCTTCTAGAATCCCTGCACTTTTGCTACGGCGGACCTTGCATATTAAACTTTATACATTTACCAACTTAACCAATGATCTCATAATCATATTAGTTGAATTAGTCTTATTTTAGACTATACATTAAAATTTTCTCTTAACTTTGTCCCTATATCTTAACTTTATCTCGGTCTCATTATTTATACAAGTATCAACTTTTAGTTCATCCGTATAAATGGATAACACCATATATAACGGTCCAATTTTAACCTTAAGATTTAAATATTCTATAACTTTACATATTCCAAGATTCACGGCATTAAATCATTAGGACGATTATTGGGAACAGAGAATCTTGTGGTGAATGTTTGTATCTTCACCCGTGATAAGTGTTTTCATCTTTATCCGTGCCAAATGGTTGTATCTTTGTCCGGTGCAAAATTCTCTTTCCGTACAGAACATACCTAACTAGTTAAAACCCTCACTCGAAACACATTTGGTTATAGTGATATCTCTTCATATCAATAATCCTACTTATCTGACATTCAGAATAGTAATAAGAAGTTATACCTGAGTCCGAAGAACCTAACGATGGATTTGACCAGTCAGCATCGATTAGTCCTGCCTCGAATGTATAGTACTCACAAATCATTTATTGATCCTCATCTAGATAAATAGATCATTATCAATACTATTTTAAGTTTTAATAATTCTAAGTTATATCAAAATAAAGACATAACAACATTCTGATGATAATAATTTATAGCATTCATTTAATATTCAGTTACATGGTTTGCTTGTTCGTATTACAACAGTCATTATGACTTTATACAATTAGAAGTAATAAAGTATGAAAACCTAATCTACGCTTCATCTTTATGTTCATGATCCTCTTAACATTCTTCATTAACTGCAAATAATTTTTTTATTCACAAGAATGAGCACGTCGGCTCAGCAAGTCTAACATATAGCATATGCACATTTTATGCTTTCATAAATACTTTAACATATCATAAATATCAATTTAATATCACAAATAACTTTCATGTTGATAATTCATATCACGTTGTCACATAAAGCTTACAATTTATTTTTATAACTTCTAAACATATCATAAAACAGTTAAAAGACTTGCATGTATGGTGTTCAATTTAGTTCACGTTGATTTGAACTTGATTTGTACTCAAAATATGTTTAACATATTAATAACAGTCGGTAGTATACATAAGAATATGTATTTAATCTAATTAATAATGTACGTTTGAGATTTAATGTTTATTCATAATTTTAATCGTTTGATTTAATTATTAACTAAGTTAATTATTCAAGTTAGTCGCTTAAATCACTTCATTATATAATTAATTATGTTAATTAATTATATTTATAGCTTAATCATTCATTAAATATAGTTTAATATGTTAATTGAATTAATTCATAACTTAATCCATCGCTAAAAGCTAATTTAGAAGCTACCTCAACGAATTTTTAATTAAATCTGTCGCTAAATATAGCTTAAATTAGTTTTAATTAAGTTTAATTTAATTACGTCATATATATCTATTGTCACGGATCAAATCCGTCGCTAAAAGTGTTTTTAAATTAAATTTAAACTTAATTTTAAGGTCTGTCGCTATGTCCGTCACTAAAGGTAATTAAATTTAATTACCTAATTAATTTTGTCACTGAAACTATAGCGACGATCCTTTCCGTCGCTAAAAGCGTCGCAGTAGGTGTTCTTGGTCTTACCGGAAGCTGATTGTCGCTAAAGCCTATAGTGAGGCTGTCCGTCGCTAAATCTCAGTGTTCCTAAAGAACACCTGAAGGAGACTATCGCTAAATGTCTATAGTGACAGCATGTTCTTCATCTGCCCAGAAAGACGGTCATGGTCCAGGGGCTAGTTTTGGCTTGATTCATCTATTAGGTTGTGTACTATTTTGGTAAAATAATTGAACCTCGATATACTACACATAACAGTATACATCGAGATGTCAATATTGGACCTTAATAACATCCCAGTTGCAAGATCAATCTCGGTCAAACTAGCCTATGAAGCTAATTCTGGGTTTTCTAAGTAACCTAGAATTCAATTGGTTATGGTCGGTCAACGATATTTGACCAAGTTTTAATCTTAGGATTTGCATGATTTATGTATCTAATTCATTCTAGATTATAGAAAACATGGCAGGGTAAAATTATAACCCATTATATTACCATAAAAACATTAACTAATCGAGATATTAGTCGGTCAATTCGCTGTTAGAGTATGTCAGACATTCATACGTTTTATGGAATTTTCAGAAAATATAATCTGTGATCGGTCAACGTAGTTTGACCATCAATTTCTCACAGCACAGTTATCCGATTGGGGTGATTCCAATATCAGATTGTTAACCTCATGGCATAATACAACTATAAACACTAACATAGATTAAACTAACAACATAATCGGATCTATAGGCCTGCCAAAGTACCATGTCAGATAGTTATTTACTGTTCATGGACAGAGAGCTAAAAGCTATGATTTTATGTATCTAAATGTTATAGAAACATAATTTAACCGCCTAGATCACTTATTTACACTATAACAATCATTAATAAACAACAAAACATAATTTTTACCGAAAGATTAAAGATTAACAAGTACAAATAAATTTTGTACATCTTGAGCAATTTTTGCATTTCTACCATTTAATTATGATCTAGGCATGATATGACTGATACTTGGAGCAAATTTTGACTGATTTTGGGTGTTGTACTTGTGGGTTTCAACATTGGGAGAGCTTGCTATTTATAGGAGAGCTAGGGTTAGGGTTTTAAGATCATCTGGACCTAAAATATCCAAACCATGATCATCACTCACTCTTAGCTGTTATGGCTGACACATGTGCTTCATTAATGCTCCATTACTGTTAGTTATCATCATGTTTGGTGAATCATAATCTCCCAAAATGGATGGACAAGATTTGGCTTACTATTTGCTTAAAGGAAGAGAAATTCAATTTGATTTCTCTTGCTCAAAGTGGCTGAGATTTGAAGGGCATTTTGATCATTAATTAAGCTTAATTGATGCTTAGATTAATCATTCATAATGCTAGCAACTTGATTCGTTACTAATTAATTAACTAAGTAATTTAATTAGTTTAAATTTTTATTTTGATTTAAATCTACTAATTAAATAGTTGATACCGTATAATTTTCACTACTAATGGTTGAATTTTTCGTATTTATACCGTATAATTTTTGTATTATTTTGGTATAATTTTCGTATTTTATCCGTATAACTTTCGTATTATACGCATATTTATGAATAGTAACCTTTTCTAGGGTTTTAAGTTTTAACCCTTAGGTTTTAATTCCTAGATTAGGTTTGACCCTAGATTAGGGTTTCAGTTTTAGGATTTAATCTTTTTCAAGTTTTAACCTAACCCTAGTTTAGGTTTTTACCTCTTAAATTTAGGGTTTAGATTTTAATAATTGTAACATAATACAATTATTATTTATCATTAACTAAATAATTTTTTTTATTTAAAGTCAACATATTCATCTATTAATAACAATTTAGTAAATTAATTTTTCTCATTTCTATTTAATTCATACCCGTTTGGCATAATATATTAAGTCATTATATAAATATATTACATTTATATGTAATATATTTTTAAAATAATGAGTTTAATTAACTCCCTCATTTTTATTTAAATAAAAATACCTAACTTAATTCACTATTTTATTTAAGCGAATTAATTATCTTGTTTATGAAATTTAATTCATAATAAATCAATTGTCGTTCAAGGCTTATTATTCAAATTATATTATATCATAATATAATTTCAATTTTAAGCTCAATTAATTAATATTAATAAATAAACTTTCTTTGCTTCCACAATTCATTTCGTAGTAAATTTAAATCTTTTAATTTAACAGTTAACTACCTATTAAATTTCTTTAATGTATATATTTTCACATTTAAAATATATACATATTTAATCTTCTACATAAATCACATATTTAAATCTTTATTATTCACATAACACATAGATTAGGTTAAAGATTTTTAACCTCTTAGTCGTGTACGATCGTATTTTAGAGTTGTATTTTATCATTGAGATAGCTCAAAGTATGCTTGAGCAATCGTTCTTAAGTTTTGAATTGACAACCTTAATTTAATCTTATTAGATCATATTTGAAATGTTTGAGATATTACAGTAATTGGCGGTGACAGTGGATGACGGTTAGTGGTGGTAGCAATTTGACAACGGTGACGGTGGTGATTGGGGTAATGGTAGCACACAATTGGTGTTGTGATGGAAGAGTATAATTGTCAAATAAGTGCATGATGTTAGGAATCTCAAATTGTCTCAAAATAATATTTGAAGTATTGATTAGGTAAATTTTATGTAATTGGCTATGCTATAAAATATTATTAAAATATTTAATATCATATCATTTGAGATTCATTTGAGACAAAAAAAAAAAAAAAAAAAATTAAAACTTCTAGTATTACTCTTGTCAAATTTGTTCGTGTCATTAGAATGAATCCCTTCTTTGATCGAACCTCAGCAGTGGAATGTGATAATTTTCATTATGTACCATTTCTCTGAAATTAATGAATAAGTGCTCATAGTGTATGAAAATTAAATTATTACTCCCTCTCTTCTAAAGAATAATATCAAGTTTATTTTACGTAAATAATTTGAGATATTTTAAATTTAAAATTTGATATAATTTATTTAACATTTGAAAAGGTTAAATTTTGTAATTAGTAATACGCTGAATTGCAAAAAATTTCATTCAAGTTGTCACTCAATTTTATTATGGCCCTTTAAGTGGCAAAAATGTCAATTGAGTACTTTTAGTGACAAATTTAATTCAATTGACTCCTATGTTGACTCCAACATCATTAATTCTTCTCAAGGTCAGGAATTAATTGAAACTTTTGCCACTTTAAAGGACCGACTAAAATTGGGAAACAACTTGGAGGGACATTTTTACATTCTTTCAAAAATAAAATTCATACATATCAATTTTGTATTCCTAATTTGTCAATTTTTTTGTTCCACAAGGAGAATCCTTTTTTATTTATAATTATATAAAATGACACAATATCTTTAAATTTGTAATAATCATTTAATTATCATGCCACGGCTATTAAATAACTTATTATTTTATGGTAAACATATAAATGGAACTCTTTTTGTAAACAGAGAATTGAGTATACTATACATAGTCTCTAGGATTATCTGTCTTCTCTTTTTCAGGCAAAGATGGCAAGGACGATAACGCAACCCAAACGGTAGTTATAATCATTATTGCAACTGTTGTTCCTGTGCTACTTGTGGTTTGTATTTGCGTATGGATCATCATAAGAAAAAAGAAGTGGAGGAAGTCGAAAGACAAGGAATTTGACAACAAATTTATAAAATGGTTTATTTATAATTTCACATCACAAATAACAATAGTAAATATGATATGATACGAGTTGGCCAATATTTTAGGTTTGTAATAGTAGTTTTGTTTCTGTAAATGTAACATAGCATGAACCAAAAGATACTTATTTAATGTCTTAAAGTAGTATATCTATTGACATTTTTGTGTTTTTTTTTTTTTTGAATATGTGGCAGAATCCTTGCAATACAGTTTTGGTAGTATAGAAGTTGCAACAAATTATTTCTCAGACAGTAATAAGCTTGGACAAGCACTACTAGAATACTGGACATCTGAAACTAATATTTTGAGTCGGAATAAGTTCCGTTTCTGATTTTAGCAATTTGATACCGACTTGGAAACAAAAAAAATTTTATGTCTCGAAATGTTCTAAAAGTAAAAATTTGAGGCAGATTCTGAAACCGTCAGTGTCGTCTCAAATTCTAGACACGAAATTAGATACAGACTTAGTCGTCTCAAAAAGTAATTATTTTTAAAAAAAAATTAAACTCATTTTTGAAACAGATTTGAGACCAATAGTTCTCGTCTCATAATAATAATAATAATAATTGAGATGGATTAGATACCAAAATTTGGTCTCAGACATTTATTTTTCCTCCAAATTTTAGTCTCTAATTCTCTCCTTATTTTAGAGACGGAATTAGAGATGGATATCGCAGTCTCAAAAATTAATTATTTTTTTAAAATTTTAAATACTCTTTTGAAACAATTTTGAGACCAACAGTGTTCGTCTCAGATTAATAATAACAATATATATATATGAGACGGATTAGAGACTAAAATTCTGTCTTAAAATTTTATTTTCCCTCAAAATACTAGTATCTAATTTTCTTCTTATTTTAGAAATGAAATTAGACAAATATAATAATCTCAAAAAAAATATTTTTAAAAAAAAATTTATGAGACAGATTAAAAACAAATGTAGTCGGTCTCACTATTTTTAGTTTCCCTCCAATTATATCTCCAGTTCATTGAACAAAAATCCCAATTATTTTCCCAATATCGCGGCTAAGACTATCTTCTCATTTTTCTCTCTATTCACTCAACTAAGTTTATCAAAGACATCCGGTTAACCCGATCGGTGGAAGGGATCTGAGAGTTAAAGTGAGAAGGTTGAAGCTTCCCTCCCTAGCTCTCTTAGGGCCTGTTCGGGATCTCCTTATAAGTTGGTCGAGCCAACTTATAAGGAGGTTTGAAGAAAAAAATGTTTGGCTAGTACTTATATTTTGCCTTATAAGTTAGTTTATAAGTTAAAAAAAAATAAGTAACGTTTTGTTATTTATTTTAGAATGACTTATCAGTCACTTATTTAAAGTTGGTCAAAGCATACGAATTGTCCATTATACCCCTAACATGCTTTGCTAATTTACAACATCTATCTTTTAAACCTAAAACTGAATACTCTCTTCTAACGTTAACATTACAGAAATCCTCTGTTGCTCTGCTCTGCTCTCTCTCTGCACTCTCTCGATCTGCTCGAGTGTCTGTCGTGGTCTTCAATTTTTAGCAAATCCAGGTACCTTTCCTCTTTCTTTCTACTTATTTACATTTCCTCTTTCTTTCTGTCGCTTTGGCTTGAACCTTACCTTTCCTCTTTCTTTCTTTGGAAGTTTTTTTCAATGGAACAAATTTAGCAGTCACTACAGTCTTAAGGCATATGGTATGTTAGCTAGTTTCTTCTGAGCAGAACTTTAATCAAATGCTCAAGTTCCATATAATTATGTGGTCCTTTGTCGTCGCCATAACTAAGTTAACTATGGTCATGAGTCCAATAGCTGAAAAAATCCAAAATTTTATTCATAATTGCATAAAAGAGTTACTTGAGTTTCAATGTACTATCATGCTCTTGCAATATGGTTTTGATTGTTCAGTTCAGTTTTGATGCTTCTTGTTATTAAAAGAAGCTGCAATTTAGTTTTATCCTAGCAATTTATTAATACTTAAACTCAACAAGTTTAATTTTCACTATAAGTAGACGACGCACACTCCTTTGGAGAAATGCCAATGTTAATTCTCCCTGTTTAACAACTAGATGATTCTTTTGTGTAATATTAATTCTTAATGGTTTGAATATTTTGTTAAATTCAACAGTATGTGGAGAAACCGAAACCTGAATTTTTTAATGTTGATCATTTCATTAAGGTTAATGTCACTCAGAAAATGATTTTTGCAAACAGATATATTTTCCCTTGTCATAATACTATCTCGGCTACAAGTAGATCATATAGTCTCATGAAAATCAGTAATTCCTAATCGTGAAAATTTACACATTATTTATTGTGACAGGTGATACTTGCACTGAAAATCCTTCCAAGATCTCTACCATATTTGGGGTGGCTGGAACAATTAGGTTGCTTGCAGGTATTAGCAGACACAAATTATTGTTAAGTACCTACTACCTAGCTTTCATTTGTCTGTGTCGGTGTATCAATTACCATATGCTCTAGCAAGTGCATGGGATTTAATTTCCAAATAATAACCAGCATAGGTGGGCACATGTTCATGCATTTGGGTTGGTAAAAACCTATTTGGAGGAGTAAAACTTGCAGAGAGTGGATTTGTGGGCATTGAAAGGTCAAATTACTTGGCTAACAAAAAAGCTTAAAGTTGTGTGACTAAGATGGTATGGGAGCCATTTTTGCATTAATATTTTGCTGGCATTTACTTTTAATGTGATATGAGAGTACATTAATGTGGCTAATTGATTTGATAACTATCAGCAGCTTTTTGCTCCATTCTTTAGTCATTGTGCAGTAATTTGTTCTGCTTTCATTTTCTTCCTTTTCTGTAGTGTAGTATGTTTGGTCTTGTTCTTTGTATTAAGCCTTGAAGGTATAATAATGAGTCATGTTCTGACTGAGGCAATTGGTCTGATTTGTTGGAATCAAAATTCTGTCGTTGATTAAAACATGCTGCAATTCAGTTTCAAGTTCATATTTTGTTACTGGGGGTCTGTAAATCAAGCCTGTCCTGTTATCTATCTTTAAATCATCTTAGAAATACGTATAGATGTATATATTTGCTTATGCATAATGTGGGAGATGTCAGAAAGTGGCTCCATGAATTATTTTACTGCACAGTGTGGGAGTTGTCTTGGAGTAAATGTCTGAATACTGGATTGAGTTTGTGAACTTCAAGTTCTTGCTTTAAATTTTGCTACAATGTGCTATTGAATGAATGAGCACTTTATTTAGTACCCAATAACTGTCTTATAACTTTATTCTATCATTTGGACTCCAACATTAGAAGCTTTATTCTTTGACCCGTGAGAATATTCTACTTGAGTAGAGGTGACATCCTGGAATGCAAATTAACTATACTAAGAGAGTCTTTTCTCCATTTTCTTTTACACTGTGGTGCATTTTATTTGCATTTTTGGGGGATTACTGGTGACTTTGGGACACTAGTTGTTCTTTGTCTTCCTTATTCTTTAATCAATTTATCTTTTTATTAATATACTTTTTAGTAATCTTTACATTAGATTTTAATTTATAAGTCATTATCAGCAGAACACTTTCTAATTTATTTTAACTTAATTTTTAATTTATCAGTCAAATTAGTACCGAATATTTTTACTTATAAATTAATTTATATTTAAACTTTAAGTCGATTTATATTTTAACTTTTAAGTCAATTTAAAATAAGTACGGGCTCTTACTCTTATTTCACCAGCCGCAGAGAAAAGAAAGCAAAAAATTACCTGCCTGACCACTCTTTCCCCTCACTAGATCGATCGGGGAACCCCTAGATCGACGGCATCTCAAAGTCGGCTGCACCCCTCTTTCCCCTCACTTCAGATCAGCCCTCTCAAACCTCTTTCCCCTCTCTCTCAACTCCCTCTAACCCTAGCATAGTGGTGGCGCCGCGGCGGCATAAGCAGTGGCGGCATAGTGGTAGCGACCTGCTTTCTCATTCTCCTTTTCCATTATTGTCCAATTGAAGGTTTTAATTTCCTCCCTTGTTAATTTCCCCTAAAAATTAGGTTTTAATTTTTCCTGCTAATTTGTGTTATTTAGAGCCATTTTTTTGTTGCAATTGGAATGTTTGTATTGTTAACTAGTTAATTAGTTCAATTATTACATATATAATTTCAAAATGTTGTGGAGGTCTGTGCTGCTTCTTTGATTTCTGGGATACCTTTTTTCTGCTTTTGTGAGAAAGGCAACCTTTTGTGGTTAGAACAAACTGCACAGGTAGTCTAGTTAGCTCAATTGTTTGTGGGCTAAACCAAAATATATCTTTGTGGAGAGTTGTGTGCATCTTTATCATGTATGAATTTAGCTTAACTATTTAAATGGGTCTGGGACTTCTTGTTGAAAAACTTTCCTTCGTACCTAAGTGTTTCAATTGTTCATGTGTCAAAGTTGAACTTTCTTGTAACCTCTTGGTCTTCCCTGAGTCATTTATTAGAAAATGCTTTTAGTAAACATTATGCTAGCTGGCCACCAAAAACCTTCGATAGCATTTTCCTAATAGATATCAGATCATTTGTAGATTCGCTTTGATGTATATACTCTAGATGAAAATTTGATTTTGGTTATCATGTGTTACCTAATTAAGAAAATAGCAATGGTTGGAGAAGTTGCGTCACACTGTGTAGGAATCTCCCTTTTTATGAGCATAAATTTTTAAAGTAAAAGTACAAATTACTAAAAGAAACAAAAAAAAAAAGAGTGAAATTTTAGAACTTAGCTTAGGTCTCAATTTTCCTATCTAATTTTTTCCTACCCAATATCGATCTTAAATTCAAAACCAAGGTGTTCCAATCCACATACATGGACCAAAACTGTCTGACAAACAAATTCATGTTCTTTTCCAATTAAAGTTATTTTTCCCTCAACTTTTGTTTTTCCAAAAGTAATTCTAAGAATACGGCATTTTTTTATGGGTACTTTTTTCCAATAAGTTGCTAATTAAGTTAAATCAGTTCAATGACATTACACAAATGAAGTTCTTTTTGTCATGTGAGTTCTTTTAGATGTACTTATAAATTCTCCTGTGGCCATATGCTTCTATAAGCCATATGAATGTCTAATTCATTATATATACCTCTGCTGATTTTCTGATCCGATCTTTCCATTGGTTATATTGTAGTCGAGTAACTGTAGTTTTTTATTTACTTTTATGTTAGTTTAAGACATAACACAATGAGAAACTTTTACAAACTTGTCAAAAATATGGCAAGGAGGTAGATCTATACTCCACAAATCAGGAGTGTATCAAGATACTAATCGGTAGCAAAGTTGATTGGGCAAGTTGTATGGGATGAATTCCAGTATTCATTATCCTAGGCAAGTAATACATACACAGTCACTCCATCTACATGAATGATAATTCCATTGCATATCAAAGTTATTTTGTTCTCAATACAAATTATCTATAAGCTAGAATTTCAGTTCTACTATTTCTATTTAGTTTTATATTGTGTTAAATTTTAAAACATAGTGTATATTGTTGTTTAGGTGAATTATATTTTTTATTTTCTTTTGTGAAGATTACTTAATTACCTCATTTTATAGTGAAAGGCCATAGCAATAGAAGAGAGAATGGCTCTGGCACCGGAACATAATCTGGCACCGGAACATAAATGTGCATTTTATGAATGTAGCGCTAAAACTAGAGAAAATGTGCAGCAGTGCTTTAAAGAGCTCGCCTTAAAGGTATACTCCTTAGAAGGGTTTAAAGTGCTTTAAAGAGTTCTTTCCAAATACAATATATGGTGAATCTCATATGTTGTAATCATTTTACATTTGGTGATCCAGTCGTGTTTAAGTCATACATATGGATAACATACAATTTGTGTTCCATTTTTCTTAGCACATGATCTGAATCTTGAAATTGTGTTCAACAGCTAATTTCAGAAAGAGTCTCATGTCTTTCCAACTTTCCATTCAACTTTCTTATGTACATTATTTAATTCAGGCAAGGTTTTATTGCAGGTTGTGATTTGTTGCAAATTGAGTGGAGGTGGAGAATTATGAGACCAAAGACTTTTCACAATGTGTAAGAGTTGCCATTAATATTAACCGTTGGTAACCTCTGAGCTTGCTTTTGGTGCACAGACTGCATAATTGTACCTGCTGATAAACCACGGGTAAAAGTATCACTGTTCTTTTGGGTTCCATATATTTATAGTCAATGACGTAGTTAACTGCTTGGAAAAGGTTCCAAGATTATTGTTTTAGATTAGTTGTTTTAATTTTTGTTGTCTGGTGTTAACAGGTTCAAATAGGATCACATGCATTTACGCTCGATTATATTTTCGGCAGCCATGGACATTTGATTGCAAGCATGATTTTCATGTCTCGAATACTTAATTTAGCGATCATAAACAGAACATTTATATATGCATATTATTGTTATCAGTTATCACTATTGTTGTTGTAGTAAGTTATTGTAGAGGTGGTTATAGTTATTATCACAGTATTCTATTGCCTCTTTTGTGGGTGAGTAGGTGTTATAATTCCATTAGAAAGCAGGTCTATGTCTAGTGCAAGTTTAAGGGGCAAGAAGAAGGTAACTCTTTCTTAAATACTATTTTTCATAACACTCAATACCTTCCCCGTCTTTGTTTTGGTCCTTTAGTTCTCTTCCAGAGACCACTCTTGGAGCCTTAAGGCATGCTTAGGTTTTTACTATTTTAGGCCTCCCTAATTTTTATTCTCTGGGTAAGGTCTATGTCCCCCTTTTGTACTTCATTTTTCTATTTAGGGGTCTTGACAAACCCCTCACCTCCGTATATGAAATGTGATTTATTTTTTAATCTTTTATATCTCCTTATATGTGTTATGCGTGTGTATTTGATGAGAGGAATGTGGGGGAAGAGTATGCAATATAATTGACGTGTTTCTAACTTATGTGGAATGTACTGATTGTACTAGAAGTTTTGTTTAAGGGTTTAAGATGAATATGTTCCTTTAACTTATCCACACAAAAAAAAAAAGAAGAAGAAGAAAAGAAAAACATTGGCAGTTTGGACGACAAATCTACTACATTGTTTGATATTGTTTTGACGACACTAATAGTTCATAGTTTAGAAAATAACTTTTTAAAAGAATAATTGATGGAAGGAAAAGGCTGGCATTCATATATGCTCTTTTTCAATCTACTCTTGGTTTTAGACATCAATCTTGTTTCTTGTTTACTAGGATTGCTGATTTCAAAATGACCAATCAACATACATAAGAGCTCCCGGTCTCTTCAAAACGGTATTCGTTTGTACCGTTTTGAAGATAAATACATGGATTTTTTTCTAAACGTAGATAAATGGTTTCGTGATAATTCTATGTTGAGGATTTTTCACTCATCCAATTTAATGTTTACTCACCACAATATATTTCATATATATGTGTTTGTGTGTGTGTGGGTTGGTTTATATGTTTCCTTTGATATTGTCTGGAGTGCATATGCTTAGCGATCCTTGAAAACTTCTAACCAGTCTTTGAGTTACTACACAAGCCATAGACGTAGAGGAGCCAAGTCTTTTTTAGGATTCTAATTTCTAATCCTTTGCAAAACCAGAATACTGATGATTTCCAGGAAGCTATGCTTTATTAGATTTATGAGAAGGCAACTGAAGAAACATTTTCTTGATTGTTTTGGTCTTTCATGTAAAGAGATTTGAAACCTAGTCTATAGCCCCCCCCCCCCCCCCCCCCCCCCCCGCAGGTGCTTGACAACTTTAGCTTGATACATGTCAGTTTCTTCCATGAGCTCTAAATAGTTACATTTTTACAGGCTGGATCTGTGGAAGGCCAGGTGATAGAAATGAGACTTACAACCACAAGATTGCTGAGTGCTGAAAAATTCCCTGTTATAGTTCCTAATTCACTGTTTTCTAGTCAGGTGGGCATGATAATTCTTCAATGTTTTAGAACACTTTTATTTATTGTCTCTGTTGCAATAGAATATGTGGGATTATCATCCTCAAGCTAGCTATAGAACTATACTCATAGCCAGCCATACTTTCATACTTCTAGGCTGGTAGACAAAAAGCATGCTACAAGAATGTTCCATGCACTAAATGCTTTTATGCTGCACAAAACTATGCATGACATATTCATTTATATCATCGATCTTTGATCTTATTTAGTTGTGCACTTGTTCATCATTGACCTCCATCCTCTTTATTCTTAGGGAAAAAGAAATACTCTCTCCGTTCTAAATAATAAGACCATTGTTGACTTTTGAAAGTCAATTTGAGAACATTTTTAAACTTAAAATTGAGATAGTTTATTAAAATTATGAAACAATAAAGTTTATAATGAGTAATACTTTTTAGATAGTTTATAATATTTATCATGGTATAAAATTAATACCCCTGAGCAACCTACAAGTGAAGCAAATAAAATAGTTAAGAATACCATTTTTATACCAAGTAAAATAATAATCAAGAACATCAATACAGTCAGTGATGGTATTCATACAATTACTAGTTTAAGGTTGTAGGATAACCATTAGGAACTCCAAGTTAATAAATATATATATATATAGCACTAACACCTTCAAAATCATAGTCTAGTATTTATTTTTTTTCCTTTTAAGACAAGGAGCAAACCTCTTCACCATCTTAGATCTAAGTAAACCTTAAGTTCAATCGATCAAAACAGAACTAATAATAATAATAATAATAATAATAATAATATCTTGCTTAATTACCAATCTATAAAATCTTTCAAGTAATCTTCACGTGTTTAGTTCTTTTCTTTTCTGTTATCTACCTAACAAACACAATTTCTCCTTCTCTTTTCCACCTC
This sequence comes from Hedera helix, assembly GCA_947179155.2. Classification (NCBI taxonomy): domain Eukaryota; kingdom Viridiplantae; phylum Streptophyta; class Magnoliopsida; order Apiales; family Araliaceae; genus Hedera; species Hedera helix. Next base: position 11,652,932 of record OX359278.1, read on the forward strand.
AGAATACTGGCAAACAATGCCATATTCTATATTTGCTTTAGGATGAGGCAGCATTGAAGAGTGGGCGCTAACACACACACACACACACACACACATAGAACCATAAGATATTAAATATGTATTATACTTATTTTAGATTATTATTATTATATATATAGTTAGTTAGTTAGGGATATTTTGGTCGTTATATTTTATTTCATTCCATTATGATATCTTTTAAGTAACGTACCAAATACATGAATAAAATGTTTGATTTCGATTTTATTATAATCTGATTTCAATTTCAACCACTATTCTATTTTGTCCTAAAAACGATTTTGTCCAACCAAAAGGCATGATGTTTTTCAGTAATGGCATTGGCTTACATTTTTTTTCTTCTCTCCCCCTATTGAGCAAAACTAAAGGTGGATGGATAATTTGGGTGATGATCCTAATTTAATGAATCATTGTTTCTTATCTGTTTTTAAATGACGTTTGGAAAATTTTCAATAGATGATACTCTTTAACATAAATATGAATATTTATATTCATTCAAACTCTTTAAGTTGCCTATGACATAGTTTGCCTTACTTGGTCATCATTTGCTGTTACTGATTTCTTGTCCATCTTTACTAAACTTGCAGAGACATGATATAAACAAGAAGAGAATCTATTTAGATGGTAATGTAATAGAAGTCAGGTCAGATGGCATTGGCGCCTCAAAGGTTAGCGTTATGATTCTGCTTGTACATTTCCCTAATTTGTCATACATATTTTGTATTAGTTGTGCATTGTTCTATTTTCTGGATTTGGTTATGAACTGTGGCATTTATGTATCATGACCTTATAAAAAGGTCTAGGTGGTGTGGCATATGCTTTAGTGACAGGATGCTTGGGTGGCTTGGCAGGAGCAAATCGTCTCTCACAATTTAATGTGGGGAGAATTCTGATGTGGCATGGGCTGGTGACTCAGGTTGTATGTTGGCAAGTTGGTTTTGTATTGTAGGAGAAACAATAAGAAGTTTCTGTGCTTTGTGTTATGGTTGATGTCTCATGCAAGTTCTGGTGTTGCATTTAGGCCAATGGCATGCCGCAACATGATTTGCAACACTTTGAGTACCATGTTCGATTCTTTCAGTTTGGTTATATATGATATATTATTGCAAAAAAGGTGTAATGAATGATGGCTTGTCAATCATAAATGCAATGTTAGTTGCTAGTTGCTATTGGCGAGGATGGAGATTGTGATGTTTATGTTAGATTTTAAAGAGTTAATTTGAACTATTAGTTTGTAATATTTCGTACAATGTTAACATTGTAATGTACATAATTGATGTGTAATTAATGATAATTGCAATAATAATATTATTATTTGATCATGTTTTATTTTATTAAGTTTAAATTATTAAAATTGTTTGGGTGTGAAAATTATAAAAATAAAAATTTGTGAAAAAATATATTTTTAATTTTGAGATGGATTTACAGAATGAATTTGAAACTAATGTGTTTTTTAATTGTTAACGTTTGAGACGGATTAGAGACGAAAGTAAAGTGTCTCAAATTTACAAAAAATATTTAGAAACGGATTAGAGACGGCTATTTTTTGTCTCAAATTATGCACACCAAAACAAATGGTGCCAATGTTTCCTACTAAATTTGAGACGGATATAAACGGTTTTAAAATGTAACACCCTGTGTGTCAATTTGAGAGGGATCTAATGCTATTTGAGATTGAAATATTCAGTTTCAAAATTTTTTGAGACGGACAATTTTTATTTTTAAATTTTCTTTTGCGACGGATTTTGAGACTATCGAGATTAACGACGCAACCTATTGACACGGATTTTGAGATGAACAAAATTCCTCTCAAAATAATTTTTGAGACAAATTCTGTCTTATTTGAGATAGATTTTTCCGTCTCAAATGCCTAAATTTTTGTAATGAAGGTGGATTTGTAGCCGTATATAAGGTAATAAAAACATATTCGAATGGGGTGAAATTACCACACCACATACTACCATTAAGTTCTATCGTTTCTAATTCTTAAGTTCTTAACTTGCTTAACAGTTAATCATCTTTAATTTTCAGTGTAAGCTTTATAGTGGACATGAAATAACTGTGAAAAGGCTTTCTAGAGGTTCCTCACAAGGCGACGTAAAATTCAGAAACGAGGTTTTGTTAATGGCAAAGCGTCGCCATAGAAATTTGGTTAGGCTGCTTGGTTTTTGTTTGGAAGGCACTAAAAGACTTCTTTGTTAGCCCATGTGTAAAATTAGGGTTTACATTTGACCTAATGAATTTAATGAACTAAGACAGGAAATTCAGAAATAAATGAACAAGACAAAAATAAAATAAATGAGACCTGAGAGGTGCTGTCACGAGTCCCGAGACAGAAGGCTCGCCTCGTGGGGACTACTCATTTTTGGGAATTAATTGTGGGATTGGATTGGTGGTTAGAAAAATTGGGCGATCTAAGCATTACTTAGGTAACTATGGGTATTTTAGGAATTTCTCAATTACTAAGGGTATTTTTGAAATTTCTCCCAGAGTCACATACCTGGCACATGCTCCCTATCAGGGAACTCTATAAATACCTCCCTTATTACATGATGAGGGGACTTTTGGAGCTTTAGCCATTGGGAAGATTCTCTCTCTAGATGCAAGGGAGTTTGAAGGATTTTCTAGAGGAGCGAACGACTTCGAATCAAGTTTTGGCTTAAGACACTTGTGACTATACTTGGACTCCCGAGCCTAACTTGGATTCACTTCAGATCCCCAAATACCTGACACGGCTCTTGGACACTAGTGACTACGCTGAGACCCCAAGAGTTTTGCCACATGTTACTCAGATAGTTGATCACCGGTTCTTCTTCCCTCTCCAATCCATTGATCGATTCCATATTCTTTGCGTATTTCTTGTCTCCACCAACCCTAATCCTAACAAGGTACGAGATTTTCTTGCCTACATTCTTTTGGCGACTCTGTTGGGGAGGTGAGAATTTGTGAAGAGTATGTCTACGACTATAAGTGGGAGAATAACCGATATCATATTTGAAAAAAAAAAATCATCAATTGAAGCGACTAAAGTCAGAAGCCTACATATTACAACAAAAGGGAAAATTTCGAGATAGTAATTCAACAAGTTTTCTTTACTTTTTGATTTCTCAAAGTAAAGAAAACTGGGGCCAAGATATACTCCATAGTTCCAAGGAAAGTACACTATACCATATACCATTCATTGAAATTTAATGAGGTTTCATTTAGAATATTTGCATTACTATACCATTCATTAGAATTTCTTGAGATTTCATGCAAAATTAGCATAATTGGCATTAAAATGTTTATTCATGATCAAGATATGAAGGAGTTAAAAAAAAAAAAGGAAAAAAAAAGAGAGGGTCAAATCCCTTTAGGGTTCGGCTAACTAAATCCATAAAGGCAGCATAAGTCTCTCTTTTGTGCATTTGTGTGAACCACCATAAAGAAAGAAAAGGCTAGCTAGAGAAGGCCTGATTGGCCGGACTTTGTTTTCACACTCTTTGATCCACTTGGATGGGATGGGATGGATAGTACACTATAGCATGTCGTGGCATGGGACCTCTATTATTAATAAGATATAATGTATTACTCCATTTATCATTCTAATTTCTTTTTGTCCTTGGGAGAGGTGTACAGCTTCTTCCTTTCTCTCCCTCAATTTAACGCCCATGCATGCTATAAGTGCAATAAATCAGGGATCATTCAGGTCACTGACTAGACAAGTTAGCTAGCAGCCGCATAAATCAAGTTGGGGATATTACAGATTTAGATAATTCCTCGCCTATCCTTAAAAGGAATCTGCCAGTATCATACCATTAATTTGGCAAACTAGTGGGAACCTGTATGATGTGATTTGATTGGAATCCATTTCTAATCGTATACTTTACAATCAAGACTAGCCTTAAAATATTGGATCCGAAAAATGCAATAAATTACCCTTTTATTAGTGGAGAAAAGAAAAAGAAATGCAATACAATATTATTTTTTTTGGGCATTCAACACCTAAATTTATGGCTCAATTTTAGGTACCAAATCACAAAATTATCATAGATAATTAAAAGATCCCACTAATGAAGCCAACAATAGTTAATTTTTCTATATGGTACGACGTGCATTATTATGTGCTTATTCTGCCATATAGTTTAGACTAATCTCTTCCTAATTTTTATTTTTATTTTTGGAATAAACCTCTTCCTAGTTGAATTTTTTTAAAAAATAATAAATATGCTTCGGCCCAAAAAAAGGGCCTTCCAACTTTCTTATATAAACGCAACTTGCAAGGATATGTGACTTGTTTAGCTTTTTATATTAGATGAAATTAATCCATTGCTTAAAGTGATCAAACATAATATTTGAAATCCCACATCATGCCTTGGTGAGCATTTTAACATGAATAAGCCATTTAAAGGTGGCGGAAAATTTGTCAAACATGCATACAAAGAATGAATATCCATATGCTTTAATATAATGTTACTTTACTAACAAAGAACGAATAGCCATATGCAATATTCATATGCTTTAACATGCATACAAAGAATGAATATTGCTTTAATATAATGTTACTTTAATTACTCTACTCCTTAAGAAAATCCATATGCATGGATTATATCCTTCTCAATAAGTTGTCTGCATGTTCTACCTAAAACTGAAAAAGATGACAAAGTTTGTTTGAGATACTGTTAAAAGACTTTCATATATAATTCGTGTTTTGCAGACTTGATGCATGCTTGAACAACTTTCTGATCTTCAACAAAAGGAACAAGTTCTAAATGAAGTCAATAAAGCCTTGAGGAACAACCTGGACGAGTATAATGATGAAACTATGTGTTACGATGAATATTTAACCAGGCCTGATTCAGGAACTCACACTGGGCTAGGCCCAATATACCGTCAGCCTGGTAACATTCCTAGTGGGTTTACAGCACGTGGGTGAAGAACCAAACGGACATACATCATAACTACCTAGCATAATGGACAGAACCGTTACACAGGTGACCGTTATTCAGGTACATAGTATAAATTCCCAGTTGATGATGGAGAGAAGGGTAACGCACATTTTGGTAATACTAGATACTCAGACCTCCATTGTTGACTATCCTTATACCTTCACTAACACTCACACCGGAGGAGTCCACCAACGGCCCAAGCCGTTCGGACTTTTGTGCAGGTATACTCACCGGACGGCCAGCAGCACTGCCTGACAGAATCAGGCGTCAACATTGGCGTCAAAAAGACGATCTGTTGGAAATGACCCATTTTATCTTGATTCAAGCGTGGCAACGGTTCAGATGGAAACGATCTGACGGATGGGGCGCACGCGCAGTATTTACTGCAGCGTAATAAATGCTCATTCCCGCGCACGCTTCGTTAGCTAATTGGACGCAGATTTCGAAATTCAAAAATAAATTGTTATACGAAACGGCCGTGCCAGCTATTGGGCCAGATTTGTTGGGTTGTAAAAGCAGAACTTTGGGCTTGATTGGCACATAGTTTCCAAAATCTGAAGCCCAGATTATAAAGGCCCAGGGCCTTGTCCAAAACTTGAAGCCCAGATTATAAAGGCCCAAGGTCTTATCCAAAAACAAGCTTTTCCCATCGGTCTAATGCCTCCGGGCTCCTGATGGAGTTCCTCTTCGGTTTGATACTTCCGGGTTCCCGAATAACTTTTCCCATCGGTCTGATGCCTCCGGGCTCCCGATGGAGTTCCTCTTCGGTTTGATACTTCCGGGTTCCCGAATGACATTTCCCATCGGTCAGATGCCTCCGGGCTCCCGATGGAGTTCCTCTTCGGTCTGACGCCTCCGGGCTCCCGAATGACATTTCCCATCGGTCAGATGCCTCCGGGCTCCCGATGGAGCTTTTCTCTTCGGAAGGTTTCATTCTACTCCCCCAGCACATTCATATACTGGAGGAGTGGGGGGCAATGTTAGGATGAATATTTAACCAGGCCTGATCCAGGAACTCACACTGGGCTAGGCCCAATATACCGTCAGCCTGGTAACCTTCCTAGTGGGCTTACAGCACGTGGGTGAATAACCAAACGGACATACATCATAACTACCTAGCATAATGGACAGAACCGTTACACAGGTGACCGTTATTCAGGTACATAGTATAAATTCCCAGTTGATGATGGAGAGAAGGGTAACGCACATTTTGGTAATACTAGATACTCAGACCTCCATTGTTGACTATCCTTATACCTTCACTAACACTCACACCGGAGGAGTCCACCAACGGCCCAAGCCGTTCGGACTTTTGTGCAGGTATACTCACCGGACGGCCAGCAGGACTGCCCGACAGAATCAGGCGTCAACACTATGGAATCAACATGTGAAGCTGATATTGAAGAGCGGAATATAGAACATATACGTGATCAGCTGAAAGTTGTAACATCAATTCAAAATGCCTAATTATATGATGGAGGCCCAGCTAACGTTGCCAATACGCGAAACTGTCGAAACCAACATTGAAGGAGATGGGAATGTACTGGAGCCCATAATCAGAGTCGGAGGGGATACTGAGGAAGACGAAAGCACATCCAGCGGCAACCAATACCAAGAGGGAGGTGGTGCCTCCGATGACGATCAAGATGCTGCTGCCGCCGATCGGAGGGGACAAAACAAGAGGAAACGCTACCATCACCACACTCGGCAACAATCAAAGTCTCTATTTCTTCCTTGATCAAATGGAGGCATTTAAAAACATATTGTACGAGTCGAAAGAGCAACCACACAATCAAAAATATCTCAGCCAACTGTTGAATGATTCAAGATTGTGTGTCTACGTATGGGCTCAGCCGAGCCCTTCTTGGCCCGAACCCTCCTTGGATCTCCGAACCCTCCATAATCCAAACCGTCTGGAAACCGAAACCTCTTGTGATATAATCCTCCTGTCCAAATAATATATGCCCGATCCCTGGCTTTCTTTATGTCCGCAAGAGTAAATGGTTTTCATAGGGAACTCGCGGATGTATACATGGCTTGACTAGTTGTACACTATGAATATGTATACATTTATTTGTTAACCAAGCCATGCCTGAACCCAATGCCATATCCCAAGTGGGATCTTCTTGTGTGATCGGGGGCCGAGCCCATCATCCTCAGTTGATCAAAGGGTGCCAGACCTCAGCCTCATGGTGCCCCATCTCAACCTCAAGATTCATGAACCCGTGCGGGTTCCCGAACCTGTGCGCGACACGTGCGTCTATACTTTGTGTTAGATATCAAAAAGCCCATCCGAATCCTGAGTAGCTATGGAGTATCACAACGAAAATTTTATGCAACGAACGATGAGCATCAGGACCCTACAATGGTAGTTCCGCCGGTTTTGGAAGGGAGAATAATGATGCAGATTTGGTGGTGATTCTGTTAAAATTTTCAAATTCAATGCTTAATCCGGATGACGTTAATTATGGTAATGAACATACCTTCTCTTTAATGCGGGTTTGGTGGTGATTCCGCTTCAAATTTCAAATTCAATGCCTCATCCGGATGACGTTAATTATGGTAATGAATATACCTTCTCTTCAATGCGGATTTGTTGGTCATTTCGTTTCAAATTTCAAATTCAATGCCTCATCCGGATGACGTTAATTATGGTAATGGACATACCTTCTCTTCGAATTATGTCCCGTTAATTAAGGATTCTGACCCTCACGGAACATCCCGGTAATTAAGGATTCTGAGTGATCCCTCGAGGGACATTCGAATTTTAAAGACGATGTTGAGGGATTAAATGAGGAGCTTGATTGATATGGTTTCATTTATGGTTTGTATATTTAGCTTATTAGTAACACCACTATGGGATGCACCTTCATGCATGGTTTCATGTATAAGGTCTAAGACTAGCACGAGCTTATGTGGTGTTTGAATTCCTCACATGCCTGAAGAAGATGGTATATGGCCAAGCCATAATTTCAGAATCTTCCTTGGCTTGAGCCCTCGGGACATCTGAACCTTCATTGGTCCGAGCCCTCTGGACATCCGAGGCCTATAGAGATGAAAGAGATATGCTTCTGAACAAAAACAAATGATTGTCTTGCAGTGTGTCACATGCCCAAGATGAATTACACAACTTCAGATGTTCGTCGATCAATTCAGCCCGTGGACCACCTGTCTTTCCTGGTTCATGTTCGTGCCTTTTGCATTATCTTCAAGGCACCATTGATCATGGTCTACTCCTTCATAGTCAGTCTACAAATCAACTTGTCACTTACTCTAATGTTGATTAGGTTGGATGTCCCACACTCGCCACTTTACCACATATTTTTGTGTCTTTATTGGTTTCAATCTTATCTCACGGTCTGCCAAAAAGCAGCATACTGTTGCTAATTCAAGCACCGAGTCTGAATATCGTGCTGTTGCTTTTGTGGTTGCTGAGACTTTTTGGATTAAATCCCTACTCAGGGACCTTTTGTTGTATTTTTATCTCGGCTTGTGCAAATTCGTTGTGACAATATTAGAGCTAAATATCTTGTTGCTAATCCAGTCATGCATTCTCGCACAAAATATGTGAGTATGGATTACCATTTTGATTAGGAAAAAATGTGCACGCGGTGAATTATCAGTCACATTTTCACGGAAGGCGACTTACTAATATCCTTACAAAAGGATTTTCAACATTGTTGTTCATCTTGCTTCAGACCAATTTGCAACTATACTATGTATGTGTTTGTGGTGAAAAGCGAGAGTTTCAATGTTGTACATGTGAAGCCGCAACCCACTTCGTTTGATTTTGTTTGGCCATGACAATCACAAGGCTGGATTAGGGCATCACAAGAGGAAGAGGAGTTTTCATGCATTCATTCATTCCCAATATCTGCTCACCCCGTAAACACAAGTACAGGTCATCAAATGCCAACATTTGGAGTTAGTAACTCAAATATGGGGGATTGTTGAGAAGTTGGGTCTCATAGATCCCATTGTGGAACAGCTATCAATACATAATGTGGCTGAAAGCAAAAGATTATGAGAGGAGCCCAACTAGACATGTGCTAAAGAACTCAAAGATTTTGTATTTGAGCATGATATCAGCCATACATCGAACCCCTCCTGGGCTCGAGTTCTCCTTGACCTCTGAACCCTGTTCTATAACAATGTTATTATTATTATATTATGAACAAATGTCATTTACAAACTGATACATACTGTCAATTATACATATTTTTCATTGATACATATGATTAATTCATTTTGTAGGTGACTACTCTAGAACTATAGTAGAGTTTCACCGACCACGAATATTACCTTACAATGAGTCATGTTCAACGACCAAGTTAACAAGTTTTACACGACAAAAGTATACACCAAGGCATCCTATAAGAGCCCCCCTAGGGGTTCCCTCTCTTAAGGACTAGGTGCATGAAGAAACTGTGGATTGAAGGCATCATATGAGAGCTCCCTTTGGGGTTCCCTCTCTTAAAGACCAAGTGCATGAAGAAACCGTGGATTGAAGGCATCCTAGGAGAGCTCCCTTAGGGGTTCCCTCTCTTAAGGACCAGGTGCATGAAGAAACTGTGGATTGACAGATAGTGGGTTATAACGGAAGTTGCAACACCAAGGGTATTATTGCCCGAAATAAAGAAAAACGCAGATGTACTGCAGCGACAATATCTTTTATACCAAGAATACCCTGTGGATGAGGAATGCACTTTCATGGACGACATGATTCAAGAATGTTTGAAGAAGTTTTCTCTACTTTCGATTTCTCAAAGTAAAGAAAACCGGGGGCATGATAGACTCCATAATTTCTACTTTTCAAATCAAGGGTGACCAGACTATTTATGGAGAAATATTTTTGACAAAGCAACCTCTAGAGTTGGCAAACGAGTTTAATGAACCCTTTTTCAAATGGTCTCCCCTTGGGATGATGATTCAGGCGAATGGGTTAACAAACTTGGTATTGAAAATGGCCAAGAAGTAACTCCATAAGAGAGGCTGAAGGATGCTTGAGCTCAAAAGCCCCCTAATAGTTCAACTCTTCAAACTTATGCCGATGGAGTTCCTTTCTTGTCGCAAGATAAACTACTGAACAAAATGAGGACAAGAACAGAAGAAATAAGTAAAAGAAGAACTTAAGTGTGCCCCTCATAGGGTTCAACCCCTAGGAGGCACACTACTTGATGAGCTTCGAAGTGATTTCCCGATCGAACCTTGGATATCGTAACGATCAAGATGATTAAAACTAAGAAAAATGGCGAAAAATACATAGAAGCTTAGGGATGATCTCCTTTAAGTCCTTCGTGACATAGAAAGCTACTCAAATGGACCAAAGATCGCGACGCTATGACAAAGGCATGTGTGACATTGATCCAAAAAGACATTAGAGGCTTGCCTTAGACACATAATGCGGCTTAAAAATTTATATGTCAAATAGTACACCATATAGCTTAATCATTAGAAGGGGAGATACCGAGACGAATTCACTCATCAATAAAATAGAGACTAAGCCGAATAAGTCTAACTCTTCATGTCCGTGCTTACTTTCATCGAGACTATTTAACTATGATAATGCCGATATGAGTACATTTACTGTGGCTATGGCTGATGCTATACCAAAATCGCATGAGGGCAAGAACGGAAGAGGCACTAGAATTAAATTTCATATTGAGCAAGTTCTCTAATCCTATTCAAAGTTATATTGTGTAAGTTCTCTTAACTTCGCTTAAGTACTATTTTGAGCGAGTTTATTATTCTTTCTCTAATTTTATTGAGCAAGTATGATGATTCCAATTCGAGTTATAATTTTTAGACATATATTTAGTGGTTTAATTACTGTGAATTATTCCATATTGTATATTATCCTTGATGTTCACAACTTGTGAATTTGAGCTTCATTTAATTATTGAATCATGTAGCACTGAAGTTCTTTCATTTATGAACTGTTCAAGAAGTAATCTAGACCATTTGTTTCGGCTAGATACATGTATGTTAAAAATTTGTAAAAAGCTATCAAAATCATTGGTTGGTGCGAATTCTTATAAGTATAAGAGAACAACCCTTTAGAGGGGAAGTTAATTGTCGGTTATCCGACTACAAAGAAGTAAGTGTTATGCATATACCTCGTGTACAAAAGACTGATCCCTTGGCATACAAAAATCTTGTGGGTTACACGTTAAAAGGGTCAGTCGAAATATTGATTTCTTATCAATTGTTCACGGTCATTTTGGCCACTCAGCAATAAATAATCATTATTCATCCTTGCATTTGAATTTTGATCATATTGTTTCTGATATATTATTTCAGTTATATTGTTTCAGTTATTCACAACTGTTTATATCGTTAAATCCTTTGAAGTTATTCCTTATTCATGGAATATTTGTAGTTAGGCCAGAGAGCTTTGGTAAAGATAAGGGCAAGGGGAAAACAAAGGAGTAGCTGCTTATTATTTAAATAATTGTCGTTATTATGATATCTTGTATTAAGCTAAACATGTAAATTTGGTTGTTCTTTATGCTGTTTATGTTTAAGGTTAACGACCTTGGGAATTTAGTACGTCTTATGTAATAAACAATATATGTTTATTTATTTTTGCATTAGTGTTATAGATTGTTTATACATGGATGGATATTTAGATCGCGAACACTGAGTCTAAGGTAAGAGTACCCGGATTTGGGGGCGTCACAGGTTGATATCAGAGCTTAGGGTTATAAAATTTAGGAATTGTGAAACCTAGGTTATAACCTTAGTGTTAAACTCATATCGAATGCGCCAGGACATGGACCGAAGAGGTTCATTGAGTTGTATGATGTTGTGGAGATGGATCATGGGGATTCATCGAGTCGAGTCTGTACATGATAAAATATCAATTCATTTTATCAATGAATATATTTTATTATGATACTGACATATTGTTGTTCTTATGTTTATTGTTGGTGGCTGTAGGATGCCAGAGATTGGACAGTCGAGTCGCCAGATAAAGGAGGAGCCACGTTATATCCATGTGGTTTCAAAGTCACTTCCTACAGAGATAGTCCCGTCAGAGGTAGAGGAGACCGAGCCTGAGGAGGAGTCGGTAGAGGGTCAAATGACGAATCACTTGTCTTCTACCATACCTTTGAGGATGACATGATGAGTTAGTATGCTGATAGGATTATAGAGCAGGGTACCAGGATTGAGAAGTTGCAGACTGAGGTCCAACAGTGTCAGGACCAGATGTAGATGATGGAGACGAGGGATCAGGAGCAGCAGGCTAGGATCGGTCAGTTGGAGCATGAAATATAGGACAATATTGGTAGGAGATTGCCACACAGTTGGGAGCACTAGTGCATTACCTAACAGAGAGGGATGTTCACCTCACTGGTTATTTAGAGGGGATCATTATAGAGAGGGACGCTGTTAGGGCAGAGCTGGAGGGTGTCACTGCTGAGAGATAGGCCGTTAGAGCCCAGCTAGATGAGGCAGTAGTAGAGAGGCTGCAAATAGATGAGCGGCTGGATTTTGAGCGAGAGAGAGCTCATGATCTAGAAGAGGAGTTATGGAGTAAGAGGAAGAGGGTTGACCGTATAGGTTATGCCTTCATTACAAGATTTGGTCGCTTCCTGGACCGTGTGTACTACTTTCCTCCGGAGGAGGGTCAGACACAGGAGACCATGAATCGCAGTTATATGATACAGATTGGGACTCAGGAGTTCTAGTGCGCCATGAGCGCGGTATGCTCCATTAGTGATTTGACCTATGTTGGTAGTATATTATGTATATAGATGCAGATAGTCCCCTATTTTGTTTCTAGTAGGGATGTGTTTATCTGATGTAAATCCCAGTACCTTGTTTATATTTGGGATAGGGTTGTTAGCCTTGACTTTTGTTGTCTGAGGGGTAGGATGATGTTAGTCCCCACTTCTGTTGTTAGGGAGGGTGGATATATGCATATACGATGATGTTTAGGGCATTTATAGCGATATGCCACGGTATTCTAATGTCTTTTGTACTAACATCACTGGTATATGAATATAAATGTGATTATATTAAATGTTGACTTGTATTAAATTTGTGCGTGCACTTCTAAATGTTTCATGCCAAATGAAGTATAATATTATAACCTAAGGATTTATTCTACACACAATGCCGCCTAGGAGAGCACCTCGCAATCAACGTGTTGAAGAGCCTATAAATAATGCGGAGGGTCAAGCCGACCCTATGAGGGCTTTTGCAAATTTGCTAGCAGAGGCTATGCAAGGTAGAACCCCAGTGGTAGGAGATCAGCCAGTACCTCATCTGGCCAGTTTCAAAGAATTTAAGCTTGTTGGACCGTCAAAATTTCGCGGGATCACTGACCCTATTGAGTCCCATACTTGGGTAGAGAAAATGGAAAAAGGTATTTGAGGTTACCTGAGTGGCAGAGGAACAGAAAACGTCGTTTGCCACCTTCATGATGAAGGGTAAGGCAAACTTTTGGTGGAAAGCAAATAAGGGTCGAGCCGGAGAAGGGGTTATCGCGTGGGCGCGATTTAAAGAACTGTTCTTTGAGAACTATTTTTCAGATAGCATGCAGAATATGATGGAGATGAAGTTTCTGAATTTGAAATAGGGGAATATAACAGTGGCAGAGTATGCAGTGAAGTTTAACGAGTTAGCCAGGTTTACTCCACAATAGGTGGACACTGAAGCCAGAAGAGCATATAGATTCGAGCAAGGCTTAAAACCATGGGTATACCGGGGGAGTAGTTGTTTTGAGGATTAATGATTTTGCTACTTTACTGGAGATGGCGATTATAGCTGAAGGAGGAATTGAAGCTCTGGTGAAATACAATCAGGATCAGAAGAAAAAGAAAGGTCACGAGGGGCACAAATAAGGAGACAATATCGGTGGCAGCAATCCAAATAAAAGAAAGTAGGCAGATAGTCAGAATTCGGGACATAAATCAGGAGGTGAAATGAAGAAAGGAAATAAGTGCAATAAGCGTGGGAAGAACCACTCTGGAGAGTGTTTAAGACGCTAAGGAATTTGTTTTAACTTTGGTCAGCTGGGACATATCGCTCCACATTGTCCAAAACCAAATAGAGGAGACTGTTTCTCATGTGGTGCAACGGATCACCAGATTAAGGATTGCCCGAAAAGAAAGAGTGACACCGGCAGCGCCAACAAGAGCAGTGGAAAAAAGTTAACCATTGGAGGACCAGCCACATAGAACAAACCAGTGGCACGTACCTTCAACATGACAGTGCAAGACGCAATGGAATTGAAGGACGTGGTGGCATGTATTGTTCCTATAAGTAATATGAATGCCTACGTGTTATTTGATTCGGGAGCTAAACGTTCATTTATATCTAAATATTTTCCTAGACGTTTGAAATTACCTTGTGAAAAATTGGAAAACCCGATTAATGTAAAGGTAGTAAATAAAGAAGTTATTCCTGTTGAATTCATTCATAAGAATTATTGTGCCGACATTAGAGGATATAAGTTGAGCGTGGACTTGATCCCGATAAGATTAGGTGAATTTGAGGTTATCCTTGGGATGGATTGGTTGTTTAATCACCGAGTGGTAATTGACTGCCAAAAGAAGTGTATACACCCTAAGACTCCGAATAAGTCAAAAGTTATATTTTACGGAAGTAAATTGCTGAGACAATCTAGTTGTCTGACGATGATGCAAGCTAAAAGATTGCTAAGGAAGGGTTGTCTTGCTTATTTGGCTCATGTAGTTGACACTCGAAGAATAGCAGGGGAAATTGAACAGATACCCGTAATAAGAGAGTTTCAAGATGTTTTTCCAGATGAATTGTCATGTTTACCACCAGATAGAGAAGTGAAATTCGTGATTGATCTCATACCCGGGATAACGCCGATATCAAAAGCACCATATAGGATGACCCCTATAGAGATGAAGGAATTGATGATATGTAATGACCGCAAAGTTTCGAATTTCATTATAAATAAATTTTGAAATAAATATTTTCTGAATGAATTTAAATCTTGGTGTGACTAAGTAGTAAATTATTATATGATGTGAATTAAATTAAAGGAAGTCCAACTAATGGGTTAAATTAAATTAGTGGACTAACATAATATTATTAATATCAAGAAATCGATAAGATTTTGAGATAATTAAATATTCAATTAAATTTGAATATAACAAGTCAAATTGGATTATGTAAGTTAATTAATAAAATTATTAATTAATGGTATTGGCCATTTTAAAAATTTAAGTGGCCTAATTAAATTCCAAGGAATCTAATTTGCGCAACCCAAAGCCTAGTTGTAATATAAGTAGTAATTGGGCCACCAATGGTTTAATTAACTAAGCAAGTAACAACCCAGCCCAAGCAGCAAAACATAACCCGGTAGAAAATTAGGAGTGACACCTGTTTTGGGACAAAGTTCAGGAGCAGAGCATGCGCAGGAGCTCTTGGCTCAAGAAAGCAGCAGTTTGTTGGCAAAAGAAGGGAGCAAGTCAGGCATAGGGGGGGCTATAGAGTCCATGTATCAGAGTTTTGTCTAAAGCTTGGGATAGTATATTTCTTATACCAGCCATTATTTCTCCTTCCCGTCCATTTACAGAGAGAGAAAACAGAGAGCAAAGAAGCAAAAATAGTGAGAAAAAGGAATATAATAGAGTGACTCTTGAGTGTTTGATCTAGGAAGCTCAAGGAAGGCTCTTGGATGTCCAATACCTTTGTCACATACTTCGGGAGGAAGAGAATGCCAGCCATTAGATCACAAAGGTAGTACATATCTCAAAGTTTCAGTTTTATGCTTCTATGGCCATGTTTTGTGCTTTTTATGGTAGGAAGCTAGATTAAGAGCTCTAAGTGATCATATTTATGCTAGAGTAGTAAATGTATGTTTCAATAAGTTTATCATGTATTATTATGCACATCTACGTGGTTAAAATTAAAGGAGTGCATAAAACCACCTATTTCGGAAAAAACTATGTGAGTTAGTATGGTTTAAGGCCTTATATTTCTAAACCCTTCAACTTGTTTGGGATGGTTATTATTTTTCTTGACAGACCTATGAGTTTAGAAGAAAACCCAATTTGAATCACCAAAAGTTATGGTGTATACTTTTAGTTATGATTTTTCTACCAAAACAGTCCATTTTATAGCACTGTTGAGAGTAGCTTGATAATTTCGGTATTTAATGCTTCTGAAAAATTATTTGAAAAATACTATGGGCTAAAGGATCAAGGTATGAGTCCATAAGATCCGACTGTGCATGATTTTGAGGTGTATAGCTCATTCTAAAAATGTTTGAACCTAAGTACATCCGGATGCACTAAGAAGCAGAAAATCTGGAAAACTCCTGCTTAAATTTTGACTCTACGACCTCACTCTACGATTTTGACTCTACGATTTTGACTCTACGATTTTAACTCAACGACTTGACTCTACGATTTTGACTCTACGATTTTAACTCTACGATTTTAACTCTACGACTTGACTCTACGATTTTGACTCTACGACTTGACTCTACGATTTTGACTCTACGATTTTAACTCTACGACTTGACTCTACGATTTTGACTCTACGACCTGCACTCGACGACAGAACGATGTAGGTGCAATATAATGCCAGTAGTGAACTGTGAATAGTAAACTAAAATAGATAATTATTTATTAAATAATAAGTAAAGATAATTGATCAATATTAAATGATGATTAAAAGATAGATAAATACAATCAATTAATTATTATTTGACTAACATTAAATAATAATTTAAGAAGAGTTGAAGTCAATAAAGTGATTATTTATTATTTAATGGGGATTGAATAATAAGTAAAGGTATTTAATCATTTTTTTTACATTAAATAATGATTAAAGAGTAATAAAGGTAATTAATTAATTATTATTGGATGAAATAATAATTAAAGAAAGATAAGATAAAATAAAGTAATTGCCTATTATTTAACTTATAATAGGTAAGGATAATTAACAAATTGTTATTTAATTAATTAACTATTATTGAATAGTTAAGGTTATCATGTAATTATTTATTATTAAATGATAAATAAGGGAGTCAAGGAAATTATTTGCTAATTAAATTAATAATTGAAACAACCAAGCAATTATGATAGATTGTTTAGGGGTTTAAATGATATGAGATAATTAAATCATTAACCTTAGTTCGGTGAATATTTTATTGAGGTTATATGATGTGGAATTGTATGATACTCCAAGGTGTTTATATGATAGTAAACTTAAATACTTAAGTGAAGCGATTATGTGTTGTTCTAACTATTAGGCCAACATTTTTAATGTTAGGTCTTCAAGGAAAGTTTAAATTAAGCGAAGTAGACATAATTCGCGCACCAGGCAAGTTCCTTAACCTTACACAACTCTATATTGTGAAAGTTTTCGAATTATATTTATTGCAAGTTCCCTAACTCAAACTAGAGTTATACTTTCAAATTATATTTCAGGTGGTTTAATTATTGCAAGATTATTCCACATCGATATTACCTTTGACATTCGCACATAGTGCATGTTGGATTCAAGTTCTATTATCGAACTGTCATTTATTTAAAGTTCCCGCATTCATGAACTATTTAAGAAATAGTCTATGCTAATTTATTCAGCTAGACATTGAATATTAATATAAAAGCTATCCAAACTAGTAGTTGGTAAGGATTTTTGTACTGAGAGAACAAACCCTAAATTGGGGAAAATATAAGTGTCGGTCATCCGATACAGTCAGAGTTTAATGTTATGCATACACATGGTGTACTAGAGGCTGATCCCCTCGGGTACAACTGACGGTTATAAAAGGGTCAGTCAAATGACTGATGTTTCCTTGGCGTTCATGGTCTATTGGACCACTCAGCAATCAATAATCAAGTCTTCATTGTTTCATCTAAGTCTTGATTACATTGTTCAGTTATTAATCAACTCTTCAATTATTCATTTGAGTACTGATCATGTTATTCAGTTTTATCATTGAGCCTACATTATCAAAACAACTCGATTATTACTTCGATTCATTCATGATATATATTATATTGTTCATTTAAAAACTTGCGGAGCAAGCTAGTTGCTCACCCTTGCTATATCATGAAAATAATTGCAGTCAAACCTGAAGGCTCGAGTAAGGACAAAGGCAAAGGAAAGATGAATTCTTGATTAAGCTGGATAGCAGTTTGCCTGTTTCCTATTTTGGTAGTACATGTATGATGCGATATAACACAAACCTTTTGTAAACGTTTTGGTAGTTTGTGATGTATTTAGTAAAGGTTGTAGACCTTGGGACTAGAAAGCTTTTGTAATAAACAACATATGTTTATTTACATTTTCCGCACTAGTATTAAATGTTGTTTAGCAGATATTGGATGTATTTTGCGTGAGCACTGAATTCGAGGTACTAGTACCCGAATTTTGGGGGCGTCACATGATACAACTACAAAAGTTGCTAGATAAAAAGTATATTCAGCCGAGTGTGTCTCCGTGGGGAGCACCGATATTGTTTGTCAAGAAGAAAGATGGTTCCCTAAGACTTTGTATCGACAACCGGGAGTTGAACAAATTTACGATTAAGAACAAGTACCCGCTACCCAGAATTGACGATCTGTTCGATCAACTTAAGGGAGTGAAGTACTTTTCAAAGATAGCAACGCCGTTAACAAACTTGACAAAGAAGACAGTGAAGTTCGTCTGGACGGATAAATGTGAGCAGAGCTTCATAGGGTTAAAGAAGAGGCTCAGTGAAGCGCTTGTGTTATCCTTACTTGATGAGACAGGAGGATTTGTGGTTTATAGTGATGCATCACATAGGGGTCTTGGGTGTGTTCTTATGCAGCACGGCAAGGTCATTTTGTACGCATCTCGTTAATTAAAGGAGTATGAGAAGTGATACCCGACTCACGACCTAGAATTAACAGCAGTAGTGTTTGCTCAAAAAATTTGGAGACACTATTTGTATGGGGAGAAGTGTGAAATATAAGCAGATCATAAGAGTCTGAAGTATTTCTTCACTCAGAAAGAATTGAACATGAGGCAGAGGTGATGGCTACAATTAATCAAGGACTACGACTGCGAGATTTTATACCATCCGGGTAAAGGAAATGTGGTAGCCGATGCACTAAGTAAGAAAGGCAGAGAAAGGGTATTGATGTTGACAACTGAGGAGAAATTGTTTAATGAAATGGAAAAGCTTGAATTGGAAATTAGATATCCGAATGAGTAAGATGAGAAGCTATTTGCAATGGAAGAAAGTCATACTCTATTAGACAGAATAAGGGGCTTAAGAGAAGGACGAAGAATGTGTTAATATAAAGAAGTAAATCTCTGAAGAGGAAGAGCTGAAATATAGAATTGATAGTAATGGAATAATAAGATTTGAGAAAAGAATCTAGGTACCGTTGATCCCAGAATTAAAGGAAGAGATCTTACAGGAAGCTCACAATTCGAGATATTCCGTACATTCCGGGAGCACAAAAATGTATCAAGATTTGCGGCAACATTTTTGGTGGCCTAATATGAAGAGAAAAGTAGCTGAATGTGTCAATCTATGCTTGACTTGTCAGAGGGTTAAAGCAGAACACCAGAAACCAGGTAGACTACTTCAACCATTGGAGATCCCAAAATGGAAGTGGGAGCATATCACAATGGATTTTGTGGTAGGGCTTCTAGTAACTCAGAAAGGATTAGATGCGATTTGGGTGATCGTGGATGATCTTACGAAGTCTGCACATTTTCTTCCGATAAAGATCAAGTATAATTTGGAATAACTGGCGAAGCTTTATATTAAGGAGATCGTATCGCGACATGGAGTGCCAGTCTCTATCATATCTGACAGAGATCTGCATTTCACGTTAAACTTTTGGAGGAGTTTACAGGAGAAAATGGGAACGCAGATTGAGTACTACCTACCATCCTCAAATCGATGGACATAGTGAATGAACAATTCAGACACTAGAAGATATGTTGCAGGCATGCGTAATGGATTTTAAAGGCAGTTAGGAAGATTTTCTACCTCTGGTAGAATTTTCTTACAACAATAGTTATCACACTAGCATTGGCATGCCACTGTACGAAGCGCTATATGGAAGAAAGTGTCGAACACCGTTATGTTCGAACGAGGTTGACGAGCGAAGACTATCGGAACCTGAAATTGTATAGCAGACTGCAGATACAGTGAAACTAATCAGAAATCATTTGGTAGCAGCTCAAGATCGTCAGAAGAAGTACGTTGATCTACACCATCAAAAGCGGGACTTCGACGTGGGCAGTTTCGTGTTTCTAAAAGTATCACCTTGAAAAGAAAAAATTAGTGTTAGTTCCCGTGGACACAATAATGATCTAGAAGGGGGGGGGGGGGGATTGAATGGATCATTAAAACTTTTTCCATTTATAAAGAAAGCATATTAGTTATAAATGATGGGATCAATTTAAGCACAACGGATTTATACTTTTTTAAAAACCCCTTAGAGATATATGAGTCAGTTCAATAGTGTGTTAATCTACAGTATAGGTGATAACAGATTTAGCAGTTATAGTGCAAAAGTGTAAAAGACATAAAGTAATGACACAAGAGATTTAAGTGGTTCGGAGACTGAACAACTCCTACTCCACTCTTCTACTTTGACAAGTAGGAAATCCATTAAGGTTTAGTCCTCCGGACTAGGACACTCTTGCCCTCATCAAATCGAACAGACTTGGTTTCTTCAGTCACATTAAGACTAGGACACTCTTGCCCTCATCAAAGCCAGCAGCTTTAGGACTGTAGACTAAGCCAAGCAGACTTAGAATCTCTTGTATCCTTCGGTACTCAACAAGTCTAGCAGACTTGATTTCTTTAGTTCTCCATGCTGAGATACTATGACCCTCATTAACTCCAGCAGACCTGAGTTGTTTGTTTGTTAAATTGTGCTGCTAAGTAGAACATTTGCTCTTCCTCATCTTTAGGTACTTGGCAGCTGCTTGTGATCAATCTTTGAATGCTGCTGATTTTTGTCGTTAATGTTCTTCTTCTTTCTGTATTCAGCAACTACCCATGATCACCCGTAATGAACTGCTGAGTTCTTTCAATAAGCTTTTTGCTCAGCAGTCATGATAAACACTTAACTTGTATTTCACACAGAATTCCATTTTGTACTCCTCTTTTCTCAAAGTGTTCTTGGCTTCTTTGATCCTTCGATTCTTAGCTCATATGCCAGCTCTTCGGCATTTTTCGTTTTTCTTGGTGAGGCTGTTCAACAGATTTGGTTGTGTGTATGTTGTTCTTGCTTATTCACCACCTTCCTTTTTCCAGATTTGCTCTTTTTGTAGATCTTTGAAATATCTTTCCGTTGCAGATCTCCCTGTTACAAATCTTCCTGTAGCAAATCTTTCTGTAGGAAATCCTTCTGTTGAAGCATGTTTAGTTTCAGACTTCTTTATGAATACTTTATTCATTAAGTCAGAGTGTTAGTGCTCTGCAGACTCTGACTTGTTGACTTGTCTTCTTTAACTCTGGAGAGAGATGACAGTCTTGGGTTCTTCCCAGTCTTCATAGAGTGGACAGGTCTTTTAAAGAATATGATCGTTGAGACACAGTCTTCTAATTTCTTGAGCCTGATGCATGATACTAGAAGTCTTTGCTCTGACACTCAGCACGTATAAGTCAATATTCTGACATTTCTGACTTCTTCTATAGCAGATGCCTTAGAAGTGTTGATGTGGATGTTTCTGAAGGAATTAGCAACTCATTTTGAGACTACTGTCTTAAGTGCTTAGATGTCTTCAATCCTAGTTGGCACTTAAGTACTCAACGATCAATCCAGTTGTAGCTTCTTACTTCTGATCGTTGAGTCATCTGCTGGTTCTGCTATGTAGCTCTACGATCTTGTCTGCGTAGGCTTTTGATCGTTGAGTCATCTGCTGGTTCTGCTATGCAGCTCTACGATCTTGTTTGTCGTAGGCTTCTGATCGTTGAGTCTTCTGCTGGTTCTGCTATGCAGCTCTACGATCTTGTCTGTCGTAGGCTTCTGTGTAGATCAGAGAGTGATTGACTTTACTAACTCTACGATTTTATCCAAGTCTTGCGGTCCTGACGATATGCTTCTCATGCTTCGTGATCTTCATTGTGCTTTGTGTATATAGAGCATAAGTCTATGATCTGGTTTAAGCTTTTACAGATGATTTCTTATCATAGAGGATTGCTCTATGAACTTCAGGCTTGCTCGAACTGCTTGGTTCTATATGTCATGGAGGACTGCTCTATGAACCTTCAGGTGCCAGATCTTTATTGTAGAGGACTGCTCTACGAACTTTTAGTTGCATTCCCTGCTGTACAATCAAAGGTTGTTTATGACAGGTAGCATTTGAATATCCTCAGCTTGATTGCTTTGAACGTTGTACATCTGAACCTGCTTTATCATTTTACGACTTCGCTTTGCAAAATTTTGATCTGACTTGTGGTGTAAGTCGTAGTGCTATCGTAGAGTTATGATTTGAACTACTCTACGATCTCAGTCCAGACTAGATGCTGTAGATGTACGAGATCTTCATTCAGTTTGTTTAACAGCTCAAGGACAGCCTACTGAATAATCTTTATGAGGATTGCTGTCATAATTCTGAATACTCATGTAAAGGTTGCTCTTTGACTCTGCTTGGTTCATAGACAAGATTAGGAGAATCGTAGAGTGACTGTCTATATGGACTCTACGATCCCGAGAGTTAGCTCTACGATGCTGAGACAACTCTACGATCTTCCGAAAGGACTCTACGATTTTCCGAGCCTTATTCTGCGTTTACTAGGCAGACTCTACGATCTTCCTAGGAGACTCTACGATATTCCTTTGAGTGATTTCATAAGACTTCTATCTGAATGACACTTCACTTCTCAATCAGTCTTTGCTGATGAAGTTGGTGCTTGGATCTTCTGTTTGCTTGCCGGTCATTCAGGGTCTTCATACTGATGATCTTTAAGTAGATACTCTTTGATTCTGTTTTGGAAATGTGAGCGTATGACTGGTTATGCTGATGGCTTGCAGACTCTACGATCGTGAGTGTAGTCTGCGATTCTTGCTTTAACTCTCTTGCCAAACTGTTGTTCTTTTCGGTCGATCAGGCCTATCTATTATAGTTTAAGATCAACCTAACAAGTTTGATCTTTCTATACATAGTCCTTGTACATAGTGATCTTTTGAAGGACTGTACAATGCTATTAACTCATATGAGATCAACTTAACAAATTTGACCTTGTCAATCTAAGTCCTTAGAACATAATGTCTATTAACTATTAAGGACTTTACATCTTTCATTAATGCAGACATATTTGCATATTGATTCATTTATCTTTTAACACACATCATCAAATCTTATAATAGAGAAATAACATTCACATGCATATTCCAAATAATCTCCCCCTATTTGATGATGACAAAACAACAATACTAGATGCTTATGCATTTGATGAATGAATCTTAGGATACAGTGAGCTACTGTATTACTAGAGCAGAAAATATGAATGTCATTGATGAAAGCTTAAATACAGATTACACAATATCCTAAATACTGGATCCAGATCATACTAGTTCAGTTTGAGATGTACCTTCCTTTGTACTTATATGTCTTCTACATGATTTTCATGTTGTTGCTGCTCATGACTTCATGTCTCCCCCTCAGCTGAAGACTCCTGGCTCATGTCTTCTTCTGACTCCCCCTCAGTTCTTGCTTTCATGGCCTTATCTCCTTGTTCTCTTTTCTGCTTCTTCTTGTTCGTCCCCTTTAGCTTCATTCGTCTCTGCTTGATCCTCTTTATCTTTTTCTCCCCTTTTTTGTCATCAATTATCTGGGAAAGCTGCTGGATATTTACCATGAGTTGCTCGATCAGGTAGGATGTGTTCCTAACTTCAATCTTAACGTCCTGTTGAGTGACCTCAACAGTCTGAGACAGAGATTGGTTTAAATTTTCTATTTTCTCAGAAAGAGATGCAATAGATTCTTCATTGTTCTTCCGAAGTTTCAAGATTTCTTTCTGTTGATTTTCTAAGGACTTCTGATATGTCTGATCTTGTTGAAGGAGCTTGAAAGATATGTCTAAAAAGGATGCTTGCATTTCCTTGTAGAATTCTTCTGCTCCAGAGATAGCCTTTGCTGTAGTAGAAGTCTTGAAGATGTTCTCAAGAGCAGTGATTGTATCAAAGAAATCTTTGTTCGATGAAGAAGGAACCTCAGAGGATATATTAGTGGGAATATTTGGCAGAGACTGGTTTGTTGCAGTCGTAGAGTCAGGATGCTTTACGACTATTGACTCCACGAGTCTATTTTTCTTCTAACCTTCATTTTGATTTACCAACAGTAAATAAGGAATGAATGTACTTTCTGCATGGCGATAGACTTTGTAATATTGACGATGTTTGATCAGCAGATTTGGAAAGGATTGAACTCTCGGGAAGTTTTGAGAAACCAACTTTAGATTGGGAAAGTATGAATAATACCAACTGATGAAGCTCGTATCTCTGAAACAGATAGCTTTTAACCATGGCATCCAAGGGTTGAACCTTCTTAACTCCTGATCCTTATAGTCATATAAAACTGTAGTTTGATCGAGCTCAATGTCTTGAAACTTGCTCAGTAAATCTTCCATGGTGATTGAAGTTACTCTGATTTGACCATTGCCGTGATCAATCCATTTATTTGGCAACATAGCCCCTGGCTTTTCAACTGCTTCCAGTATAATCCTCCTTCGAATACTTGATGATGAGGCTGCTGGAACATGATGATCAAGACTTTCTGACTCAGCATTTTCAGAGCTTGAGTCTTTTTGAGCTATATCTCCGAATGTTGCTTCCTTTCCTTTACCTTTGTCAGAGTCTTTAGCTTTAGAAACTGATTCCTTTGAAGCTTTGTCCGATTCAGCAGCCATAACTTCTAACTGTTCTTTATTTCTTAATGTTTCACTGACATCGTCTCCTCTTAATTCAGCAACTGTTTCTTCAGTAAACATTTCTTCACTTCCAGATTTTAACTCACTTGGAGTCATATCTTCTTCAACAGGTACCTCCTCACTTTCATCACTAAGATCAATGAAGTTAGGCGAAACATCTCCTGCATTTTTATTCCCTGGGAATTTCATCATTTGTTGAAGACGAGCGCTTTGTCTTTTTGCTGGCTTGATCTTCTCAGCTTTCTTGAGGGATGATTTTGGTGAAATGAATCCAAATGATAGAGACTCGTCAGATGAATCATCTTTACTTGAACATGCTTTCCTTTTTCCTTTGCTTTCCTTTGAATCTTTCTTGCTGCTGCTAGTCATTCTAAACCTCTTATTTTCCATGGGATTCTTCTTCCAGTTGTCAAACAGTTTAGGAGACAAAACCTTGTGGACATTCAAAGTCTCTCCCTCATCATCCCTAATTTTATTTTGCAGTTTCCGCTTCAGGATGATGCTCAAGAATCTTCCATAGAATACTTTTGTGATTGGCTTCCCTGGAGCCTTTACTTTCTCAACCTCCTTGACTAACCAGTCATATAGCATCGCACCAATGTTTATGTTCTTTTTCATGACAATGGCAGACATGATTCTTAGTTGAGGATCACTTACAGTGTCATGAGCGGTGTCTTTGCATAAGATACATTTGCCTACTATCTCCGCCAGGAACTCGAACTCTTCTGGAAACTCTTTTTTCTTCATACCCTTGAGTTGTGGATTCTTCACATACCCCATCAACCTTATTCCTTCAACTGTATCTATTTTTTTCGAGAGATGATGAATCTTTAATGGTGATTCCCAGACATTTGTTAATTTCGGTATCATCTATCTTGAGTTTTTCTCCTCTAACTTTTGAAACCAACTCATCATCGTTTACTACTGCGTTCTGATAGAACTCTTTTACCAGAACAGAGTAGACCTTGGTATTTGCTCCCAAACATTCTGAGAACCCAGCTTCCTGCACTATTATAAGAATATCCTTGAATTTCTTTTCGGAGGACTCAAAATTATCAAAGCCGAGTTGGATGCCGGAAACAATTTGACAGTTTTCCATATCAATGATTTTGTAAATTGGGTGTTTGGTTAAATGAAGGTTTTAGTGAGTAACAGGGGTGTGATTGAGATGTATATAGATTTCTGGTATCTTTTGTGTATAGGGTTTGAAGAGTATCTGGGTTTCAACAATGGTTTTGGTAAGGATGAGTTTGTACAGTTTAGAGAAATGGAAACTGATAACTGATGGGAAAGGACAATCGTCAATTTGAAATTTCTTTGCTTATATCAGTTCCCTCGTAAGTTTGTAGAAGACACGTGTCGGATATTCATTTGCAGGACGTGGTCTTTATTTTTGCATTTATCATAACTGATGCATAACTAACCCACTTGAGTTTGGAGAGCGTGAACATTACTTTCCTGTTTGACAAACACCTTGATCAGTTCGTAGAGTGACTTGCTTTTCACTCCACGATTAAGAAAAACTTTGGTCAATACCGAATTCTGATGATTGAGATTTCTTTACCCAGTTCTCTTCTCTTGTTCAAATGGCAGGTGGATCATTTATTGATGAAAGTCGACTTTGGTTTGAGAAAATTTCTTTTTCCTTTTACATCGGGAGCTCAGAAGGAAAACATGTGATGTTGCATTCAGTCTTTTAACAGAGTTAAGGAATCTCAGAGAGGGCATGCCTCTTAGTCTGAAACTTAGGGCTTGGTTTGTCTCTAAGGCGCTTTATCTGAGGAAAGACTACTTTGATATGGAAGAGGGAATGTTAATCTCTGTATGACATGAACTGTGAGCAGGTAGTTTGCTGTAATAGGTTCAAGGGAAGGATGGTTTATGGGGAGTGTGATTGTAAACACATTTTGTTCTATGATCTAGTTGTTGATCACAATGACTCTAAAATTTGGAGCAATATGGCTGATCTGGTTTTCAATCGTAGAGTTTAGAGACTCTACGATTTGGGGATGAAGGTTTAATGGGTTTTGATAACTTCTTCACTTGTTTCCAATTATTGCTCCCCCATGGTCAATGCTTTCATTTCTGAGGTAGATGGTCTTCTAGTGAACATCCATTTTTGGTTAGTAGAGTATCTTCCTTAGTACTGTCTGCTCTACGATTCTTTGACTGGTGCTGCAATCGTAAAGTTGGTCTGACCTTGTTAGGGTTTGCCCTGTGTATTGCTAAACTTGACGGAATGTTGCTCCTCCACAGTTGATACTGCCACCTTATGAATGGATTCTCCATTATAGATTGTTCTCCTCAAATTTGGCTTTTCTAAAATCCCTTTTTCTGACATTATGATCGTAGGCTTTACATTCTCAGCTTTCTGTGATAGTAGAGTTGACTCGCACTTTAATGAGAACCTTGTCCTTGCATTCCTCTTTAATCTAGTTCCTCTTTGAGTGGTCTTTGGATCAGTCAAGACACCTGCAGGTTAAATTTTCTAATTTGGTACCCACACTTATTTGGGTCCTGAGAGGTTAGTAATTTTAAGTACCTAACATTATTATATTTTGAAATTTCAGTGTGCATGGTAGTGAATTAATGATGACAGTTAATTTATGCTAAATGAGTATGTGTGTGAGAGATTTAAGATTGGTAAATCACTTTTCATGAAATACTGAGTTTTTGAACTTCAGTGGAGTGATGATCAATTCTATGTATTGTGCTTCAATGGCTCGTAGAGTTGATCAGTCTCTACGATCCTTTAGAGTGCAACAATAGATATGACCATACTCTACGATTTATCAAGAACTCAGATTAAAACAAAATCGAAAGTAACTTGGAAGAAAGTTAAGGTAGGATAAATACCAATCAAGGCTACCTCTTTGGATTTTGAGAGAAACAGAGTTAATGTAAGGAAGTGAGTATTGCTAAAGATAAATCTTCAAGATTTCCTCAATTATAGAAGGTTAATTTCAATCTTAACACTAATTTTTCTTTATCAACTGAAAGAGCTCTCATATGAGTACAAGTAATATTTAATAAATGATATGTCATGGTTTAACGAGAGTATTTTAGGAGGATAATGATTCCTTTACAAGATCCTTAGAAATGAGGATAAATAATATAAATAATTTTGTTATGCAATACAATAATTGATAATTTCAGTGGTTGGAGGAGATAGAATAAAATACCTCACTGTTCTCAATCACTTGACAAACAGTGGTTCTGATATTTGATGAAGCATAGCTGTTATTGCAATGATTTGCAGTCCTTCCGGTTTTTATTTGAGACACCACAAATTTCTTCATATAGCTGCATAAACTGATGCATCGACCAAAAACCTTTGTGTTGTGGACATAATACTTTATTCCTGGATAACCTAGATTTTTAACCTCAGGTTCAGGTTGTTGAGAAGGGCAATGACACACATAATTTAGAAGTCCATAGATTTAATCGTTTTGACGGTTGATGAAGGAGTGAATGTCCTAGTTCATCATTTGTAGAGCTTCTCAATCACTTTCTGATTATGGATTCCTTTTAAGTGGAAAGATTCATAACTCTTGCTGCACCTGTGTTCTTCTTCCATTACCCTACAGATTTCCCTTAGCTCAATTTGTCTGAACAAGATAATTCTTTTAAGCACGTGGTTAAGCATGGATGGCCTTAGGCAGCTTATTCATTGGATTCCCTGTACAAACAATTTTCAACTTGTGAGATTAAATTCATTTTGTCTTTTATACCCAATATCGAGATTTAACACTAATCCAAATTTGTGTCATGGATCAACTCAAAGCGTAGGCTTTAACATATTTGTGAGAACCTGCTCTGATACCAATTGTTAGTTCTCGTGGACACAATAATGATCTAGAAGGGGGGGGGGGGGGGGTTGAATGGATCATTAAAACTTTTTCCATTTATAAAGAAAGCATATTAGTTATAAATGATGGGATCAATTTAAGCACAACGGATTTATACTTTTTTAAAAACCCCTTAGAGATATATGAGTCAGTTCAATAGTGTGTCAATCTACAGTATGGGTGATAACAGATTTAGCAGTTATAGTGCAAAAGTGTAAAAGACATAAAGTAAATGACACAAGAGATTTAAGTGGTTCAGAGACTGAACAACTCCTACTCCACTCTTCTACTTTGACAAGTAGGAAATCCATTAAGGTTTAGTCCTCCGGACTAGGACACTCTTGCCCTCATCAAATCCAGCAGACTTGGTTTCTTCAGTCACATTAAGGCTAGGACACTTTTGCCCTCATCAAAGCCAGCAGTTTTGGGACTGTAGACTAAGCCAAGCAGACTTAGAATCTCTTGTACCCTTCGGTACACAACAAGTCCAGCAGACTTGATTTCTTTAGTTCTCCATGCCGAGATACTATGACCCTCATTAAGTCCAGCAGACTTGAGTTGTTTGTTTGTTGAGTTGTGCTGCTAAGTAGAACATTTGCTCTTCCTCATCTTTAGGTACTTAGCAGCTGCTTGTGATCAATCTTTGAATGCTGCTGATTTTTGTCGTTGATGTTCTTCTTCTTTCTGTATTCAGCAACTACCCATGATCACCCGTAATGAACTGCTGAGTTCTTTCAATAAGCTTTTTGCTCAGCAGTCATGATGAACACTTAACTTATATTTCACACAGAATTCCATTCTGTACTCCTCTTTTCTCAAAGTGTTCTTGGCTTCTTTGATCCTTCGATTCTTAGCTCATATGCCAGCTCTTCGGCATTTTTCGTTTTTCTTGGTGAGGCTCTTCAACAGATTTGTTCGTGTGTATGTTGTTCTTGCTTATTCACCACCTTCCTTTTTCCAGATTTGCTCTTTTTGTAGATCTTTGAAATATCTTTCTGTTGCAGATCTCCCTGTTACAAATCTTCCTGTAGCAAATCTTTCTGTAGCAAATTCTTACGTTGAAGCATGTTTAGTTTCAGACTTCTTTATGAATACTTTATTCATTAAGTCAGAGTGTTAGTGCTCTGCAGACTCTGACTTGTTGACTTGTCTTCTTTAACTCTGGAGAGAGATGATAGTCTTGGGTTCTTCCCAGTCTTCATAGAGTGGACAGGTCTTTTAAAGAATATGATCGTTGAGACACAATCTTCTGATTTCTTGAGCCTGATGCATGATACTAGAAGTCTGTGCTCTGTCACTCAGCACGCATAAGTCAATATTCTGACATTTCTGACTTCTTCTATAGCAGATGCCTTAGAAGTGTTGATGTGAATGTTTCTGAAGGAATTAGCAACTCATTTTGAGACTATTGTCTTAAGTGCTTAGATGTCTTCAATCCTAGTTGGCACTTAAGTACTCAACGATCAATCCAGTTGTAGCTTCTTACTTCTGATCGTTGAGTCATCTGCTGGTTCTGCTATGTAGCTCTACGATCTTGTCTGTCGTAGGCTTTTGATCGTTGAGTCATCTGCTGGTTCTGCTATGCAGCTCTACGATCTTGTCTGTCGTAGGCTTCTGATCGTTGAGTCATCTGCTGGTTCTGCTATGCAGCTTTACGATCTTGTCTGTCGTAGGCTTCTGTGTAGATCAGAGAGTGATTGACTTTACTAACTCTACGATTTTATCCAAGTCTTGCGGTCCTGACGATATGCTTCTCATGCTTCGTGATCTTCATTGTGCTTTGTGTATATAGAGCATGAGTCTATGATCTGGTTTAAGCTTTTACAGATGATTTCTTATCATAGAGGATTGCTCTATGAACTTCAGGCTTGCTCGAACTGCTTGGTTCTATATGTCATGGAGGAATGCTCTATGAACCTTCAGGTGCCAGATCTTTATTGTAGAGGACTGCTCTACGAACTTTTAGTTGCATTCCCTGCTGTACAATCAAATGTTGTTTATGACAGGTAGCATTTGAATATCCTCAGCTTGATTGATTTGAACGTTGTGCATCTGAACTTGCTTTATCATTTTACGACTTAGCTTTGCAAAATTTCGATCTGACTTGTGGTGTAAGTCGTAGTGCTATCGTAGAGTTATGATTTGAACTGCTCTACGATCTCAGTCCAGACTAGATGCTGTAGATGTACGAGATCTTCATTCAGTTTGTTTAACAGCTCATGGACAGCCTACTGAATAATCTTTATGAGGATTGCTGTCATAATTCTGAATACTTATGTAAAGGTTGCTCTTTGACTCTGCTTGGTTCGTAGACAAGATTAGGAGAATCGTAGTGTGACTGTCTATATGGACTCTACGATCTCGAGAGTTAGCTCTACGATGCTGAGACAACTCTACGATCTTCCGAGAGGACTCTACGATTTTCCGAGCCTTATTCTGCATTTACCAGGTAGACTCTACGATCTTCCTAGGAGACTCTACGATCTTCCTTTGAGTGATTTCATAAGACTTCTATCTGAATGACACTTCACTTCTCAATCAGTCTTTGCTGATGGAGTTGGTGCTTGGATCTTCTGTTTGCTTGCCGGTCATTCAGGGTCTTCATACTGATGATCTTTAAGTAGATACTCTTTGATTCTGTTTTAGAAATGTGAGCGTATGACTGGTTATGCTGATGGCTTGCAGACTCTACGATCGTGAGTGTAGTCTGCGATTTTTGCTTTAACTCTCTTGCCAGACTGTTGTTCTTTTCGGTCGATCAGGCCTATCTATTACAGTTTAAGATCAACCTAACAAGTTTGATCTTTCTATACATAGTGATCTTTTGAAGGACTGTACAATGCTATTAACTCATATGAGATCAACTTAACAAATTTGACCTTGTCAAATCTAAGTCCTTAGAACATAATGTCTATTAACTATTAAGGACTTTACATCTTTTATTAATGCAGACATATTTGCATATTGATTCATTTATCTTTTAACACACATCATCAAATCTTATAATAGAGAAATAACATTCACATGCATATACCAAATAATTAGATTTAGAAAGAAGGGGAAGTTGAGCTTGTAAGACCCCGAATTTTATGAAATACAAAATTTAATTTTTCTTCATATATATATATTTTTTGAAACAGTAAGTGGTTAAATCGATAAAGTTAAAAGTTAAGGATGTTATGTGCAAATTTTATTTTGTCGGACAATATTCGCTTTGTCGGGGAATATTCGTTTGGTCGGGGAATATTCGTTTGGTCCGACGGCGCCGAAATAACAAATTATTGGTGGACCCCACAACGGAATATTTGTCGGATATAGAAAACGACAGAAATAACCTTTTTAAATAAAAATAGTCAACGGAACTGTTAAAATACCGGTGATAAAAGAATAGTAGCATACGGTAGTTATTGGTATTTTCTGTAGCACTCGGTACTCTACAGTAACACACAGTATTGCATAGTGTCTCATATTATTGGTCTGATAATTGACACCGTAACTGTTACGCATCATTTCATCGATAATTGTCACTGCATAATATTTTATATTATCAATTCAATAATTGTTGTTACACAGTATTTTGCATTATTGATTTAATAATTGTCATTACACTGTATTTTATATCATTGAGTCAATAATTGTTGTTGCACTGTTTTTAAAATTATTGAACCTAATAATTGTCACAGTAACATATGCACAGTAATTCACATTATTGAATCAATAATTGTCATTACACAGTAACGTATGCTTTATTTTACATTATTGTTATCTCTATTATGATGTTATTTAAACAGTTGTCTTTCATTAATTTATTGACTTGATATCTAAGAGCTAACTATACTGTATTTATAACAATTAGTCATAATAATTGAATTGATAAAGTTATTTGTTTATAATATAAAGTTAGGTGATTATTAGGTGATATGAAATGAATGGTGTAGATTAAAGTGTGAATTATTGTTGAATAATTGAATTGATTTGTTTATAATATAAAGTTAGGTGATTATTAGGTGATATGAAATGAATGGTGTAGATTAAAGTGTGAATTATTGTTGAATAATTAAATTGATTTGTTTATAATATAAAGTTAGGTGATTATTAGGTGATATGAAATGAATGGTGTAGATTAAAGATAATATAATATTTGAAATGGATGGTGTAGATTAAAAGATGATCTTTAAATGAATGGTTTAGATTAAATGAATGATAAGATTTTTGGCTATAAATAGAAGCCTTAACTTAAGGATTTTTCATAAACTTCCTTACTTGTTCTTTCTTTCTCTCTCTAAATACTTCTTGTGAAAGTTCTCTCTAAGTGTGCTTAAGTCATCTTGAGTATTTGTGAAGATCTATAAGTATACGTGTACTGTTCAAGTTAATCAACCTCATTTAAATCAATATCCAGTCACGTGTTACGGTAAGGGATACCATCTTTTTCATCTTCCATTATTCAAACATACTATGGTAAGGGATTATCATTATTTGATTCTCGATAATAATATTGTTTCTTCCTTACTCATAAGACGTGCCTTTTATTTTCATGTATTAAATTGTGGGAATAACCTTACGGAGCGGGTTGCCGCCTGTTGGTGAATAACCTTTCGTATTCATTCATTATTAATCTCTGAGAATAACCTTACGGAGCGGATTGCCGCCTGTTTGGTGAATAACTCTTTGTACTCAAATTCTATTAAATTGTGGGAATAACCTTACGGAGCGGATTGCCGCCTGTTGGTGAATAACCTTTCGTATTCATTCATTATTAATCTCTGAGAATAACCTTACGGAGCGGATTGCCGCCTGTTTGGTGAATAACTCTTTGTACTCAAATTCTATTAAATTGTGGGAATAACCTTACGGAGCGGATTGCCGCCTGTTGGTGAATAACCTTTCGTATTCATTCATTATTAATCTCTGAGAATAACCTTACGGAGCGGATTGCCGCCTATTTGGTGAATAACTCTTTGTACTCAAATTCTATTAAATTGTGGGAATAACCTTACGGAGCGGATTGCCGCCTGTTGGTGAATAACCCTTTGTATTAATTTCCTTCACCTTTTGTTAATCAAACCTGCTACGGTAAGGGATATTATTTTCTTTCATACTCCTAAATCGAAATTTATTATGGAACTATTGCTTCTATAATTCCTGAAAATATTATATGTTCCATAATAGTTGAACTTCATTATTTCAACTGAACCTTCCTATTTACGTGAACCTTTCTATTGAATTGTAACCGTTATTCTGAACTGTGGATCTTGAATTTCACTCCACATCATGTTGACAATTTGGACATTATTTGAATCTGTACAAAGTAAACTTCCGATACTTATTGTTATCCTATTTCTTCTGTTCATCATTTACATCATTCTAATCATCCAAAAAAATCAAGCTGTTGTGAATATCTGTGGCCGGGGGCACAGATGTGATATATTTGTTGAACAGATGATAGGTTAAAGGCGATATAATAGGTTAAAGGCGATACATCTGTTCGGTGTCTTTTATGGCACGTGGTGAATGTTCTCTTTGGCCCGTAGTGCAAAGATGAACTGTTGTTTGGTATGATTATGACCAAAGGCTGAATCTGGTATAATCATGACCGTTGGTGCTATATTGAATATCTTTGGCCCGTAGTACAAAGATGAACTGTTGATGTGCATGATTATGATCAGGAACTGTGAATTTGTATTATCTTGACTAATGATATTTCAGATGATAAAAGTTGATGATGTTTTTCCTAAAAAGAGAACCGAGTGGACATTATAGTCTGCATTATTCTTCTAATAGATTACTCATTCCGCTGCTATTATTGATCTGAACGTTGTTTAAGAATTTAACTGCAGTTTTTGATATAAATCTTGTAGTCTATTGTATTCTATCAAGAACTCAACTGTTGAAGACTAATGATAATTTATTCGTCATTATCTTAGTCATGATATTCTTTACTGGGCTATTTGAGCTCACCCTTTCTTTTGTTCCATTGTTTTTCAACAGGAGATGAAAACATAACAGGGTCTAGCCGGGGAATGGAGTGAGGGTCCGAGGAATAGTTATCATAGTCTTCACGTTTTGTAAAATAGTGTGGCAATAATAGTGAAGACTTAGTTGTGTATTATTATACACTGTATTGTTGTACGTTGTGCTTTGTTGTAATAATTTTGTTGTAGTCTTTTGACGACTCAAGTTTGGGCTGTGTGGGCCCAGATTTGGGGGCGTCACAGTTGGCATCAGAGCTTAGGGATATGGTCTTTAATGGAGATCTGGGGTTAGAACTAGGAGGGGAGAGACGAATAGAATCAATCACTAGTGTGTCATACCTAAATTAGATTTATTTTTTATCTAATGAATCGATTTGAATGTAGGAACATGAAGAGATGAGTCAGTTTATTTGAACTAACATTTATTTTGTGACCACAGTTAATTATGGCATCTGGAAATCAGGAGGTTAATTATGAAATTACCGAAACAAATGTAGCTGCAAAACAAGAGGCGACGAATAATCTTCTTACAAACTCAGAGTTGAATCATTTGCCTAAGGCAAAAATTATGCGTGTTCTATCCAGTAAGGATGAAGGTGAAAGCTCTGCTACAGTCGTTCCAGATCCATTCTTAGAAGCAATTAAAGGAAGTAACGAATTTGCGGAAATTATTGCCTTTAATTTACTCACTAATTGGGAGAGTGATATCACATGGTTATGCTCTATAACAAAGGATCAGAATATATGGACTTTTCATATTAGTCTTTGGGATTTATGGTGTTCCAGCTATGATTTTCAAGATTATTTAAAAATGATGTTTCTATACTTTTGGGCGTTACAATTTAGAGGAATTCAGGTTAAGTTAGTCACTATCGTGGAAACTGCAGTCTATCGAAAATACTATTTTAATGGAAATCATTGGTACCTTACTACTGATGAAGTTGATGAACCCGAGAAACAGTTTGCTAGAAAATTATTCAGTGGTATTCCCATGGTTGAAATACGTGAAGATCCGAATGAAGTATTCGAGATTCGATTTGACGATAACAGTCAAGAAACCGAATGAGGTGATAACCGGTAAGCTATTCATAAATTCTCGTGAAGTCTATGTCATATTAGATACTGACTCTATCCACTCTTTTATCTCACCTATATGTACTCAACGTTTAAATTTGACTATTGAAAACTTAAATCTTGTCTTATCAGTTGAAACCTCATTGGGAGAAATACCTATTACATTTACTATCTATAAATCTTGCCTAGTTCAAATCAACAACCTCACATTACCTGTTGACCTTATTTCTTTGGAGATGCGTGAATTTGATGTGATTTTAGGAATTGATTGGGTGACTACCCATCATGCTAAAATTGATTGTTTTAATAAGATTATTAGTTTTCATATTCCTAATCAACCTGTCATGCAAATTCAAGCAACTAAACCATTGAAATCTATAACTGTTATTTCTAGCCATAAAGCCATCCGTTTATTGAAAAACGGATGTCACTCATGTCACTGATTTGAACAAAAACACGTCAAACTTAAATGATATTCCCATTGTTAATGAGTTTCCTGACGTTTTTTCTGAGGAACTTTCTGGCTTACCCCAAACCGTGAAATTGAATTCTGTATCGATCTTGAACCCGGCACTAAGCCCATTTTTAAAGTCCCATACCAAATGGCTCCCATAGAACACCAAGAGTTGAAAGTTTAATTACTAGATATCGGTATCATTCATTCTAGTACAAAACTTATATCGAGCGAGGAATGCGAGAAGAGTTTTCAAGAACTCAAGAGGAGACTTGTTTCAGCTCCTGTTCTGACCATACCATCAGGATCAGGAGAATTTGTTATCTATAACGATGCTTCTGGCAAAGGTCTAGGCTGTGTCCTTATGCAACATGGAAATGTTATAGCCTATGCCTCTCGACAACTCAAAGATTATGAGAAAAATTATCCTACTCATGATCTAGAGTTGGCAGCAGTCGTTTTCGCGTTGAAGATCTGGAGACACTACTTGTACGGAGAAAAAGTGGATATCTATACGGATCATAAAAGTCTCAAGTATTTCTTCACCCAGAAGGAACTCAACATGCGACAACGACGTTGGCTTGAACTGTTAAAGGATTATGACCACACAATCCAGTATCACCCGGGAAAGGCGAACGTTGTAGCTGACGCTTTGAGCAGAAAATCTTATGCAAGTACAAGTGCACTGCTGACAACACAAAAGTGTATTTTGTACGACTTGCAAAAGATGGAGATAGAGCTAAAGACACCAGGGACCCACTCGAAGATTGCTCACGTGCGAGTAGAACCAACTTTAATCAATAAAATTAAAGCTGCTCAAGCTACCGATCCAGAACTGATAAACATGATAAAGAAAGTACAAGAAGGTGTCATTCCCGAAGCAAGAATCGACGAGAAAGGAATACTTCGAGTCAACTCTCGACTATGTGTTCCTAACAATCCTGAATTAAAGCATAAAATCATGATGGAGGCACACAACATGCCGTTTACAATCCACCCAGGAGGTACCAAGATGTATCGAGATCTTCGACATACATTTTGGTGGAACAATATGAAAAGAGAGATTGCGGAGTTTATCTCAAGGTGCCTAACTTGTCAACGTGTCAAGGCAGAGCATCAAGTTCCTAAAGGTCCATTACAATCACTTGAAGTTCCCGAATGGAAGTGGGAACACATCAATATGGACTTCGTGACGGGTCTTCCAAAAGTTTCTCAAGGCTTAGATGCAATTTGGGTGATCGTAGATAGATTGACCAAATCTGCTCATTTCTTGCCTATACGAGAAAACTTTTCACTTGAACGTCTTGCCGGTATGTACATAAATGAGATCGTGAGATTGCATGGCATGCCAGTTTCCATAGTTTCTGATCGAGATCCTAGATTCACTTCACGCTTTTGGATCAATCTACAAAAAGCTATGGGCACTGAACTACGTTTTAGTTCTGCATACCATCCTCAAACGGACGGACAATCGGAAAGGACGATCCAGACCCTCGAAGATCTTTTGAGACTTTGTGTATTAGACTTCAAAGGAAGTTGGGATAAGTACTTGCCGTTGGTGGAATTTTCTTACAACAACAGTTACCAAGCAAGCATAGGCATGGCTCCATTCGAGGCATTGTATGGAAGGAAGTGTCGCTCTCCAATATGTTGGAATGAGGTAGGAGAAGCAAAATTGTTGGGACCCGAGTTGGTACGCTTGACGACCGAAAAGATCCAAATGATCCGACAACGAATACAGACCGCACAAGAACGACAAAAGAGTTATGCTGATCTTCATCGGAGAGACGAAAGTTTCAACGTCGGAGAAGATGTATTCTTACGTGTTTCTCCATGGAAAGGGGTTACGAGATTCAGAAAGAGAGGAAAGCTCAACCCTCGATTTATTGGCCTATTTGAAATCCTCGATCGAATAGGAACCGTAGCCTACAAACTAGCCCTACCACCAAGTATGTCTCGCATCCATAACGTTTTTCACATATCTATGTTACGTAAATATGTGAAGGACCCAAACCACGTCATTGAGTTAGAACCAGACGTTATAGCAGAGGATTTAACATACGAGGAGGTACCTGTTAAGATCCTGGATAAGAAGGAGCAGATCCTACGCTCAAAGGTTATACCTCAAGTTAAGGTTTTATGGAGGAACCAAGATACTGAGGAAATGACCTGGGAGCTAGAATCTGAGATGAAATCTAAGTATCCTTACCTCTTCGATATGTCAGGTACGTCAATTTCGGGGACGAAATTTCATAAGGAGGGGAGGTTGTAAGACCCCGAATTTTATGAAATACAAAATTTAATTTTTCTTCATATATATATTTTTTTTGAAACAGTAAGTGGTTAAATCGATAAAGTTAAAAGTTAAGGATGTTATGTGCAAATTTTATTTTGTCGGACAATATTCGCTTTGTCGGGGAATATTCGTTTGGTCGGGGAATATTCGTTTGGTCCGACGGCGCCGAAATAACAAATTATTGGTGGACCCCACAACGGAATATTTGTCGGATATAGAAAACGACAGAAATAACCTTTTTAAATAAAAATAGTCAACGGAACTGTTAAAATACCGGTGATAAAAGAATAGTAGCATACGGTAGTTATTGGTATTTTCTGTAGCACTCGGTACTCTACAGTAACACACGGTATTGCATAGTGTCTCATATTATTGGTCTGATAATTGACACCGTAACTGTTACGCATCATTTCATCGATAATTGTCACTGCATAATATTTTATATTATCAATTCAATAATTGTTGTTACACAGTATTTTGCATTATTGATTTAATAATTGTCATTACACTGTATTTTATATCATTGAGTCAATAATTGTTGTTGCACTGTTTTTAAAATTATTGAACCTAATAATTGTCACAGTAACATATGCACAGTAATTCACATTATTGAATCAATAATTGTCATTACACAGTAACGTATGCTTTATTTTACATTATTGTTATCTCTATTATGATGTTATTTAAACAGTTGTATTTCATTAATTTATTGACTTGATATCTAAGAGCTAACTATACTGTATTTATAACAATTAGTCATAATAATTGAATTGATAAAGTTATTTGTTTATAATATAAAGTTAGGTGATTATTAGGTGATATGAAATGAATGGTGTAGATTAAAGTGTGAATTATTGTTGAATAATTGAATTGATTTGTTTATAATATAAAGTTAGGTGATTATTAGGTGATATGAAATGAATGGTGTAGATTAAAGTGTGAATTATTGTTGAATAATTAAATTGATTTGTTTATAATATAAAGTTAGGTGATTATTAGGTGATATGAAATGAATGGTGTAGATTAAAGATAATATAATATTTGAAATGGATGGTGTAGATTAAAAGATGATCTTTAAATGAATGGTTTAGATTAAATGAATGATAAGATTTTTGGCTATAAATAGAAGCCTTAACTTAAGGATTTTTCATAAACTTCCTTACTTGTTCTTTCTTTCTCTCTCTAAATACTTCTTGTGAAAGTTCTCTCTAAGTGTGCTTAAGTCATCTTGAGTATTTGTGAAGATCTATAAGTATACGTGTACTGTTCAAGTTAATCAACCTCATTTAAATCAATATCCAGTCACGTGTTACGGTAAGGGATACCATCTTTTTCATCTTCCATTATTCAAACATACTATGGTAAGGGATTATCATTATTTGATTCTCGATAATAATATTGTTTTTCCTTACTCATAAGACGTGCCTTTTATTTTCATGTATTAAATTGTGGGAATAACCTTACGGAGCGGGTTGCCGCCTGTTGGTGAATAACCTTTCGTATTCATTCATTATTAATCTCTGAGAATAACCTTACGGAGCGGATTGCCGCCTGTTTGGTGAATAACTCTTTGTACTCAAATTCTATTAAATTGTGGGAATAACCTTACGGAGCGGATTGCCGCCTGT
Organism: Hedera helix; assembly: GCA_947179155.2. NCBI lineage: Eukaryota > Viridiplantae > Streptophyta > Magnoliopsida > Apiales > Araliaceae > Hedera > Hedera helix. The sequence goes on from OX359278.1 coordinate 11,693,035, forward strand.
TGGTGAATAACCTTTCGTATTCATTCATTATTAATCTCTGAGAATAACCTTACGGAGCGGATTGCCGCCTGTTTGGTGAATAACTCTTTGTACTCAAATTCTATTAAATTGTGGGAATAACCTTACGGAGCGGATTGCCGCCTGTTGGTGAATAACCTTTCGTATTCATTCATTATTAATCTCTGAGAATAACCTTACGGAGCGGATTGCCGCCTATTTGGTGAATAACTCTTTGTACTCAAATTCTATTAAATTGTGGGAATAACCTTACGGAGCGGATTGCCGCCTGTTGGTGAATAACCCTTTGTATTAATTTCCTTCACCTTTTGTTAATCAAACCTGCTACGGTAAGGGATATTATTTTCTTTCATACTCCTAAATCGAAATTTATTATGGAACTATTGCTTCTATAATTCCTGAAAATATTATATGTTCCATAATAGTTGAACTTCATTATTTCAACTGAACCTTCCTATTTACGTGAACCTTTCTATTGAATTGTAACCGTTATTCTGAACTGTGGATCTTGAATTTCACTCCACATCATGTTGACAATTTGGACATTATTTGAATCTGTACAAAGTAAACTTCCGATACTTATTGTTATCCTATTTCTTCTGTTCATCATTTACATCATTCTAATCATCCAAAAAAATCAAGCTGTTGTGAATATCTGTGGCCGGGGGCACAGATGTGATATATTTGTTGAACAGATGATAGGTTAAAGGCGATATAATAGGTTAAAGGCGATACATCTGTTCGGTGTCTTTTATGGCACGTGGTGAATGTTCTCTTTGGCCCGTAGTGCAAAGATGAACTGTTGTTTGGTATGATTATGACCAAAGGCTGAATCTGGTATAATCATGACCGTTGGTGCTATATTGAATATCTTTGGCCCGTAGTACAAAGATGAACTGTTGATGTGCATGATTATGATCAGGAACTGTGAATTTGTATTATCTTGACTAATGATATTTCAGATGATAAAAGTTGATGATGTTTTTCCTAAAAAGAGAACCGAGTGGACATTATAGTCTGCATTATTCTTCTAATAGATTACTCATTCCGCTGCTATTATTGATCTGAACGTTGTTTAAGAATTTAACTGCAGTTTTTGATATAAATCTTGTAGTCTATTGTATTCTATCAAGAACTCAACTGTTGAAGACTAATGATAATTTATTCGTCATTATCTTAGTCATGATATTCTTTACTGGGCTATTTGAGCTCACCCTTTCTTTTGTTCCATTGTTTTTCAACAGGAGATGAAAACATAACAGGGTCTAGCCGGGGAATGGAGTGAGGGTCCGAGGAATAGTTATCATAGTCTTCACGTTTTGTAAAATAGTGTGGCAATAATAGTGAAGACTTAGTTGTGTATTATTATACACTGTATTGTTGTACGTTGTGCTTTGTTGTAATAATTTTGTTGTAGTCTTTTGACGACTCAAGTTTGGGCTGTGTGGGCCCAGATTTGGGGGCGTCACAGAGCTCCAGGTTCATAGGACCCTTTGAAGTTTTGAAGAATGTAGGTGAAGTGGGGTATGAGGTGGCTCTACCTCCTGAACTTGAACACATCCATAACGTGTTTCATGTTTTAGTGCTACGACCATATAAGCCAGATTACAAACATGTGATATCCTATTAACCGAGCCAAGTGGAAAAGGACTTATCTTACGAGGAAATTCATGTCCATATATTAGATAGAAAAGAACAAACGTTAAGAAATAAAGTTATACATTCTGTCAAAGTACTTTGGAGAAATCACGTGGTCGAAGAAGCTACGTGGGAGCTTGAAAAAAAAATGAGTAAGAATTATCCGCACCTTTTTGCGTGAACTTAGATGAAATTTCGGGGAGAGAATGTGATAACCCCAAATATTATTAAACGTTGTAAATTAAACTGAGAATTAAAATTTTAATTAAGTGAATCCTTGTGATTAATTTAAATTATTATATTACATGATTATGTGGCTAATAGTTAGTTAATTAAAGGGGAGTCCAAATAATAAATATATTAATGAACTAACATGAGGATTTCGAAGTCAAGTAAATATTCAAGTAACCCTTGAATATGATAAGTTTAATCAGATTAATTAATTAAGTTAATTAACTGGATTATCAATATGTGACATGTGTGATTTTATAATCCATGTATGTAATAAAATTTTTGGGACTAGTCTCATCAATTAATTTATCAAGCCCAAGTAATTTAATTATGTGAGTGACTCGTATTCATTTAAATGTACATCCATTTTATTTATTTATACTAGTCCATTAAATGAATTAAGTTCTTGATATGTTAGAACATTTATTGAGGCCCAATGTTAAATTAATATGTGTCCAAAAGAAATCACATCCTAACCCAAAATTGGACCCTTTAGCTAATTAATTAAAAGTCAAAATCTTAGTCAACTTTGCTATCATTTTTAGCTTTAAAAATACAACAAAATTGGACCAAATAAGGAGAGGTGGCCGGCTATATGGGGGGGTCCCCCATGGGACCCATGTGCTAGGTGTTAAGCTTTTGATTGGAGGATGTTAAAGAAATTCCAACTTGGTTGATAATTATATTAGTAAATGAAAGTAACTAGATTGAGATATCCATACAAGTCCATTGTACTACTTTTGCTAGATTGTATCTATCATCTTCTCCATTTCATCCAAACCACCATTGTTGGAGTAGAGAGAGAAAAAGAAAGAAATGATAGAAACATAACCTTATCTTGTGAAAGAGAGAAGGGAAAGCTCATATTCTTCCTAGTGACCAACTCTAGACCATCAAATGAGAGGTTTTAAGATTTCCAAAGATTCTTGAGGAGAGAGAGAGGTTCATGCCATCATTTGTCATTTATTTTGGAAGAAGAAGAAGGATAACACATAGATCTAGAAGGTTTAAAGTTTTCCTTACCTTTGCTCTTTCATTTTCATTGTATATTGTTAATTGATTTTTTTTCTTCTTTGCCATGGGTGGTTGTGGGAGGTTATGTGTTGGTGAACCATGTAGGGTTCGAAGAAATAAGGATGGTTGCTTGGATGGTGATATATGATACATAAATGTATGAAATATGTTATGTGCTTAAAAATGGGTTTCGATGTGTTTTATGAACTCATGCATGTACAAAACTAGTTTTCATGCTTGGTAATGATACATACATGTTAAGAGACTTTGTTGATGTTTAAACATGTTTACTACATATGTTAATGACCTTATGTGATAAGAAAGCCAAAGAACTAGTGAAGAAATGTAATAAAACCCTAGTTGGATAGCCTACTTTGGACGTGTAACAGTTTCAAACCGTAGCTCATTTTAAAAATCTATTCAAGTTGGGACTTAGATTTTTGAGTTCCGGAATGAACCCAACTGGATTGACTAAATTCCAAGTTACGGTCTATTTTTAATGATTTTTCTCGTAAAACTGTCCAAAGCCGAAAAACCTTAAAAAACCCCTGTCTTGAAATTTCATTAGCCTGTTTCATCTATTAAACAAGCTTAAAAAAATCCAGGATTCTGGAGTATGAAATTTTATATTGTAATGAAGCTCCTGTCCAAATTTGAGCTCATTTCGACAATGGATGAGCGTGTAGTAGCTTAATGAAGTTTTCGGTTTGTAAAACGGAAATTGTTATCAGTTGAAATTTATCGATTCAAACACTTTTAAATTTTTACAGGATGTAATATATTATGTCCAGAAACTGTCGGCCAAGTTTCAGATTTTTCTGCTAAAAATTCGATTTTTAATAATTATTATCGTTTTGGACAGAAATGGCATAATTAAAAATAGTAAACAAAGTTGAAAAATTAAAAGAAAATTTTCCTGTGTGTGAGGAAAATATGCTACTGATTCCCAAAAGATATAAAAATAATAAGTTAATTTCATATTTTTGAAAAATATGTTTGTATCTTGAATAATTAAATAAGTAATTAAGTTAAATCCGAATAAATTATGAAACACGATTTATTCAACCTAGAGGCATCAAAATGTCATAATGGTTGTGTTATGTGAAACATACGTGGAATATGTGATAATTATGTGCTAAATTGGATTAATTGGAGGTAGCACTAATTGCTAATTAACTTATTAATGATTAGGTTTTTGAGAGAAACATATTTTAATTCGCGTAGCGTAATTCGCGACTGATGCAAGTTCTCAAACCCTACTCCAAGTTATATTGTGCGAGTTTCCCTAACCTTAATTAAATTTTACATTGAGCAAGTTCTCTAATCCTATTCAAAGTTATATTGTGTAAGTTCTCTTAACTTCGCTCAAGTATTATTTTGAGCGAATTTATTATTCTTTCTCTAATTATATTGAGCAAGTATAATGATTCCAATTCGAGTTATAATTTTCAGACATATATTTAGTGGTTTAATTACTGTGAATTATTTCACATCGTATATTATCATTGATGTTCGCACCTTGTGCATTTGAGCTTCATTTAATTATTGAATCATGTAGCACTGAAGTTCTTTCATTTATGAACTGTTCAAGAAGTAATCTAGATCATTTGTTTCGGCTAAATACATATATGTTAAAAATTTGTAAAAAGTTATCCAAATCATTGGTTGGTGCAAATTCTTATAAGTCTGAGAGAACAGCCCTTTATAGGGGAAGTTAATTATCAGTTATCCGACTACAAAGAAGTAAGTGTTATGCATATACCTCGTGTAGAAAAGACTGATCCCTTGGCATACAAAAACCTCGTGGGTTACACGTTAAAAGGGTCAGTCGAAAGATTGATTCCTTATCAATTGTTCATGGTCATTTTGGCCACTCAACAGTAAATAATCATTATTCATCATTGCATTTGAATTTTGATTATATTATTTCAGATATATTGTTTCAGCAATATTATTTTATTTCAATTATTCACAACTGTTCATATCGCCGAATCCTTTGAAGTTATTCCTTATTCATCCATGATATATATATATATATATATATATATATATATATATATATATATATATATCACTGCTGATTTTTAAACTTACTGAGCAAACTAGTTACCCATTCTTGTTATATCATGGAATATTTGCAACTAGGCCAGAGAGCTCTGGTAAAGATAAGGGCAAGGGGAAAGCAAATGAGTAGCTGTTTATTATTTAAATAATTTTCATTATTATGATATCTTGTATTAAGCCAAACATGTAAATTTGGTTGTACTTTATGCTATTTATGTTTAAAGTTAACGACCTTGGGAGTTTAGTACGTCTTATGTAATAAACAATATATGTTTATTTATTTTTGCATTAGTGTTATAGATTGTTTATATATGGATGGATGTTTAGGTTGTGAGCACTAAATCTGAGGTAAGAGTACCCGGATTTGGGGGCGTCACAAATTCAAAATTTTCAGATTTTAGCATGACAAGATTATTTACCATGGATGAAACCCAAGGAAATACAAGTAAAATAGTGGGAACCTAGTAAGTGTTTGTTGTTAATGCCTGATTTTATAAGAATGCCAAAAATCACCAAAAAGCACGAGTAACCTGCACAATTAACAGTCACACTTATAGGAGTCTGACGACTTGGGTCGTCGGGAGATAGCTTCGGTGTGAGAATAAGTACAGGCCAAAAGAATAAACAATGGAGGGAATTAAATTATTGAAAAACAAAAAAATTCTGTATGAATTTTTTTTTGTATGTACCGTGATCCTTGTTTATGGCTTATTTAGTTGCTTTACTCCACCCAAGGCCAATTAAGAGTGAAAGTCCATCTCTAATTCTCCTTCTAATTGTCATTAATTAATTGACTGAGTCCTTTCCAAGTTAAACTTCCTTGTTCCACCAAATAAGGAACCTCAATCCAATTATAATTTGGACTTTGACACTTTTTATTTATGCCTCTAGAATTAACTATATTGGGCGGACCCAAGTCATGGCCCAATGACCAACACCAGATCCGTGTTATAATAAAATAAATAAATTGGGCTTCACCTTAACCAGGTCAAAATATTTATATCTCAATATTGCCTTCACTTTCCTATTTTAAATAATTTTAAATAAGGGAGTAACTCCAAAAAATGTATCATTAATAAAATAAATCAAACACCTTAACTGCCCATTGTAATCGCCAAGACCCCCACATGCACAACACACTCTTACCACCCTTGAATCCCGCGCCTATCATTAAAACCCCTAAATTCAAAATTACCTCGTCACTTCACCAGTACATCTCCTCCAAACGCTTTCTTGCATTCTTTCTCTTCTCTGCAAATCCATCTGCAAACTCTTTCTTCCCAGATCTACCTTCAAATCAGATCGATCAAGGCCACTACTCCCCTTCCTTCTCCTTCCCAATCAAAACCCACTCATTTTTTCCCTTTTCTCCTTCACTCATGGCTTCCAACCCCTCTGCTTCCAACAACCCTGAAGAGAGTACTCTCCCTTCAAAACTTTTTGGCTTTTTCAACCTCCCTTCTAACGACTCCCATATCAACCCTCCAAACTACAGTAACCTTATGACATCAACAACACTTCATCTGGGTCATGTAATAACTCTTTCTAGTTTTGTCAATTTTTCATCTTCCTTCAAATTCTTTTAACCGTATACTAACTTTTTCTCTTAACAAGCTTTATGAGCTTTTAGCAAGCTTCGATTGCTAAAAAACAAGGACAAAGAAGCTGCAACCATGGCCCAACTTCAATTCAACCTTGGAAAAATTCGTGAAGACAACTCCAACCTTCACATACAAGCTGATTTCAATGAAATCTTTATCCAGTCATTTCAACTTCAACTTGCCAAAGAGAAACACCAAAACGTACAACACCAACAAAAGCAAGCTGACATAGCTGTAGAACGAACGACTCTGCTTGGAGAAAAAACCACACATAACAACAGAATCAAAGAAATAAAGCCCTTCATATTTATGCCGTCGCCAATAAATTGCTCGAAGAGGAAAACCAAACACTCATGAGCCAAGCCCGAATAACCATTGAAGACCACTACCACGCTATAATCGAAGAATAGAGAAAATCCAAGGAGCTGACCGAAGTTGTTGTGGCACAGTGCGACCAAAGATATTCCTACGCCAAAGGAATGATCAAAGCAGTTGGTCACGACCCCAAAACCATGGGCTTCTCTTTGGATGAAGAAGAAGAAGCAGACCCTCCAAATACCTAGTTAGTTTGTAATCTTTCCTTTATGTGAACAGAATGTAATGAAACAACTTTTGTAAAGGAACATCTTTAATGAATGAAATATGATTTCTCTTTATTGATATTCTCACTTTGAATAAATTCCTTATTACTACTTTAAAAGAACACCGACTCCATTATTAACTAAATACAAAGTAGGTAACTACCTCGAACAACTTTCAAAAATAAAAAAACTAACTACTTGTAATACTTCTGTATTTTACTTGCATGCCAATAATTTTTTAACTCCAAACCTGACATATCCCGAATCTGACAGGTGCTAGGTTTTATAACTTTAATTATTTCATATGGACCCTCCCAATTGGGCATTAACTTTCTAATATTCTGAGGAGTTGAAGTCTCTGCCTCCCGAAGGACCAGATCACCAACGTCAAATCTCCTCTACTTAACTCTTTGGTTGTAATATCGAGCAATCTTCGGTTGGTAGACAACTAATTTTAACATTGCCACATTTTGAACTTCATCCAATAGGTCCAAGTTAAAAAAAATACCTTGATCATTGTAAGCCTCCCTAAAGTTCACCACCTAGAATGAAGCCGACCCAATCTCCATGGGAATTAAAGCTTCAGTTTCATACACCAACCAAAATGGATAATTACTAGTGGTTGATCGAGGAGTTACACACCCAAAGTACACTTTGAAGCTCCTCAAGCCACCTACCATTTGCTTCATCCAGTCTCATTTTTATTCTATTAAGTAAAGTCATGTCTGTAACCTCTACATGCCCATTAGCCCGAGGATGAGCTACAAACACCATCCGATGTTGAATACCTATATCAAACAGGAACTCTTCAAACTTTGGACCCACAAACTGCAACTCCTTAACAAATACTAGAACCATAAGGAAGCCAAAATGAAAAATAACTAACTCATGAAGAAACTAGATGCAGTCTTGCCCAGTTTTATGCCGAAGGGGCTTCACCTCCATCTACTTGGTCATAAAATCGATAGCCACTACCATATATTCAACTTGCCCTTTCAGTTTCAGCATCGGCCCTAACAAATAGATCCCTCACACAACAAAGGGAATATGAGATAATAGTAACGACAACTCTTCCAGATGCTAATGAGGAACATAGCTATTTAATTGGCACTCAAGACACCTCTGCACGAACTCATTTACCTCCTGAAACATGGTCAACTAATAATAGCTTTGTCGGATTAACTTGAAAACCATAGATTTTGCACCCATACGATCTCCACAGATGCCTTCATACACCTCCTTAAGAGCATAAGATGCCTCCAACGGTACCAAACACTTCAATAAAGGAGCTAAATAGGCTCACCGATACAACTCTCCATCAATAAGACAAAAGTAAAAGCTTCGATACCTTATGCATTTCGCCTGTAATTTATCTGAAGGTAACTTTCTATCAGCCAAATACTCCAAATATGGTGTAAGCTAACAGTTCGACCTCTCCACTTGCTTCACTTCCTTCCTCAAGATGTCCTGTTCACTCAACACCTCTAAATACACCGAGCTGGTAAAAGAATATACCTGAGTAGTAGCTAATTTAGAGAATGCATCAGCTACTGAATTATCATCCCAATTTATATTCTGAAAGGAATATGACTCAAAGCGCTACAAAAACATCTTAACCTTAGACAGGTACTTAGTCATTCTTGCCCTTGAGCCTCATATTCTCTTTGAATATGCTTTACGACCAACCGAAAATCACTAAAAATCAATATATTCCTTACCTCCAAGCTCCGTGATAACCTTAGCCCAGCTAAGATAGCTTCATACTATGCCCCATTATTTGTTGCTTTAAAACAGAAGCTGATTGTCTACTGGACTTTAAACCCCTCTAGACTGGCTAGAAGGACCCATGCACTACTAGGATTGGCAATCGACGATCCATCCACATATAGAGTCTAAGAAGATATAATATTATGTTTCCCCCCAGTTATCAGTTCCACCTTTGATTCAGAATTGGACTTTGGATCTTCTTCCATAAACATGCACTCCACCATAAAAATATGCCAATGATTGTCCTTTTATCACCGTCTGAGGTAGATACTCTAATAGGAACTGACTCAACTCCACCGACCAAGCCACTATCCTCCCAGACGCATCAGGCTTACGCAAGACCTTCTTCAAAGGCTGATCAATATACACCACAATAATTCGACCTTGGAAGTAGTGCCGAAGTTTCCTACTAGCAATCACCAATACGTAGAAACACTTCTCTAAGTTTGGTTATCTCGTCTCCATATCTCTCAAAGCATGGCTCACATAATACACTGGACGATGCCGACCTCCTTCCTTTTAAACCAATACTGCCACAAGCGCTAATGAACTAACCACCAAATATAGGTAAAGCAACTCATTCGGTAACAATTTTTGCAAGAGTTGAGCCAAAGTCAAGTACCTCTTAATTCCTTGGAAGGCATCCTTACACTCCGAGGTCCACCAAATGGCATTTTCGTTCTTTAGTCCTTTCAAAGTATTAAAGAAGGGTAGACACCTCTTTAACAACCTTGACATAAACTTCCTCAAAGCAGCTACCCAACCAGTCAATCTTTGAACATCTTTAAATGACTAAGGAGACTTCATATTTATGATTGCCTTTATTTTTTCTGTGTTGGCCTCAATTCCTTGCATACTGACCAAGTACCCCAAGAATTTGCCCAAACCCACTCCGAAGGTACACTTGGTTGGATTAAGGGGCATATTATAATGTCTTACAGTCTAGAAACACTCCTCAAGATCCTGCAGGTGATCCTGAACCCTTATACTTTTGACGATCATGTCGTCCACGTACATTTTTATATTTCTGTCGATTTTCTTCCTGAATACATTGTTCATTATCCTCTAATAAGTGGCTCCGGCATTGATTAGCCCGAACGTCATTCGATTATATGTAGAAATGGCCTAATGGGCGATGAAAGTTATCTTCAGAATGTCCTCCTTTTCCATTAAGATCATATTGTATTCTAAAAATGCGTCCAAAAAACTCAAAGCAGCATTAACTGATGTCGCATCTATAAGTTAATCAATATGGGGAAGTGGGTAAAAGTCCTTCGGGCATGCCTTGTTAAGATCAGTATAGTCTATACAAACTCTCCATTTCATGTTCTACTTCTGGACCAATACCACATTAGCCGGCCACTCCAGTTATTCAATTTATGTTATCACTTCAGCATCCAAGATCTTTGCAACTTCTTCTTCAATCACCTTCTACCTTTCCGGAGCAAAGATCCCACGCTGTTGGAAAACTGACTTCTTTTTAGGGTTAACCGATAGCCTGTGGATAACCACGTCTTCTGTTATGCCCAACATATCGTGAGGAGTCCAAGTGAAGATATCAACATATGTCCAAAGTAATTCCACCAATCCATTCCTGATGGTATCTTGCAACCCGACTCCTATTTTCGCTGTTTTAGACGCATTACCTGGGATAAGCTCCATGTCCTCCGTCTCTTTAATAGAGGATGCCAAAGGTTCGGTCACTCTTTCGGTAAAAAGCTCTATGTCAACCATCATAGTCTGCTTCTGTTTACTAATTCCCACAACCGATGCCATTAGAGTGTGGCGATAGCATGTCTTTGCAATGTCTAGATCTCCCTTTACCTCACCAACCCCATTCGTTGTAAGGAACTTCATCTTAAAATATAGGATTGAGGTCACAACATGGAACATAGAAAGGGTAGTACGTCCCAAAATGGAATTAAATGCAGAATCCACCTGAACAACAAAGAACTTTACATTGATCTGCATCTGCTGAGGAGTTATACCGAAGATAACTGACAGCTTGACCGCACCCACCACGTGTATTAACTCATTCCTAAATTCGTAGAGGGGTGACTCTAGACCAACCTCTATCTTCACCCCTTCCAAGTCCATGCGCTGATAAGCATGACTGCATAAAACATCTATAGAGGACCCATTGTCAATCATTATTCTCTTCATGTCCTCTAATCCAATCTAGGTCGTAATCACCATAGCTCCTTTACGTTGTTCCACTACATCAAGAGGATAATAATCGTCTGAAAAATATATTATAGTACAGGGAAAGGGTTTTTCCACCTTAGTAACCTGCTCGGATATTGACATCACTGCTTCTGAAACTGCCCAACATCTCTTTTCGGTCTTCTTCTTAATAGTAACATCGATAACCCTCCTCGATCAGTTGTCTCGATCCTCTTCCCGATGATCAACCTGGGTTGTACTTGAATCGGGGCCTCCCGACTAGCTACATATTGGACAAGCTCTTCATTCTAGACATTCTTCTAAATAAGTTCTTTTAAATCCCAACATTGCTCTATTGAATGCCCCGTCGTCTGGTGGTAATTGCATTACTTCTTTTCATTCCCCTTAAATCCCTGAGCCTTCATCCGTGGGCATTCAAAAAATGGCTTTCCACTGATCTCCTCCAAGATTTCAACCCCATTGGTATTTAAGGGGGTGTACGTCTTTGTCTCCTACTTCGGACGAAGGAACATCTTGTCTGACTGAGGATGATTCGCATTCGGACAGATCCGATCCCACACCTCTGGTTTGGCTTCATTATTTCGGGACTGATCAGTTAGCTTCAAATTTTGATTTAGGTTCATCAATGCCTCCTCAATTGCAATGAATTTCTCAACTCGTCGTACGCATCCAACAAATCCTTCATAATGTCTTTCATAAGCTTTTGTGACCTCCCAACGTCCAAGCCTGAAGTGAAGAAACCCAATTCCTGAGTTATATTAAGGTTGGTGACTATTCCAACTGCTTCTCTAAACCTCTGAACGTACTGACTCAGTGTCTCTGTAGGCTTCTGTTTGATCTACATTAATGAAGCCTGAGCTTTCCTCTTCTCTTGCTACACTCAAACAGCTCATGGAACTTGTTGCATAACTCCTACCAGGAATCAATACAGTTCGAGGGCAAAGACATGAACCATTGCTTTGCTGACTTCTTAAGAGTTGTAATAAAGACTCTGTACATCCTCGCCTTAGAGTGGTTGTAGTAATCCATGACGTTCTGATAAGATCGAGTATAGTCATATGGATCACCAGTTCCATCGTACGTCTTCAAAGATGGTAGCTTCTTGGTCGGATCAACCCTTTCCTAATCAATAAAGTGTGAAAAGGGGGACTTCAGGTCTCTAGCCTTCGGATCAAACTGTACTTCTACTAGTTTCTGTTCCAATCTTTGAAAAATAGGATTAGGATGATCCTACCGAGGTGTTTGATCACGCCGATCCTTATCATAGTCCGAAGACTAAGCCTGCCTTGTACCCCCTCTCCTTGTATCATAATTATCCCTATAATCAGGTGGGGACCTAGTTCGCCTTCATCAAGAATGATGTGAGTGGATGATTTCCCTATCACGTGAAACCTGCCTTGTACACCCTCTCCTTATATCTTCTTGGTCTACATGCTTTGTTTCCTTCTATCTTGTTTCTCTATGATGATCCTTCGAGTTAACTATTTATTGTGATGTTGGTGGATCATATACATGTTCTCTCCTATGGCGACTTTGTGGTGTAACTTCTCATGACCCTCTTATAGTAGTGGGAAGATCATTATCATCTTTCCTTAGCTCGGACAAAAGAGCATTAAATTCTTCGTGCTGTAGATGCAGAGCCTCCATTACATCCTTAGCTTTCCGTATTTTCTATCTCCGGATTGTCTCCCGCTGGTCCTACCTTTCGACTCCTTATCCCGATCACCTTGAATAGGGGGTTGACTGTTTTCTCCTTTCCTACGTAAATCCGGGATTGTTGAATTTGGTGGGGTAAACAACCAACACCTATTGGGAGTCGACTGCGTCATCATAGGTCTTCACTTCTGAGTGGAAGGACCCAACCTGTCCTTAACATGCAGAACCACATACATTTGTGAGTTAACGGTTCCACCAATGAGCCAGCCTGTTCTACCACACCGTCACCTTGTTTCGCCATGAATTTTGATGTAAACTCTAATTGAAACTCCAATTAGTAAGTAATTTCAGAATAGAATTTATAGCCTCTCCTTCTAGCACCAATATTAATGCATGATGAGTGGGTGTTATACCTACGATTTAGGTATTTTTAGGCTTAATTACTTGCTATCTTTAAGTACTTTTAGTTCTATTTTACTGGTTTTTATGTTTAATTTGCAGAAAACGGCTTCAAGAGGTCAAAACGGGAAAAACAAGCTGTTAAGGGCAATTCGGTAATTATGAACAGTGCTTGGCGCCGGGGCGCAGTGTCAAGGCATGAAGATGGCGCCGGGGCGCAGGTCGGTAATTCCAGTTGTCCGATACCGCGTGAAGCAATTCGAATCTGAGTTGGAAGCTAGTTTTTGCAGTTGACTTAGAGATGGATTCTAGGACTTCAAGTCAGCCACGAAGGAAGATATAGGAAAGAAAGCAAGGATTAGGGAGATACACGGTTTTGAGCTATCAGATTCGAGGATTTCTAAAGCAAGGAACACAGCAGTGAAGGAGCAGGAAGCGAGAAACTTTAATAGAGTTTTCTCTAATTCCATTTCTTTTATCTTCTGAATTTTGATGAATTTTAATATTAATTTGATTTTGGTTTTCATGACGATGTGTAACTAAATTCTTCTTTAGGATTGCAATGGAACCGTTGGTTGAACTTTAATTAAATTGTCTTAGTTTCAATTATTTGATCAATTGTTGGATTGGTTGTTATATCTCGTATTAATTTATAATTGTCTGATCAACAGTTATTTGATTTCTTAGATGGAATTGACGAAGAAAATCTAGGAATAGATCTGGGTATAATAACGTGTGACTTTGTTATTTTTCTTAGGAAGAGTATCATGATAGTATATAGGATGCGAATACCTATAGACCACACGTAACATATTGAGAGTTTGATCTTAATGAGTCTGCTTTAATGAATTTTGCATAGAATTATAGCATTATAAGTTGGAGTGGATCTTTTTATTAGTTATCGACGGAGATTAGTGAATAGATAAGTGATCTCAGTTAACAATCCATATGATTAAGTAATTGGAATTAAGACAATAACATTATTGTGATCCAACGGGGAAATCGTAATCTTAAAGCCTTTTATTATCTGATAAATCATTCTCATTAGTTAATTAGTTAGTTTAAATCCAATTTCAATTTTAAGTAGTTCATAATTCAAGTTTGCTAAAGTTTAATTAGAATTGAATTAATATAAAATTAATAGTTAGCATAATTGTTAGTAATTGTTCCTCGTGGGTTCGACAACCTTATTTCTACTATATTACTTGATTGACCGCGTATACTTGCGTGTGAATTCCTTATATCTAAATTGGACAACAAGTTTTTGGCGCCGTTGCCGGGGAACGGTTCTAATAATTAGTTTATTATTAAGTTTTATTAGTTTAATTTTAATTTAAAAGTTTTAATCTTGTGTTTTACTGTTGTTCTTTTCTGGCTTTCATCAGGTAGAGTTTTCTTGTGCTTTTTGGAAGAAGTTGCTTTTAGTATTTTGTGTATGCACACGAGATCTAAAGGTCCGGAACTAGAGCCTTACGAAGACGACATAGAACGAAGGTTCCGTAGAATTCGCACTTATATTCGGACGACTCTAGAAAATCAAGAAAGAATGGTTGAGGAAGATCAGAAAACACTGCGGGAGTATGCTATGCCACAAGTGATGGAAATTCAGTCTAGCATCACAAGGCTCGCCATCACAGCAGCAAATTTTGAGATCAAACCCGGCACTATTCAGATGATCCAAAATTCGGTGCAGTTTGGGGGTTTGCCGAATGATGACCCTAACGACCACATTGTCGGCTTCTTGGAGATATGCGACACATTCAAGTACAATGGGGTGACGGAGGATGCTATTAGACTGAGGCTATTCCCATTCACACTTAGAGACAAAGCCAAGAGCTGGTTACATTCCTTGCCGGCAGGATCCATTACAACGTGGAATGATTTGGCACAAAAATTTCTTGCCAAATTCTTTCCACCAGCAAAGACGGCAAAGATACGGAACGATATCACTTCTTTCGTTCAGCACGACTCGGAATCACTGTATGAAGCTTGGGAGCGGTTCAAAGATTTGCTACGGAGATGTCCACATCATGGAATTCCTAAGTGGTTGCAAGTTCAAACCTTCTACAATGGTCTATTCAGTCAGATTAGGACAAACATAGATGCAGCAGCTGGTGGAGCATTGATGGGAAAGAATATTGAAGAAGCGTACAACCTGCTTGAGAATATGGCAGCGAACAACTATCAATGGCCTACAGCTAGAACTCATCAACCAAGAGCAGCAGGTATTTATGAGGTGGATGCCATGACAGCCTTCTCGGCACAACTTTTTGCCATGTCAAAGAAAATAGATGCTATGGGAACGCAGAAAAATCAGTTAGAGACAGTTTGTGAGATTTGTGCAGGAGATCACTCAACAGAACATTGTGCTATTAATTCAGAGTCTGTGCAGTTTATTGGAAATCAAAACAGACAGCCGCAATATGGGAATAATGCAAATAATTACAATCCTGGATGGAGGAACCATCCGAATTTTGCGTGGAGCAATAATCAGATGCAAACTCAAAATCAAGCTCCAAGACATCAATACCCACAACAGCAACAACAACAGCCTGATAAACTATCACTAATGGAAGAAGTACTAGCGAAATTGTCAAATCAATTAAATCAATTTGACGTAAATTCAAAAAATCAAGCAGCTACAATAAGGAACCTTGAAACTCAACTCGGTCAGATCCATAGTGCTATAAACAACCGACCTCAAGGTTCTTTACCAAGTGATACTGAGAAGAACCCAAAAGGAGAGGGTAACGCACACTGTAAGGCAATTACATTGCGAAGTGGGACAGAATTATCAGAAACAGTCAAGGAGAACTCAAAGCAACCACAAGATGTCGAAGCAAGTGAGGATGCAGACTTATCTAAGAAAACGGAGAAACCCGTGGAAAAACCCAAAGGACTCAAGCTGAATCTCTATGTTCCACCAGTACCATTCCCTCAGCGACTCAAAAAGGCAAAAGCAGACAAACAATTCTCAAAGTTTCTAGAGGTATTTAAGAAACTTCAAATCAACATACCTTTTGCGGAAGCTCTAGAACAAATGCCAAACTATGTGAAATTCATGAAGGATATCTTGTCAAGAAAGAGAAAGATGGAATATTTTGAAACAGTCGCACTGACAGAGGAATGTAGTGCCATTCTACAGAATAAATTGCCGCCCAAACTAAGAGATCCAGACAGTTTCACAATACCATGCACAATTGGCGACAAGTTCTTTGGGAAAGCTTTGTGTGATCTGGGGGCCAGTATTAATCTGATGCCACTCTCCATATATCAGCAGTTAGGCCTGAAAGAAGTGAAACCGACCAATGTTACTTTACAGCTGGCAGACAGGTCATTGACACATCCAAGAGGAATAGTGGAGGACATATTGGTGAAAGTAGAGAAATTCATCTTTCCGGCAGACTTCATAGTATTGGACTTCGAAGAGGACAAAGAAATTCCGATTATACTTGGGCGTCCATTTTTTGCTATGGGTAGAACTTTGATAGATGTGCAAAAAGGGGAGCTGACTATGAGGGTACATGATCAAGAGGTCACTTTTAATGTTTTCAAAGCTATGAAATTCCCAAAGGAAGCAGAAGAATGTTTCAAAATTGATTGGTTAGAGGTAGCGGTGTACGAAGTTTCTGAGGTGAATTGTAATGCGGATCCACTTGTAACGGCATTAGTTAATCCTATAGCTACAGATTTTCCAGCCCCATTTGAGTTTGTGCAGCTGTTGAATGCATATACACCGCTCTTACAGACTGGCAAGAAATTTGAGCCTTTAAGTCATTCTGAGAAAGCAAAGACCCATGACAAGACATCTATAGAAGAACCACCAGTTTTGGAGTTGAAACAGTTGCCAACCCATTTGAGGTATTCTTATTTGGGGAATTCTTCTACACTGTCGGTAATTATTTCCGCTTCACTTGATGAGTTACAAGAGACAAAGTTGCAAAGGGTATTGCGGGAATTCAAAACTGCCATTGGATGGACCATAACAGACATCAAGGGAATTAGCCCATCACTATGTATGCACAAAATCCTGCTTGAAGAGGATGCCAAACCGGTTGTAGAGCAGCAACGACGACTAAACCCAATCATGAAGGAAGTCGTAAAGAAAGTGATTCTCAAATGGTTGGATGTGGGTATAATCTATCCCATATCAGATAGTTCGTGGGTTAGTCCGGTGCAATGTGTACCAAAGAAAGGAGGCATGACGGTAGTAGCCAATGAGAATAACGAACTAATTCCAACAAGGACGGTGACGGGTTGGCGAGTCTGTATGGATTATCGGAAATTAAACAAGGTAACTCGCAAAGACCATTTTCCGCTGTCTTTTATTGATCAGATGTTAGATAGATTGGCGGGACATCCATTTTACTGTCTGTTGGATGGCTATTCGGGTTACAATCAAATTGTCATAGCCCCCGAGGATCAAGAAAAAATTACGTTCACGTGCCCGTATGGAACATTTGCCTTCCGGAGGATGTCTTTTGGGCTCTACAATGCACCGACGACATTTCAGAGATGTATGATGGCAATCTTCTCTGATATGGTAGAGCAGAATTTAGAAATATTTATGGACGATTTTTCAGTCTTTGGTGATAGTTTTGATCTATGCTTAGTAAATCTGATTGCGATTCTAAAGAGATGCGTAGAAACAAATTTGGTGCTTAATTGGGAAAAGTGTCACTTCATGGTGCAAGAAGGAATCATCTTGGGACATAAGGCGTCGGCTAGTGGTATAGAAGTGGACAAGGCAAAGATCGAGACGATTGAAAATCTGCCACCACCAAATTCTGTGAAAGGAATTCGAAGTTTCTTGGGACACGCAGGATTTTATCGACGATTTATCAAGGATTTTTCCAAGATTACAAAGCCGTTGTGTACATTATTGGAAAAAGATGTTCCTTTTAAGTTCACTACAGAGTGTCATGAGGCATTTCAGAATCTAAAGACAAAGTTGATAATTGCACCAATAATTGTCGCTCCAGATTGGACTTTACCGTTCGAGCTCATGTGTGATGCTAGTGACTACGCAGTTGGGGCAGTCTTGGGCCAGCGTAAGGAAAAGTTATTTCACGCAATTTACTACGCTAGCAAAACGCTGACAGATGCACAATTGAATTACACCACAACAGAAAAGGAGTTACTTGTAGTGGTATTTGCATTTGACAAATTCCGAGCCTATTTGATTGGGACAAAGGTGATCGTGTTTACAGACCATTCTGCAATAAAATATCTCATCTCTAAGAAGGATGCCAAACCAAGGTTGATCCGTTGGATTCTTCTACTTCAGGAATTTGATCTTGAGATTCGGGATAGGAAGGGATCCGAGAACCAAGTAGCAGACCATCTCTCTCGACTGGAAAATTCGTAGCAAGACCAAAGAGATCGGGTATTGATAAATGAGTCCTTTCCCGATGAGCAATTATTCTATATAGCAAAGGAAGCTCCTTGGTATGCGGATTACGTCAATTACATCGTCAGTGGTGTACTTCCATATGACCTGAGTTATCAGCAGAAAAAGAGGTTCCTACATAATGTCAAGCAATACTTTTGGGACAAACCTTTTCTTTTCCGCCAATGTGCTGACCAGATGGTAAGACGATGTGTGGCTAGGGAGGAAGTCGAAGGCATTCTACAACATTGCCATTCATCTTTGTATGGAGGTCACTATGGAAGTGATAGGACAGCTGCAAAGATTCTCCAATCGGGATTCTATTGGCCAACAATGTTCAAAGATGCTCACGAATTCGGAAAGAGGTGTGATCGTTGTCAACGGGTTGGAAACATATCAAATCGGCAAGAAATGCCATTGAATTCAATCTTGGAAGTGGAAATATTTGATGTATGGGGGATTGATTTCATGGGACCGTTCCAGTCTTCACTCAATAACAAGTATATTTTAGTGGGGGTGGATTATGTCTCTAAATGGGTGGAAGTAGTGGCGTTACCGACCAATGATGCAAAGGTCGTTCTAACTTTCTTGCGCAAGAACATATTTACAAGATTTGGGACACCAAGGGCGATAATTAGTGATGGGGGGTCACACTTCTGCAACAGATATTTTGCCGCTCTTCTCACAAAGTATGGTGTGCGGCATAAAGCTGCAACAGCATATCATCCGCAGACGAGTGGACAAGCCGAGATTACCAATAGAGAAGTCAAGCGGATCTTGGAAAAAAAAGTCAACCCGACCCGCAAAGACTGGTCTAGCAAGCTTGATGAGGCTCTTTGGGCATACCGCACTGCATACAAAACTCCTATAGGCATGTCTCCTTATAGACTCGTCTATGGAAAAGCATGTCATCTCCCAGTCGAATTGGAGCACAACGCATATTGGGCGATTAAGAGGCTAAATTTTGAGTCACAGGCCGTAGGAGAAAGGAGGCTCTTGCAATTACATGAATTGGATGAATTCCGGATGCACGCCTATGAAAATGCCAAGATATACAAGGAGAAAGTCAAAAAGTGGCATGACAAGCGTATTGTTGAGCGAACATTCGAACCGGGTCAATCAGTACTACTATTCAATTCAAAACTCAAGCTTTTCCCGGGCAAGTTGAAATCCAGATGGTCAGGATCGTTTACAATCACGAACGTCTTCCCATATGGTGCAATTGAAGTGATTGACCCTCGTACTCATGAAACGTTTAAGGTTAATGGGCAAAGACTTAAGCATTATTGGGGCGACACAGTGGATCGTCAACGGACCTCCGTAACCCTTTCTGAGCTAACTTAAGAAAAAGGGAGAAAGTCAGGCTGAAAGACTCTAAATCAAGCGCTTGTTGGGAGGGAACCCAACCGTAGTATCGTTTTCGAATTTAATTTTTAATTTTTAGCATTTTTAAGTTAATTTAGTCAAATTATAGGATTTATTAAATTTCTAGCTTAGGTTAATTTCTTATGAGTAGCTCTACTAATTCTTGCATATTCTTATATCCTTGCAGTTAAAGATGTACATTGTTGAGTTTTAAAGTCAGAAAAATGCAGCAGTCCAAAATTCTGCAGAATTCAGCACGGCGCCCCGACGAGAATTTTTAGTTGATGTATAGAGCCCCGACGCAGTAAGGCGCCCCGGCGAGACCAGAACGTGCCCTGGCTAGAAAAGAACGCGCCCCCAGCGAGAAGCTTGCAGTTAGAAAGCGCCCCGACGCTATTCCAAGGAAAAATTACAAGCGCCCCGGTGCCACAGTCGTATTTCAGGTTTTAAAAAAACTCTAATTCCCACGCCCGATCGGATTTAAATCCTTTAAAAAACAAAAACCTAACCCTCAAACCAAATCCTTTACACCCACACTTCCATTTCTCTTTCTCTCGCAAGCCCCAAGCTTCTTCTTCTTCTTCGACAACCTACTTCTTCCACTCAAATTCAGTCTAACAAATACTCATTCCTCTCCTCATCTTCGGATTGATAATCTTCCCTCACGGTGGTTCATTGTTGGTGGTTCAACCGGTGTTCTTATCGAACGGGTCAACTTCACAAGTTGGGGTTTGAATAAAAAAAAAAAATCGGTACGGCTGCATTCAATCATCTAATTTGAGGTACCAAATATAGCAGTCTATACTCTATAGTTTGATCATTCCAATTTTTCAAGTTTAGTGGTTATATTTTGTACTTTGATTACTTGTGTTGGGATTACCCAGTGGTTTGTGTTGGCCACTGGAGGAGAATTGGTAGTTTGGAAGTAGTAAACGGAGTTATGTATTGAGTATCTGTTAGTAAACCCAAAATCAATTAGGGGAAAATTAGTGCACACAACCTGTTTGTTAATTTGCCCAACAGAGGGATTTGCGTTGATTGGATAACACATGGGTATTGTGAAATTATGCCTCCGAAACGACAGAGGGGAGAAGGCTCTTTAGCTGCACCTCGGCCCTTTAATCGGAAGAAGTTTGTAAGTGTAGAGGCCGAGGATAAATTTAATAATTTGTTAGCCGAACGGGCGCTGATTGCAGAAAGGGGGTTGCGTCCGGATATTTTAGAGGACGGTGAAATGAGGGCAATGTTAGTTGGACATGGATGGCAGGTGTTTACTGAACACCCGGATGCGGCAGTAACGGCCGTAGTTAAGGAATTTTACGCTAATGCGCTCGATACACCTGAGTGTGAGGTGCTGGTTCAGGGCCAGGTGGTGTCGTTCAGCAGAGAACGGATCAATGAATATTATAATTTATGGGCCCCGGATGTATGTCAGTATTCTGCACTGGGAACTCCCGATTATGGACAAATTATTCGCAAGCTTTGTCGACCGGGCACGGAATGGAAAACAAACAAACACACGGGCAAGATATCGACATTTCCGTTCAATGCGTTGAGTCGATATGGCAAGATTTGGTATGCTTTCTTATGTGCCAAGCTAATGCCATGTACACATGTGAGCGATGTGACACGGGAGCGAGCCGTTCTACTATATGCCATCATAACAGGATTATCTATTGACGTGGGGAATGTAATTGTTTCTTCGATTAAAAAACAGTTGAAAGGTGCAACATCCGGAGGCTTGCCACACCCGTCCCTAATAACTGTGTTATGTCAACAATCTGGTGTTAAGTGGGGAGCAGCTGAACCAGTGCAGCCACCCACGACTCTCCTCGATCATAACCTGATTGCACGCTACAAAGTTTGGGAAGGGGGAGAGTCTCATCCACGTGGCTTAGGATTTATTATGGCTCCTCACTCGCCACCTCATGTCGCTTCTGCTCCTGATAGCCCCAATGATGAGGCAGCTGAACTAGTTCCTAACCGAGCCGTCAGACGATTACAGAGGCGGACAGATATCCAGTTTGAGGAGGTGTTTCGGCAGCATGAGCGCCTAGCGAAACGTCAGGATGCTATGCACGCGTACACTTATACGTGCACTTCCGCTTTGGCCGCGATGTTGTCCCAATTGAATCCGAATGCTCCAGCCTTTTCGATTCCAGCCCCGCAGATGTTACCGGATTATCCGCCGAATGACTCAGACTCGGAGGACGAGGAGGACCACCCTGACCATGATGCCTGATTTACTAGGGGAGGTTTCTTGTTCTTATTCATGTTTACTTTCTTTACTTGTTTTACAATGAGGACATTATTTCTTACGAGTTTGGGGGTGTACGGCATTCTTTCTGCATTTTCATATTTACATTGCATGTGCATATTTCTAGTTTTCGTTTTTGTTAGTTTTGTCTGATAGTTTATGGCATATAGGTTAGGGTTAAAAAAATTAAAAAAAATTAAAAATCACAAAAATATTTGCATATAGGATCATTTATTATTGCATGTAGAAACACTTGAGCATTGAAGTAATGTATGAAATTTAAGGATAGCCAATGATGAAATTGTGAGTCTTTATTTAATAATCTTAGCAAGATGGATTTAGATCGTTAAAGTCGAAGTCTTTCATATTCTACTGATTTTGTTGAGCTTGATACCCTTGGTTCTTAATTGCACGTATTCATTGTATTAAGTTTGTTGAGTTTTGATTCAAACTTTGTGGATTTAGGTGCTTGATAAAGATTTAGATAACCTCTATCACTTGTTGGAAATTATATGAAATAAACAAATGATCATTTGCTTCGATGTCTGTCTTATAGAAATGAAATAAATGAAAAAAAAATGAAAGGAAGCATGGACAGATATGAGCAACACTTAGCTAATCCGTTTTCGTGGCCTCTATTACTCGAACAAGTAAGCCCTTAGGAGTGTCTCAACATTTAGTGCCCTAAAGCCATTTGGTTTGGGAGTCACTGGTGGAAAGTTCGCTACGTGGGTAATTTTGAAAAGCCTAAGGAAAATGGGTATTGCACATGCTAAGTTAGTCATATACGAGATGGAGCGTAAGACGCACTCGTAAATAAAAAAGATGAATAGAAAAATGTAAAAACAAGTGTATAGAGGGGTAATAAATTGTTATATGAGTGATTATCTTTATTTGAGCATTGATATTCATGAGTTGCTTTAGAATGATAGCTGATTTGGTATGTTGAATTCACACACACACGGAAGGGTTGAGGGTGAAATGAAATTGGTGATATGTTAGATTTTAGACTAAAACGAGAATTTGAAGTTTTGCTAAGTTATTATTTAAGATCTTTGAGGTTTGATATTCATGGATTATGTTGATTTGTGCTCGAGACATTAGTTATGTTGCATTGCATTCATGTAGTGTAGTTATTTATTTTATTAGTAGTATTTTTGCTTGAGGACACGCAAAGTCTTGAGTTTGGGGGTATTTGATGAGTGGGTGTTATACCTACGATTTAGGTATTTTTAGGCTTAATTACTTGCTATCTTTAAGTACTTTTAGTACTATTTTACTGGTTTTTATGTTTAATTTGCAGAAAATGGCTTCGAGAGGTCAAAACGGGAAAAACAAGCTGTTAAGGGCAATTCGATAATTATGAACAGTGCTTGGCGCCGGGGCGCAGTGTCAAGGCATGAAGATGGCGCCGGGGCGCAGGTCGGTAATTCTAGTTGTCCGATACCGCGTGAAGCAATTCGAATCTGAGTTGGAAGCTAGTTTTTGCAGTTGACTTAGAGATGGATTATAGGACTTCAAGTCAGCCACGAAGGAAGATATAGGAAAGAAAGCAAGGATTAGGGAGATACACGGTTTTGAGCTATCAGATTCGAGGATTTCTAAAGCAAGGAACACAGCAGTGAAGGAGCAGGAAGCGAGAAACTTTAATAGAGTTTTCTCTAATTCCTTTTCTTTTATCTTCTGAATTTTGATGAATTTTAATATTAATTTGATTTTGGTTTTCATGACGATGTGTAACTAAATTCTTCTTTAGGATTGCAATGGAACCGTTAGTTGAACTTTAATTAAATTGTCTTAGTTTCAATTATTTGATCAATTGTTGGATTGGTTGTTATATCTCGTATTAATTTATAATTGTCTGATCAACAGTTATTTGATTTCTTAGATGGAATTGACGAAGAAAATCTAGGAATAGATCTGGGTATAATAACGTGTGACTTTGTTATTTTTCTTAGGAAGAGTATCATGATAGTATATAGGATGCGAATACCTATAGACCACACGTAACATATTGAGAGTTTGATCTTAATGAGTCTGCTTTAATGAATTTTGCATAGAATTATAGCATTATAAGTTGGAGTGGATCTTTTTATTAGTTATCGACGGAGATTAGTGAATAGATAAGTGATCTCAGTTAACAATCCATATGATTAAGTAATTGGAATTAAGATAATGACATTATTGTGATCCAACGGGGAAATCGTAATCTTAAAGCCTTTTATTATCTGATAAATCATTCTCATTAGTTAATTAGTTAGTTTAAATCCAATTTCGATTTTAAGTAGTTCATAATTCAAGTTTGCTAAAGTTTAATTAGAATTGAATTAATATAAAATTAATAGTTAGCATAATTGTTAGTAATTGTTCCTCGTGGGTTCGACAACCTTATTTCTACTATATTACTTGATTGACCGCGTATACTTGCGTGTGAATTCCTTATATCTAAATCGGACAACAATGCCTGATTTTGTAAGCACGTCGAAAATCACCAAAAAAACACGAGCAATCTGCACAATTAACAACCACACTGAGAGGAGCCTGACGACTTGGGCTATCGGGGGATAGCCCCGGTGTGAAAATAAGTACAAATCAAAAGCCTAAACAATGATGAGAATTAAATTGTTGGAAACCAATAAAATTCTGTATGTAAATTTTGTGTATGTACCGTGATCCTTGCTTATGGTTGTATTTATAGTTGTTTTAGTCCACCCGAGGCCAATTATGAGTGAAATTTCTTGTCCAATTCTCTTTATAATTGTAATTAATTAATTGACTGAGTTATTTCCAAATTAAACTTCCTTGTTGCACCAAATAAGGAACCTCAATCCAATTATGATTTGGACTTTGACACTCTTTATTCAAGCTGCCAGAATTAACTGTAATGGGCCGACCCAAGTCATGGCTCAATGACCAACACCGGATCCGAGTCATAATAAAATAAATAAATTGGGTTTCACCTTAACTAGGCCCAAATATGTATATCCCAACATTCGTGTATTTTATGTGGGTTTGAATTTTATGAAGATAAATTTATAGTATTTTACTGTATTTGTTATAACAATTGTTACATTTTAACTCTAGTATTCTATTTGCGGGTCAATATAAATGTAACATTTGTCACAAGCACTGCAACAAAAAGTTATAAACTTCATGTTGGTCGAGAATTAAATATGACAATTTCATGAAATTCGGATCTATCTTATACGATATGGCACTGAGAATTTCTTACTTTTATTTGAAAGTGGATATATATTCATAACTATTCGGATCTAGCTTATACGATATGACACTGAGAATTTCTTACTTTTATTTGAAAGTGGATATATATTCATAACTACCACTGAGCTAGCATCACAAAATTAAGTTACACTACTAGCACTAATAACGAGTACTTGAACTTTGCGGTGGATATATGGCACCGAAATATGCGATGCTTGAACTTTGCGGTGGATATATGGCACCGAAATATGCGATGCATTGGTTCTAGAAATAGTAAGTGGTCGAAAAAACAACTCTTTCGAAAATGGAGAGAAAGTGGAGGACCTCGCTAGCTATGCAAGTACAAAAATGCACATAATATACTTGATCCCTCAATTTCAATTAAAATAAAAAACTTTTTAAAATAAATGTAATTATTTAAAACTCATGCAAAAACTATCTATATTCATTTAATTTTACTAAATATAATGATATATACTGTAATACTATCTTAAAAGTATTACAAATATAAGATGTATTATTTGGTAATTATTAAAATTCATTAACAATTTGGAACATGGAGAGTATTATATACTCCCTCCATTCTAAATTATTTGATCATCATTGACTTTTGAAAATCAATTTAAAATATTTTAAAACTCAAAATTAAGATTTTTTAATATCTATAAAACATTCAAACTTACAATGAGTAATAATTTTTAAATAATTTATAATATTCGTCGTTGTATGAATTAAATTAACTTTAAAAAGTGAACAATGATCAAATAATATAAATATATACTTTCTATCAACATATTGATTCTAGCATCTATATATTCTTCATGATTAAAATCTTCAAGGCTTAGAAAAATAGGCGCGGTGGAACTGCTTCAAATGTGATTGATCCTACATTGCGGACCGGTTAAATTCGAATATGGGATATATTGAGATGTATTCGTATCGGTTCGCTATGTGTACAATAAAATGTAGCTGCTAGACCAACCTTGGCCTCAGTTGTTCTCAAGCTCAATAGTTACTCTCCTAGCCTCGCAGAACCCTCAAAGCTTGTACGTTTCCTGCACAATAACACGGATAATTCTGAGACAAGATAATTGAATCAATCAACCTCTGACTCTATAAATGAGGCTTCAATAACCGAGTTGTATCCGCGTTAGAGTTTTGAGTGGCTAGGCTATTTAATATTATGACAGTGTATTTAATTTTATTTCATGATTTATTTTCTTGCTGGATTCATGTATTACTTTATTTATTTAATTAGAGGTATTGTTATTCTTTTAATTCTGTTATTGTAACAGAAACTTTTCCACCTATACACACACACACACACACACAAAAGTCTATATCAAAAAAATTCTCTCATGGAATACAAACATAATTATTACAGGCCATTTTCACCTTTAGTCCTTAAACATTTGTTTCCGCATATTTGGTCCACAAACTTCTTATATTTTTTTAACCTTACTCAAATCAGACCAAATCAGATAAAATCCCTAAAAAATTAACAGATTGTATCCATGTTTTGTTAACGACAAACACGCGCGCATATTTTTTGGGATATATTGTCTCGTCATAATAAAACACAACTAAAAATTATTAAAATACTAATAATAATATTATAAATTAATTAAAGAGTGCTACTAATATAGAAGTTTTTGGCTCGAATTGTTAACTAGTCTTATAAATTTTGACTTTGAAATTATTTATAATTAATTTTTAAAAATTAATAATGATTTTATAATTTAAAATAAAAAGAGTATCTAAATCACTAAAATTTGACGGGTAAATAATTAGGAAAGAAAAGAGTAGTTAAATCACTCTCACCCTCTCTGTTTTTTTCTTTTCTTTTTCGATCCGTAGAAGCATATTCAAAGAGAGACACCAAGGGGGTAGTAATCGTTTGCATAGCCTTGATCATACTCCTCTCAACAAGATTAATATGAACTTTCACATTTATTACTATTATTTATAATTAAATAAATTATTTTTGAATTAATTTTTGAAGTGTCTAATGTATTAAAATAATACTGTAAAAAAACTGGCAAAATATTTAGAATATATCAAGTGAATAATTATGTCAGCCTTTTTAATAAAATTATGGAAGAAACATACAAATTTATTTTAACTTTTTCAATCAAATTAATTAATTTTGTATTATTATTATAAAAGTTTAGGTTAAAATATTATAAAATATAATTTGTTATTAACTTTAATTTTTACAGTAGCAAAAAAAACATGTTGGTTGGTTTGATTTTTGGATATTCTAAAATAATTTTTAAGAATATAATGTTTAATCTATTAAAAAAATAATATGTTAATTAAATTAATAACACTTGTAAAGTTGTTTGGTCTGATTTTTTCCATGAAGTCTAGTATTCCTAATGAATTTAGGAATTATCCACCATCCAATACATTCCACGTGGACATATCTCCGATTAACAACGGATTCCATTATTGTTTTGGAAATGTAATCACCACGAGATTAAAACTTGGTACATCTCTTCGGTTTGAAAAATTACTCGATGGTCTTGGGTAATATTATGTGGTATTTCAAGTTAATAATTTTTTTTTATTTTAGTAGTGTCTCACTATTTATAGTTATGAGATACTAAAATAAAGAAATTCTATTAATTTAGAACATTATATGACGTTTTCTCAAAACCACTAAATAATTACTCTTTGGATTTAAACTGCACAAACCCAACAAGAACTACGTCCATATGTATCACAAGATAAGCGCTTATGAGAAAATCTAGCAGCCTAGTATTTCCCCTGTGCCAAGGATCCAACGTGTCTGTTGAGATGATGATGCCCAAAATGTTGCCCCCAGTTTATCACGAACCTCCTGGCAGACCAAAAAAAATTAGAAAAAGAAGTTATGGTGAACAAGTCAAAGAAGGGACGCTTGGAAAAAGGCATCAAAAAACTGTGAGCTGTATGAGGTGATGGGAATATGGACACAATAAAAAAGGGTGTACCAAAACTGATTTTAAGGCAGCAGAAACTCAAAAGTTGATTAAACCTCGGCAAAATTAAGCTTTTTCGGGAAAGAAAAGCAATATTGATTTGGTAGAATGTCAAGAAGGTCGAAAGTTGAAAAGCACCAACTAATTCCCCATGCATCTTTTCAGCTAAACTTGGATACTCCCAATTCAATCAACCATGGATCGTCTGGCCTAACTTAATTCAAAATAATGAACTATCAAAGTCGTGTGGCCAAAGCAATTGGCATGTTAATGTGTTCTTCTTGTGTTATCATCGACTTTTAGGATATTCAAAAAGTTAAAAGACATGCACAACGGACATGACAAAAATTTGGGAAAAAGTTTAACCAAAAGAATGGAAATGAACCAAAACGTTAATTTGGAGGACAAAAGTGTCATTTTCACCAATCAATTAAAGGGACAAATATTCGATTCAGGCTTTTCTAATTACCAAATCTATCAAGTCGAGAGATTAAAGCACAGACTTTTTTGCAACGTTCTGTTTCCATTTTACACGGATAATTAGTTCAAAGTTTCACCTTTAAAATGAAAGTCTATCTTCTTGATCGCAATTTAGGTACGTTCTTGTCCTTGTAGATTAGTCAAGTTTCTCCTTGATGCACGCCAATTTCTTGAATAAGTGGACGTTTTACTTTCAACATCATGCAATTTAATTTGTATACTATTCAAAGTAATAAAGCAAACCCCTTCTCATACTTTAAGTTCATCATCATTTTTTCTTCGGCTTAAGTATAGCACCTTTAAGTTTTACGCTTTTTCCAACATTAACCCTAGTGTTTCAACATTAAGTCATCAAACCTTGATGTTTTTAAAAAATTTATGAATAAAATCTTTTGACCACCAGATTTAACATTCTTACCAAATAAGTCACGGGACTCAAAATAAAAAAAGTATAAAAGTTATCCATCAAGATATGAAAGCTAGCAATGTTTTGATAGATGCAACGATAAATCCAAAAATTTCAAATTTTGGCATAGCAAGATTGTTCACCATGAATGAAACTAAGGAAATACAATTAGAATTGTGAGAACCTGGTAAGTGTTATTATATTTTGTACGAATTTGAATTTCATGAAATTATATTTGTGACACTTTTGATCAGTACGAAGTTTATAGCTTTTTGCTATATTTGTTATAGTAACTTTTCATTTTAGTTATAGCTCTCTATTTGTGAGTCATCATAAATGCACTATATTCTATATATAAGCTATGCAACAAAACAAAAAAAAAAACTGTATAAGCTTTGTATTGGTTAATATATGAGACAATTTCATAAAATCCGGTTCCATTTTATGTGATATGGCAATGATAATTCCTTACTTTTATTTGAAAATCGATATATATATATATATATATATATATATATATATATGACAGAGGTAGCATCACAAAATTAAGTTACATGAAAATAACAAAAATATGGGCTTGGTTTCAAGTACTAAATTTAATTTAGCACAATCCTCGATTTAGCATTAATAATATATACTTAAATTTTGAAGTGGATATATGGTACCGGATTATGCAATGTATGGCTAGTTTTCAGTTTTCAGTTAAATTTGATGTCGTTAATTTTGATATAGTAGTTCTAGAGATAGTAAGAGTCCGATGAACAGCTTTTTACGAAATGGAGAGAATGTAGAGGACCTTGTAAGCTAGGTAAGTATAAAAATATCTAAAAATTAAAACATTGGGGTTTAAGTCATAGAGTACCTAGCCAGAAGATTTTATTTAAATAGTTTTAATATATTTATTTATAATGTAATTCATATTAATTAAATCAAATTGTATTATAATATGGAGTTTACATTTTAAATAATCAAATTGTCACAATAATTGACAATGTTAAATTTTAATACTTAAGAAATTATTTATTCAAATAAATACATTGAATATAATTGACAATATTAAATTTTATTTCTTAAAAAATATTTATACAAATAAAAACATTGAATATAATTGATAATTTTAAATTTTATAACTTAAAAAATTATTTATAAAAATAAATACATTAAATATAGTTGACAATGTTAAATTTTATTACTTAAAAAATTATTTATACGAATAAATATATTGAAACTATTCAAATTTAACTAAAGTAAATGTATCTAGGACATTCCTCATACAGTTATTAAGAGTAGAGATAAATATTTAATTTTTCTCTCATACAGTTAATAAGAGTAGTGGCATGTATGTTTTCTTTGTATTAAATCTCGCATTAAACAATAAAAGATGAATTTATTAAAATAATATCCGTAACAACTATTTAATATAAATCAGTAAAATCACTATCTCTCCATATAAAACGATAATATTTGAGAAACATGAAGAAGTTTTATTTGAAAACTTCAGTTTCACCGACAATTTCGTCCAACGCGTTTTTATTTTAAATTAGTAAACGTTGAAATGGATGGAAGTGCTCAAGACAAGAAAACCTTGGCCAAAAAAGAAAGCAATTTATTTTATAACATGCCAGAAGGCCAAAAGTTGAAAACCACTGCATCTTTTGACCATAACGTAGTTCATTAACTATCGAAGTCATGGGTCAACCACAGGAATGACCAAGGCACAACTATGTACGCTACATTTTAGGCATAAATTTTTGGCTGACTTACAAATTTGTCCCCTTCAAATTGTTATCGAATTTCAAAGCGACCACTTAATTGATAGAAGTAACACTTTCAAGTATCGGTGTTTTTATTATAGATTGCCATTTCAATTATTGTTTCCCCAATTAAAACGAAAATATAATTCCTAATTCCATTTCAATTATCATCTGTGCTCCTTGTTAATTTTAACAAAAATACATAATATGCAATAATTATCTTGTTAGGTTATGTTTATTTGTAAAAAAATTTATTTGGGATTAAACTATTTGTATTAATTTAACATTATTTTAGAATATTTTATCCCTTGATGAGGGATTAATAATCCTTTAAATAGTCCTATGGACTATTTTTTTTTATCATTCATAAGGCTATTTATGAATGATTATATAACCACATAATGAATATGTGATTAATAGTCCCTCTCATTTTAAACTATTAATGACTTTATGGGATTAATAATCCAACATTAATGGACTAATAAATCCAAACATATATTTTTGCAAACAAACATAATCTTTAATATCTAATTACCAAAATAATTACTTTGGACTTTTTCTAATTTCATAGGTCTTTCAAGTCGTGATGCAATTTAATTTGCAAGTCAATTTCTTGAATAAGTAGCAATTTAATTTTCAACATCATGCAATTTAATTTGTATACTTTTCAAAGTAATAAAAACTCGCAATACTTCAACTTTAAGTTAATCATCATTTTTCTTCACCATTTCATTTCTTGTAGCTATATATTGAAATGACTTTTAGGATATTAAATAGTTAAAAGACATGTACAACGCACATGACACAAATTTGGGAAAAAGTTTAACCAAAAGAATGGAAATGAACCAAAATGTTAATTTGGAGGACAAAAGTGTCATTTTCACCAATCAATTAAAGGGACTAATATCCAATTCAGGCTTTTCTAATTACCAAATCTATCAAGTCGAGAGTAAACCAGAGTCTCATAAGACCAAAGTGCACAGACTTTTTTGCTACGTTCTGTTACCATTTTATTGTTCCCCTTCGTTAATTTTGTCACCCGAGTTACACGCATAATTAGTTCAAAGTTTCACCTTTAAAATGAAAGTCTATCTTCTTGATCGCAATTTAATTTGTATACTATTCAAAGTAATAAAGCAAACCCCTTCTCATACTTCGACTTTAAGTTCATCATCATTTTTTCTTCGGTTCAAGTATAGTACCTTTAAGTTTTACGCTTTTTCCAACATTAACCCTAGTGTTTCAACATTAAATCATCAAACCTTGATGTTTTAAAAAAAATTATGAATAAAATCTTTTGACCACCAGATTTAACATTTCTTATCAAATAAGTCACATGACTCAAAATAAAAAATGTATGAAAGTTATCCTTATCCATCAAGATATGAAAGCTAGCAATGTTTTGATAGATGCAAAGATAAATCCAAAAATTTCAGATTTTGGCATAGCAAGATTGTTCACCATAAATGAAACTAAGGAAATACAAGTAGAATTGTGGGAATCTAGCAAGTGTCGGTATATTTTATACAAATTTGAATTTCATGAAATTATAATTGTCACATTCTTGATCAGTACGAAGTTTATAGCTTTGCTTTTTGCTATTTTTGTTATAGTAACTTTTACGTTTACGTATATACATGTACGTATACATACATATAGATACATATGCACAACTAACACAGAGCTACTAGCATCACAAAATTAAGTTACATGAAAATAACAAAAATATGGGCTTGGTTTCAGGTACTAAATTTAATTTAGCACAATCCTCGATTTAGCATTAATAATATGTACATAAATTTTGAAGAGGATATATATATATATATGGTACCGCCCGGAATATGCAATGCATGACTAGTTTTCAGTTAAATTTGATGTCGTTAATTTTGATGTATTAGTTCTAAAGATAGTAAGTAGTCCAAAGAACAACTGTGACTCCTCAAAATCACTATACTTGTTATAGCTGACTTGGTGCTCACTATAAAGACTAAATCAATAGGTTTATAGATGATTTTCTTTATTCATAAACAAAGTTCTCATCTTAATTCCCAAAGATCTTTCATTATTTTATATCAAGTCCTTGTAATCGATACAAGAGAGTTAATACTCAATCATAACATTTTATCCTTAAGATTTAAATATTCTATAACTTTACATGTTCTAACATTCATGGCATTAAATCATTAGGAGGGCTTGATAGGACTAAATTATACGATATTTTTATTCCCTAATACTTAGTTTTTATATTTATTGTGTGCTTAAATGTTTAATTATTTAGCTTATTTTGATTTTAATAGGTTTTATAGGATTTTAGTTAATTTAGGTAATTTTATAGTGTTTTTATATTTCTTTTTATTTATGTGCTTTTATTTATTTTAGGTGTTTTATTTATTATTATGTGTTTTTAGGATTTTTAGTATCTTTATATTATTTTTATTTATTTTTATATTTTATTTTGTAGGAAAATAAGCTTCGGGGGCAAATCTGTAAATTCTGCAAAAGTCTAATGGCATTGTGGTAATTTTAGCAAAATCGGAGGGCAAAAGTGTAAAATCCGCAAAAGACCGGTGGCAGAATCGTAATTAAACCAAAACCTGGGCCGCGCGCAATGCGCGCGCATAAAAGGAGTAAAGAGATGACGTCGTTTGGAGGCGATAGCAGTTCAGCAGCACCGGGGACGAAACGGTGTCGTTTCAGAAGAACTGGAACCCTCCGCGCAATGCGCGGAAGCTCGCTGACGTCACCGGACGCGTTTCCGCGTTGACCGGTTAACTGTGGTGTTAAGGCTGCGTTTGGCTTGCACGGAAATGCTGAAAACGGGATTATTTTAGATTTTTGCTACTTTTTGATTCCAAATTGAATTTTAATTCCAACTTGGGTTAGGATAATAATTATTTTTCTTTTTCTTTTATTTTTAATTGTAAATCCTATTAGGGTTTGGACAAGTTAGAGGCCTATAAATAGAGGTCTATAAATAGAGGGCCAACCTCTCATTATTGAGAAGAAGCTTTTGGGAGATCTTTCTCCTAGTTTCTTGGAGAGAGCTTTTCAACTAATGGGTATTATTTTTATTATGTTTGGTTAATTTTATTTTTCAGTTCCAAAGGGATATTGAACCTTATTTTTAATTAATGTTTTAATTGAGTTTTATTATATATTCCTTTATGCATGAGATTTATTCTTGATGATCTGTTTTAATTGATTAGATGATATTTATTTGATTAATTTGATTTGGCCAGTTGAATTAATTAAGTTTTGTCATATGCTAGATTAAGATTTGATATTAAGTAAACGATATTTTATCTGATCATAAGTAGCAGTTAATAATATTTAATTGTGGTCAAACTTTTGAATATTATTATGGTTATCAATATGGCAAGTTAAATGGTCCGCGATGTTGAGATTGTTGCTTGGAATAATCTAATTCTCTAATTTTTAATGCAACTGTTATATTAAATCTAGACTGATAGTTCTAGGTTGTATGATAGTTAGGGTCTTTTGTGAGCGATTGCTGCATTAGATTTATTATTTAAGGAGGATTTCGGGTAGCTTGGCGATTGTCGGTTATCTAGGATTATTAATTTCAATTGAAGGAAAAGATAAGAATAACTTGATTAATTTGTTGATTAAAATAAGGGGATACTGAACTAAGGACCTGAAGTTTATTTTTATTGATTTTTCTCAGATTTATTTATTATTCAATTTTATTTATTTGTTTAAATTTTAATTAGTTAATTAATAATTCCAAATCCCCCCATTTAATTAGATATTTTTGAAAACATTAGATTTATTAAAATAATTCACTCTTTGTGGGTTCGACTCTTACTTTCACTACTACATTAATATTTTTTCACGGTAAGGTTTTATTTTTGGGTGCCTGCGACAGCATCCCAAATATTGGGACCGAGAATCTCGCGGTGAATGTTTGTATCTTCACCCGTGATAAATGTTTGCATATTTATCTGTGACAAATAGTTGTATCTTTATTCGTTGCAAAATTGTTTTTCCGTACAGAACATTATCCAATTAGTTAAAACCCTCATTCGAAACATATTTGTTTATTGTGATATCTCTTCATATCAATAATCCTACTTATCTGACACTCAAAATAGTAATAACGAGTTATACCTGGGTCCGAGGAACCTTAACGATGGATTTGACCAGTCAACATCGCTTAGTCCTGTCTCGGATATACAACACTCACAAGTTATTTACCGATCCTTATCCAGATAAATAGATCCTTATCAATACTATGTTAAATTTTAACAATTCTAAGTTATATCAAAATAAAGGCTGAACAACATTCTGATGATAATAATTTATATCATTCATTTAATATTCAGTTACATGTTTGTTTATTCGTACTATAATAGTCATTATGACTTATACAAATACAAATAATAAACATGAAAACCTAATATGCGCTTCATCTTTACGTTCATGATCTTCTTAACATTCATCTTTTATCTGTAAATAAGGTTTTATTTGCAAAAGTGAGCACGACAGCTCAGTAAGTTTAACATATAACACATATGCAGTTTATGCTTTCATATAAACTTTAACATGTCTTGACTGAAATTCTCCATTTAATATCATGTATAACTCACATTATAACAATTTATATCACATTGACACACAAAGTGTATAAATCATGTTCATAACTCGTAAACATAACACATAACAGTTAGAAAGTTTGCAACATTAGTTGAAGGGTTCACATAACATCAATCACATAACAACATAATATTACACATCTCATTTATCATTTTAATAATATTACAAAAGTAACACATAGCAAGAATTAGAAGACTTGCCTTAAAACCATTTTAGAATTTTCTCGAGAAATCGTCAAATGCCTACAAAAAGGGTTACGCGACCTCGAATGTTAGTTTAACAAATTTTCCTTTGGAATAAGTCTTAGAATAACTTAACTAGACTATTTCCATAGGTGAAATTAATTAGAATGTTGTCCAACTCAAAAACTCATTTTTAAGCCATTTTTAAAATAAAAAAAATAGGCAACATGTTTGGCTGCTAGACTCCGGCTCTATTAAAAGGCCACAACTTCTTCGTCTTAAAATATTTTTAAGTCGTTCAAAATTTCACGAGTTCGTAACTTCCATCTCTATAACCTTTATTTAGACAAAAGTTGATATTCCTTACTTATTTACACATATTTCGCTAGTAATGGGACCGATCTAAAACTGATTCATATTTCTGACATCTTTTATAGTAACAGCCATAACTTTTGAAAGTAGTATGCCCTCAAGCCAATCACATTTGATGTGATAAGCATATACTTTGTAATCTTGTTCATTTATTAATAAAAGTATCAAGACATTTCTTTATTCATGATTAATTACTTGAATTAATCAAATGGATAAACCCATAGTTTTCGAGCAATGCTTTTAGAACCATGATGAGGATCATGCTAATGAGATCTAAATTCAAGATAGCTTAAAACTAAAATTGTTCCTAATCGTTGGATCACTAAAAAGGGGATTAGTAGATCCGGATAGATTGGTACATACTATGCTTGCTCTTATGAAGAGGATGATTGATCTCATAATCATTTGTGTAGAGACACTAAAACAAGTATGTAGGTGCTTATTAGAGAATAAGTTCACTGAACGTGACTCGCTCAAGGAACACCTAATGGAGTTTTACTCGTCTGTCAATAGGAGTTCCTTATGTGATAGTCGTACAAGTGATCCTTAGACTTGAGATCATCTTAGTATCCTGTGTGTACTAAGTTATACTTTGACATATTCCTCAAGACCTATTGGTATATCAAAGGATGTGATTGGGTATAATAAGGTACACATGGAGATAGATGAATGATCAACAAAGGATCTACCACTTCTAGTAAATGGAGAGAATGTCCTATGCGATTCAATAAGTGACAACTCAAAAATCCATGGCCAGGGTTGGATGGAATTAGAAAGGAGTTTCTAATTTACATTAACTAGAGTTGTGTATTTGTGAATTGAAATGCATATAATCAAATAAATAAGACTTGACAGAAATTCCGTGTCTTATATTTGATTGGGACATTGTATGGTAGAAGGATTGAATTGTACGATAACTATTTGCTGAAAGGTTCTTTTACGATTAAATGTTGAAATCTATATTATCTGGAAAGTCGACTAATCGCTAAGGGGGCTTACCCTTATTGTGGAATAATTATTTATTCTGAATTAAAGAGTTAATTCGTAATAAATGAATTAGAATTGTTCTAATTTATTTATTATACAACCGGTTTAATATGGAGAACCTAAAGGGTCACACCGCAAAAGAGTAATATTTATTTTAGAATTGGATGGCATAATCGTAATAATAAATTAAGTATATTTAATTTATACTATGGTGATAGAATAAATTAAATAACTTAATATTTATAATTTAGTATTTTAGAAATACTAATTATAAATTAATAAGAGGAGTCTTATTATTATTATTATTATTACTATTATTATTATTACTAATATTATTATTTAGTTCCAAAATGGTTTAGGAATTAATTAATAAATAGTAATATTATTATTAAATAATTAAGTTCCTAAATAATTTAGGAATTATAATTATAATAATTAATTAAGTTACTAAATGGTTTAGTAATTAATTAATAGGTAGTAATATTATTATTAGTAAATAATTAAGTTCCTAAATAGTTTAGGAATTATAATTATAAATAAGCATGCACATATAGAATACTATATTCTACTTGGATTGATTATTGACTTTTATTCTAGTTTGGTTTATTCGAGCCACTAAATAAACCAATTGGTCAAACCTAGGGTGCAAGAATAAATTAAATTAAATGTAACTATTACATTTAAATTTGGGCTCCATTACAAATGGGTCTTCATGCGCTCCTTGCTTCTTTGCTCCAATTCTTCAAAATAATTCTAACTAATCCTATTACAAATTATTTACAATAAATAGAAACCTTGATCAACAGTCAAGGGGAAGTACATAGGAGGGAGATAGAATTATACATAAGAAAAATTAGAAAGACGAGGTACGTAGACCACATTTATTAAAACCCATTCATTCATGCATTTAATTAAAATTAAATCCAATCACATTGGTCAATAGTCCATAATCAATCCCATTTATTATCATATATATCAACATATATATTAATAAATAATATTCATCTCATGAATTAAATAAAACATTCCATATATGTATTGGTATCATTTAATGGGCAAGATGATGCAAAGGTGGCTCAATGCATCATGCTCGCATCCATAAGTATCGAGTTACAACGTCAACACGAGAAAATGGATGCACCTACTATATTGCTGCACATTCAATAGTTGTATGGTGAGCAAAGTAGGTCAATTAGATATAAGATATCTAAGGAGCTCTTTCGATCTATAATAACCAATGGCACTACAGTAAAAGACACATGTCCTAAAGATGATCAATTGGATTGATCAATTAGGACAACCAGTTTTGTCAAGGATGGAGAGTTGAGTCAAGATTCGATCTTGCAGTCACTCACTGACTCTAATTCACAATATGTTGTGAACTTCAAACGTTATTAAGCTAGAAGTCATTTAACTGATTTGCTTAAATATGTTGAAGACTGTTGAGAGTCACTTTTCTTCCTAGTAAAACCAAGTCTTACTCGTAGATGAATCTTCTAAGCGGAGGAAGATGACCAAAAGTATTTCTGAGGAGTCAGAAAGAGTAGAAGGCAAAAGAAAGGTTAAACAAATGACGTAAAATAAAAGTGATCCCGAAGGCAAAGAAGTTTGCTTTCATTGCGATAAGCTGGGACACTGGAAGAACAACTACAAGAGAGTTGTAGTAGTTAAGTAGAAGAAGTTTAGTGAAGCTTCAACTACAGATATAGATTTGTTCATAATGAAATAGAACTTTCTATAAGTCAAGTTCTACTTAGGTATTAGATACCGAATTGTGGTCTCACATATGCAAGTCGTTGCAGAGACTAAGCAGAAGTAGAAAGCTAAATAAATGATAAGTAATCATGTGTTGGGGAATGAAGTAAAGGTTG
Source organism: Hedera helix (assembly GCA_947179155.2). Taxonomy (NCBI): domain Eukaryota; kingdom Viridiplantae; phylum Streptophyta; class Magnoliopsida; order Apiales; family Araliaceae; genus Hedera; species Hedera helix. The sequence goes on from OX359278.1 coordinate 11,732,050, forward strand.
CTGCATTAGCCATGAAAACTTATAGTTTAGCACTCCTACGGGCAAACCTATTAAGTTAGTAAGTTGTTACTATATTCCAGTTCTTAGAAACATTATTTCAGTTCCATGTGATGACAAGGAAGGGTTTTTGACATTATAATAATGAACAATCGTTGTTCTATTTATAATGATAATGTTTTATTTAGAACTGGTTGATTACTTAATGGATTTTGTATACTTGACTTACATGAAAATTATTTCAAATTGAACAAACTAAAATCAAAAAGATGATATGAATCATACATTCATGCAATGCTGTTAACTCGGTCATGTTAATGAAACAAGACTAAACAAGTTGTATAAAGATAAACTTTTAAAGTTTTTTGATTATGAATCAAATACAATTTGTGAATCTTGTATCATGAAAATATGACTAAATCTCCATTTAGTGGACATGGAGAGCGAGTTACGGAGTTGTTAGAGATGGTACACACAGTGGTGTGTGGGACCTATGACAACAAATGCAAGAGGAGAGTATTCATTCATTACTTTCACTAATGATTCTAGATTTTGATATATGTATTTAATGAAATACAAATCCAAATCGTTTGAAATGTTCAAAGAATTCAAAAGTGAAGTATAGAAACTAAATGCCAAAAGTATTAAAGTTCTTCGATTAGATCGAGAAGGGAATACTTAAAGCAGTAAGTTTCTAGATCATCTCAAGCGAAATGGTATTCTCATAGAATGGACATGGTGATGATCCATAATGAGTATTACTGATCTTCCAGTATCCATCTAGGGTTATGCTCTAGAAATGATCGCATATCTACTAAATAAGATACCTTCAAATTCCTTCCCTAAGACTTCATATGAGTCATGGATAGGGAGGAAACCAAGTCTTAAGCATGTTAAGATTTGAATTGTTCAGCTTGTGTCAAAAGGTTTGACATGATAAGCTAGGGACAAGATCTGATAAGTGTAAACTTGTGGGATATCCTAAAGAAAGTTTAGGGTATCACTTCTATAATCCGACTAACTAAAAGGTGTTTGTTTGAAACACGCTGCCTTATAGGAAAATGAGTTTTTCCTTAAAGGGTTAGTGGGAGTAAAATAGATCTTGAAGAAGTTCAAGAACCACAAAACACTACAGATAAAATGAAGGAATCTGTACAAGTAGATAAACCTATTGTACCACAACCAAGTCGTAAATCTGGTTTAGTACCGAAGATACCTGAATGGTATGGATTCATCATAGATGATGATGATAAGGTAGACATCATAGTGGATGATGATCTAGATATATACGATGAGGTATGAGTGTTAGATACTCAAGAGAAATGGCTGATGACCATAAAATCCGAAATGGGTCTTTGGAGAAAGACTAAAGCAGATGGCTAGGTGTAGACCTATAAGACTTGACTAGTGGTAAAAAGATTTCAACCAAGGTCAATGAGTTGACTATGATGAAATTTTTCACTAGTGAAAATGCATATATCCATTCGGATTTTACTTGCAGTTGCAGCTTACTATACAAAAGGGTGTATGTATGATACAACCAAGAGAATTTGTCTCCATATAGATGGAGCAAATCAAGTATGTAAGTTACAATGATCCAATTATGAATTGAAGCAAGTTTCTCGAAGATAGAACATCCGTTTTTTATGAGACAATCAAAAGAGTTTGATTTTATCAAAGACAAGGATGAACCAAGTATGTACAAAGGTTAGTGGGAGCACTGTGACATTCATAATATTATATGTTGATATAATATCAATAAGGAATGACATACTGATGCTACAATCAGTAAAGATGTGGTTGTCTAAAACTTCTCCATTAAGGACTTGGGAGAAGCGTCCTAACATTCTATTTAGGATAAAGGTCTATAGAGATAGATCATAAAAGATGCTCGGCTTGACCCAAGGGACTTACATTGATTCGTCGAATGTACTAGACTTGATATTGCTTATGTATGATAAGTAGATATCAGTTTAATTATGGAGAAGAACATTAGAAAAGAGTTTCTAATGATGGGTCTGATATAAAACTAAAGGGTTTAACAAACTCAAGTTTGTTCAAACTAACCAAGATAACAACATATCCGTTTCAGGTAATATGATTACCGTAAATGGTGCTGCAGTGAGTTGGAAAAGTTCCAAACAGCAAAGAGTTGCTGATTTAGTGACAAAGACATAGTAAAATAACTATAAGTAAGTTGCAAAGGTGATTGTTTGGTTAAACAAGTTCATTACAGAACTTATAATGGTTCCTAACATTAAAGGAGTTTAATTCGCCAAGGAACCTAGGTCTCATCTGAAATCCAAACGTGTGTTGCGGCACTTTTATATGATTAGATGAATCATTGAAAAGGAGGCGACATCATAAAGATGGTAGACTCTTAGAACAACATTACAGATCCATTAATTAAAGCATTTACTAAGCAATTTGTACGCCACTTAGAGAAGAATGGTATGACGATACCAAAGGGCGATTGACTTTAGTGCAAGTGGGAGATTGAAAGTAGTATGCCCTCAAGCCAATCACATTTGATGTGATAAGCATATACTTTGTAATCTTGTTCATTTATTAATAAAAGTATCAAGGCATTTCTTTATTCATGATTAATTACTTGAATTAATCAAATGGATAAACCCATAGTTTTCGAGCAATGCTTTTAGAACCATGATGAGGATCATGCTAATGAGATCTAAATTCAAGATAGCTCAAAACTAAAATTGTTCCTAATCGTTGGATCACTAAAAAGGGGATTAGTAGATCCGGATAGATTGGTACATACTATGCTTGCTCTTATGAAGAGGATGATTGATCTCATAATCATTTGTGTAGAGACACTAAAACAAGTATGTAGGTGCTTATTAGAGAATAAGTTCACTGAACGTGACTCGCTCAAGGAACACCTAATGGAGTTTTACTCGTCTGTCAATAGGAGTTCCTTATGTGATAGTCGTACAAGTGATCCTTAGACTTGAGATCATCTTAGTATCCTGTGTGTACTAAGTTATACTTTGACATATTCCTCAAGACCTATTGGTATATCAAAGGATGTGATTGGGTATAATAAGGTACACATGGAGATAGATGAATGATCAACAAAGGATCTACCACTTCTAGTAAATGGAGAGAATGTCCTATGCGATTCAATAAGTGACAACTCAAAAATCCATGGCCAGGGTTGGATGGAATTAGAAAGGAGTTTCTAATTTACATTAACTAGAGTTGTGTATTTGTGAATTGAAATGCATATAATCAAATAAATAAGACTTGACAGAAATTCCGTGTCTTATATTTGATTGGGACATTGTGTGGTAGAAGGATTGAATTGTACGGTAACTATTTGCTGAAAGGTTCTTTTACGATTAAATGTTGAAATCTATATTATCTGGAAAGTTGACTAATCGCTAAGGAGGCTTACCCTTATTGTGGAATAATTATTTATTCTGAATTAAAGAGTTAATTCGTAATAAATGAATTAGAATTGTTCTAATTTATTTATTATACAACCGGTTTAATATGGAGAACCTAAAGGGTCACACCGCAAAAGAGTAATATTTATTTTAGAATTGGATGGCATAATCGTAATAATAAATTAAGTATATTTAATTTATACTATGGTGATAGAATAAATTAAATAACTTAATATTTATAATTTAGTATTTTAGAAATACTAATTATAAATTAATAAGAGGAGTCTTATTATTATTATTATTACTATTATTATTATTACTAGTATTATTATTTAGTTCCTAAATGGTTTAGGAATTAATTAATAAATAGTAATATTATTATTAAATAATTAAGTTCTTAAATAATTTAGGAATTATAATTATAATAATTAATTAAGTTACTAAATGGTTTAGTAATTAATTAATAAGTAGTAATATTATTATTAGTAAATAATTAAGTTCCTAAATAGTTTAGGAATTATAATTATAATAATTAATTAAGTTACTAAATGGTTTAGTAATTAATTAATAAGAAGTACTCTCATTATTAAATAATTAAGTTCTTAAATAGTTTAGGAATTATAATTAATTAATTTAGTTCCTAATTAAATTGGGAATTAAATTAAAACCCTAATCCTAAATAGTTTAGGAGGGTTGACTAGATCTATAAATAAGAGGAGTCTTATCATAGATCAAGGTTACATACTCTTTCATTAGATTAATAGAGAGAGTACTCCATAATTCTCTAGATCTAAGAGTTAGAGAGAGAGAGAAAGAATTAGGGCTAGCCACCCATGGTTTGGAGAAACAAAGATCCACTTCTTTAATTCATAGATCTCTTGGTGGATCACCTCTAGAGGCTCAACACTTGGGGAGCTAACATTGATCCGTGGAATCTAATCGGTGAATTTGAAGAAGAACATGAAGGATTAAAGGGAGATGAACTTGTACCCGTGGAAGCTTAGTTCTACAAAGGTATAAATTCTTTTATCATTTCTCAATTAATAATAGTCGCATAAGAAAGATCCGGGTTATTGGTTTGTACAAAAATTTTAAAATCTGATTTTTATTGCTTCCGTTGCGCTTATATAATTTGATTATATGTATGCCATAATTTTTGCAAACCAACAACTTTGTCATACGAAAACATTTTTGAGTGATTATTGAGTCTAAATTGCTTAGAATTTCATGATATACAACTTTCTTTTAGGTTGCTAAGGTATATTCCAAACTTAAAAATTTGGAAATCGGTAAAAACAGTCTACGAGTATATTAGACTTATCTTTCTTTGATCCGATTGGTAAAACATGATACCTCAAGCATTAATTTGCTAAGATAACATGTTATAACACTCCATAATACTTCATAACATAAAAATGACAAAATCATAAACCTACTTATGTACGATTTATGACTTTTACTCAAGAACACAAAGAACGAATCGAAGAACACGAAGAACAAAGTTTCATCGTTCTTCGTTTCGACTACTAAAACTTGATGCCACAAGCATAATTTAGCAAAGTCATCATGCTTCATCGTCCATAACACTTAATTACAAAATCATAAGCATACTTATATAGAAAATTATGACTTTTGCTCAAGAACATACGAAGAATACGAAGAATGAAAAATTGTACATAGTAACGACTTAGGTTCTTGAGCTTTTGTATTTCATACTTGAAATAATTTGAGCATTATAACTACTTACATATGTGATTATAACACTTTATAATTGACAAAATTTGGTCATTATAATGACTTGTTTACTTGATTATAACAATTTATAATTATTGCTCAAGAACACACGAAGAACACGGAGAATGAAAATCGTACATGGCTACGACGTACGTTATTGGGCTTTAAACTATGAAATAAAATTCGACATAATAACGAATTGCTCAAGTCATAAGGAACACGGAAAACGAAAAATCGTACATAGCTACGACTTACGACTTATGTTCTTGAGCCTCAATAAAATAAGAAATTTAAGCATAATAACGATTAAGAATCGTACATTTTATTATTGTAAGCTTTAACTATTTCTTTGCAATTTTCTTGAATTATAACTATGTAGAATATATATAGAGAGTATTTCTGCTCTTGAATTTGCTCTTGAAAATGATGAGAAAAATGAAGAGCTTAGCTTCCTATTTATAGAAAAATCAAGTTTCATTAATCGCATTTTTACCCCGGCTTATTACACTTTGCACCATCGCGCTTGCATCATCACTTACATCACCCTTCTTCTGATTGGTCGATTCATTTGCACTTGGATTTAGTTCCAAACAAATTGTGCTAGTTCTTTTCCAGTTAGAGTAATCGTGCTAATTTTCCCTAGTTTGGTTACACGAACTTAGTTACACATAACCTAGTTTGATTTCAACTAATTAATTAAATGGTATAATACATTAGTATTTATACGTATTTTCTACGTATAATACATCGTATAATATTCGTATTCTACTGGTATTATATCTCGTATTAATCATGTATTAATCTCGTATAATCTTCTGTATAATTCTCGTATTATACATTACAGTATACTTGTATTATTCATCGTATTCTTTCTGTATTCATTACGTATTCGTCCCGTATACCTAAATAGTAATCTTCGAAAACTATTTTTGGTAAAAAAATTATTGGTCAAAATGCATCTACCGTCAATAAAAATGCTATTCATGAATGTGAATTTTTAAAATTCGGAAGAAATTTTTTCCAAATGAATAGTGTTTTACACGTTTTTTGAGTAAAACTTTTATTGGCTAAATAACATTTATACTTCATATAAACGTTATTTCGTGAAATGTAAAAAGTCAAAACGTCAAAAGAACAGTCAAAAAGACGACAAACATTTTCTCGTAAATCATGCATTTCTTATATTTTTTCCCAGAAAATTTTTATTGGTTCCCTGACATCTAAACCTCATATTAACACTATATTGTGAAATACAAGAAGTCCTACGGATGAAGGAAACAGTCAAACGAATGAAAAGTGTTTTTTCGTGAATAGTGCTTTTACACGTTTTTCGAGAAAAATTTTTATTGACTATTTCGTGTTTTCAAAACATGGGAATGATGAATATTGAAACAAAATGTCAATTTGACTTTCACGTTTTGCTCGAGAGCCTATGTTATTTTATAGGGTTTAAACCCTAGGGTTAGGGTTTAACTTTTTTTTCCAATTTAGGTTTTTGGCTTAAATTGACTTCTGATTTTTAATAAGTTGTAAGGTTAACTAATTGAATCAGAACACAAAATTCTACACATAGATAATTCACATAGCACATTTAAAAGCTCAATTCAAGCTTTACTATTCACATAACACAAATTAGATTAAAGATTTTTAACCTATTAAGTATATACGATCGTAGTTTTGAATCGTATTTTATCTTTCAGATAGCTCAAGGTATGTTTGAGTAATCGTTCAAAGGTTTTGAAGTGACAACATTGCTTAGATCTTGTCAGAACATATTTGAAATGTTTGGGATATTACAACAACTCTTTACGAAATGTAGAGAATGTAGAGGACCTTGTAAGCTATGTAAGTACAAAAATATCTAAAAATTAAAACAATGGGGCTTAAGTCGTAGAGGACCTAGCCGAAAATTTTATTTAAATAGTTTCAATATATTTATTTATAATGTAATTCGTATTGATTAAATCAAATTGTATTACAATATAGAGTTTAAATTTTAAATAATCAAATTGTCACAATAATTGACAATGTTAAATTTTATTACTTAAGAAATTATTTAATCAATTAAATACATTGAATATAATTGACAATGTTAAAATTTATTGCTTAAGAAATATTTATACAAATAAATACATTAAATATAATTGATAATTGATAATTTTATTACTTAAAAAATTGTTTATAAAATTAAAAATAAATACATTAAATATAGCTGACAATGTTAAATTTTATTACCTAAGAAATTATTTATACAAATAAATACATTGAAACTATTCAAATCTAAGTAAAGTAGAGGTATTTAGGTCATTCTTCATATAACTGCTAAGAATAGAGGCATGTATTTAATTTTTTTCCTCATACAGTTACTAAAAGTAGCAGCATGTATGTTTTTTGAGTATTAGATCTTGCATTGAACAATGAGAGATGAATTTACTAGAATGGTGTCCATAGTAACTATTTGATATGGATCACTATCCTCCCTATATATAAGTGTGTGTGTGCATTTTTATTATTATTTATGTTTAGATAAACAAAGTTAAGATCAATGCCTCCTAATGTTCGAGCTCTTGGTTCAACTGGTCCCAGGGGTTGAGCCAAGAATTTCAATTGGGGCAGGCTAAGAATATTATAATTCCAAAATTGAGTGGACTATAAAAATAAACATAACAAAAAATAAGAATTTTGTATCTATAGTATGACATTTTAAAGTACACAAAATGTATGACTTTGTGAAATTTCATATATCTAGTCAAGTATGACATAGATTTGTATGTGTATATATATATATACAGTCCTGTTGAAGAGCACTCTATTAAACAACACTCCAATCCTTAACTAACATACCTATAAAAAGCCCGAAAAAATAGGGGACTGTTCTTCCGATTTTTTTTATTTTTTATCAGAGGCTTGTAGTGCTCTTACGTTTCTCTCTCCTCAAGCAAAAAAAACTCTTTCTCTCTCCTCAACCAAAAATTCCTGAAGAACAAGAGGAAGGATAGCAACATAGATCTGAAGAACTCATCTTTCCTTAGCAAAACTCATATACCAAAATAACATAATACAGAAAGCTACTGATTGAAAGCAGTCCGCAAGGGTCGTCATCTTCAAATCATCACTGTATAACAATTGGGCGAGAAATCAATTATTTAAAATCGTAATTTTTTTTAATTGTTCTAAAGCGTTTATAAATCGTTAGTATTAATTTATAAATCGTTCACAGCCAATAAGAGTTAACGTTTTTTTTAGTTATTTAAAATCATTATTCCCAAGAGTTCACGTTTGCTTTTCAAATTATAAGTTAAACGAAAAAAAAAATCTGGAAATTGGAAAATTTACACAGCTTAAAAAGTACTGAACATGGCATACCCCAACTCCTATAAAGAAGATACCAACTAAACAAACCCAACTCCTATAAACAGAAGTCTGATACTACTGCAATTTCAACTGAAGCAACTTCTACATCAATCTCTGATGACGGTCAGACAGTGTTTTGGTTTGAAAATCAAATTTAATATCCTTGATAATCTATGTGGAGTAATTCTTTACATTCTCAAAACAATTTTTGTTATTTCCCCCCCCCCCCCCCCCCCCAAATGGTATGTGATCTGTGGCAGTTTTTATTTTTTTTGTTAGGCACTTTTTTTGAATATTAATTGAAAGAGCCAAATGTGTAAAAACAATTCGATGAATACATTAATTCAATAGAAATATCAGGTAGATTCTCTTTCAGACAGTTGAAGTTTAATTTCCATTAACTTTGTGCACATACATTTATTTTCAGGTTTATTAAAAATGGAAGACATGGACCATAGAATAGGGAGTTGTGAGGATAATGCAGAATTGGATTTAAACAACATATGCAATTTGGAAATAGAAATGGAGAGGGATGATGTGAGTGTAGAGGGGGTGGATGCGAACAACCATAAAACTTTTGTCTACTATCCTCAAGTAGCCAATGAGTTGACGCCTAAGGTACGTCAAGATTTTCAAATATTAGATGATGTTCACACTTTTTACAATACATATGCAATGCATGCTGGTTTTAGTGTGCGAAAGTATAATGAGAAAAAAAGGGTGGGAAGCAATGAGATTTGTCGGAAGGAGTATGTGTATTATAAGCAAGGAAATGGCAAATTATTAGCCAATATGGAAGTAAAAAAGAAAACGTGGATCTACAAAAGAAGGTTGTAGTGCAAGAATCATAGTGGTCAAAAGAAATGAGTTATATGTAGTTAGCAAAATTGAGGAGGGCCATTATCACCCATTGTCAACCCCACATAAGAGGCATCTCTTACGATTGCATCGTAATGTATCAACTGCCCAAAAATCTCCGAGTCAACAACTTGCCATAGTGAATATACCACAATGCCAACAATACAATTTTCTTTTGAGGAGGGCCATTATCACCCATTGTCAACCCCACATAAGAGGCATCTCTTATGATCGCATCGTAATGTATCAACTGTCCAAAAATCTCCGAGTCAACAACTTGCCATAGTGAATATACCACAATGCCAACAATACAATTTTCTTACAGTGTAGGCGGGAGGGTTTGAAAATATTGGTTGCACGTAACGAGATTTGTACAACTTAGAAAGAGACAAGCGCAATGAGTTAAAGGGACATGATGGTGATATGTTAAATGAGTACTTAAAGTTAGAACAACAAAAGAATCCTTTGTTCACTTTCACAATAGACACATACGATGAAAAAAAGATTACTCGTTGTTTTTAGGCCGATGCAACCTGTAGACGGGCTTATAGATTTTATGGTGATGTTGTCATGTTTGATACCACATACAATACTAATCGTTACGGAATGATATTTGCACCACTTATGCGGGTTAACAACCATGGTCAAACTACTATATTTGGTTGTGCTTTTTTAAGTGATGAGACCATATATAGTTTGTTTGGCTTCTGAAGAGATTTTTGGAAGTAATGACAGGTGATGCACCTGAGATGATTATCCCCGATCAGGATCCGGCAATGACAAATGCCATTTCACAGATTCTTCCTAATACATATCATAGGTATTGTAGTTGGCACATTTTGACGAAATTTTCAGAGAAGATTAATTCAATCAAATTCAATGGTTATTATAATGAGTTTTCAGATTGCATTTGGAATTCGAAGACTGTGAAAGAGTTTGACTCCACTTGGGTGGAGCTTGTGGAGAAAAGTGGATTGAATGCTAATAAATGACTACAATAAATGTATGACATCCGTTCTAGATGGGTACCCGCACATGCGAATCATATTTTCTTAGCTGACATGTCAAGTAGTAAACGAGCAGAGAGTTCTCATGCATTTTTTAAAAAATTTGTCTCTAAATAAAATTCTTTGGTGGATTTTATGATTCAATTTGATCGGGGCCTTCAGCAGCAACGACATGTAGAGTTGGTTTCGGATAACAAAGATTTGATTGAGAAGTCGAGAATGAAAATTGGCCATGACTTCTTATTTCAAATGGTTGACATTTATACACATTCAACATATTATAAATTTAAAGATGAGTTGTGTGAGAACTTGAATTATAGGTTTGAACATTTAAAGGAGGATGTCAACTACAATGTGTATAAGATTTACCAAAGGAATGTCAGCAAATTTAAAGTAAGAGAAATTCATTATGACAAATCTTTGGACTATGCAAAATGCACTTGCAAAAAGTTTGAGAGTTTGGGAATCCTATGTCGGCATGTGATATCTTACTTGAATAAGTATCATGATCTTCATAAATTGCCTACATTGTACATTTTGAAGAGGTGGGCAAAGACAACAAAAACAAGTGGTGTAATTGATGATAATGGTGTGGCAATAAAGGATGACAAACCATACTTACTCTTACAGACTCAATTGATTCAACATTCTTTAGATTTGATTGATAGGGTTCTCAGACATGAAGAAGCTACAAATGTTTTAAATGAATGTTTAAATAATGTCGATGACAAAATCAATCAAATTATTGGGAAGAATGATTTGGAAAGAAAGAATGAAATGGAGTATGGTGGAATAAGTGTGTTAAAGTTAGTTAACATGACTTGTACTTATGAACGTAGTTACATTGAGCCGAACGAAGTGTGAGCAAAAGGGTGTGGCAAAAGGCTAAAGGGTGGAAAAGAAAGGGTTATGGAGAAAATAAAAAATCCAAAGGGTAGACGTTGTCATGGATGTGGCAAAGTTGGTGCGATGCACGACAAAGGAAACTGCCCAGTGCTTAATAATCAGTAAGCAAGTTTAACTATTTTGGCTTTGCTATTTGTTTAAAATTGATTTTGCTTTAGATTTATATTTGACTTTCCTATTTGTAAACATTTAGAGTTGGAGCATCAACTGATGATGCTACTCAGGATGCGAGTTTAGATGATGACAGTGATTCACCCACAGGTGCAACACTTCACCTGATATAACAACACTTGTATATTTATGTTTTTGTATTAATTTGTTTTTTTTTTTTTTTTTTTTTTTTTTTTTTTTTTTTTTTTTACAGAATTGGCTTTAGAATTGTAGTAGTCATATCATGGAGTTGTTCCTCACGGTTGTTTATGTTGCTCCTCATGGTACCTGTGTTGTACGACAATTATGAGGACAAAGTGGACTCATTTGTATAGAGGACAAAGAAGGAATATAGGACAATTTAGTATTTGCTACCAGTTTAGAATCATTTGTAATATATCATTATTGTTTAAAAACCTTCTTATTTTATGATTGTGACTTTGATATATATGATTTTACATCTTGTTAGTTTCCAATGACACGAAAGATATCTAGAGGGGGGGGGGTGAATAGATTCTTTAAAACTTTTTCTTTTCCTTATTTTAAGAGAGAATGAATTATTAATCAATTAGTTTAGCATAGCGGAATATGATTTAGTTACCCCTTCTTGATATGTTAGTGTAATAATTTAACAAGCAGTTAATAGACATAAGATCAACTCTACGATTATTCTTGTTGTAGTGTCTGTTCTGCGATAAGGCAATTTTCCTTGATATCGTATAGTTTACTCTACGACCAATATGTTGGTCGTAGAGTTCGTTTTACGGTTGCTTGCTTTGGTCGTATAATTAGTTCTACGATTGGGCTTCTTCCTTGGTCGTAGAGTCTGTTCCTTCGATTTGACCAAATAGTAGAGTCTGGTCTATGAACAGACTTGGTCGTCGAGTCTTCCTTGCGCAGAATTGTAGAGTCTATTCTACGATCAGATTGAGTTGTTGAGTCTTCTTGACGCGGAGTCGTAGATTCCATTCTACGATCAGACTGTCTGAAGAGATACAACACAAGATCAACCTGACAAATTTGATCTTTTTATAATCTAAGTCCTTGTACACCACAAAGGACTTTACAATTCAATACATTCATATCCAAAAGATCAACCAAACAGTTTTGATCTTATCTAAATAAGTCCTTGTACATCATAATCAATCAAAGGACTTTACAACTCTACTATTAAATGCATTTATCAACTTAATTCTTTTCATCAAATCAAATATGCAATGTTCAACACATCTCAGGCATGGTATTACATTCCCTATTATTAAAATTCATGTTATATCATTATTGTTTAAGCTTTCTACATGGAAAATATGATTTTCACAGGATGCAGAGTATTTGATAGTGATTTCATAATTGACAAGCTACTTGCAGGCTTATAATGGTAGTATTTAGTATATTTCATAGTAACTCATCTTTACACTCATCTTATGCACGAGAGGCATGTCACTCAAACACAAATAAACACAAACAAACATACCACTATTATATCATACTAATTGTTACATTCAAATTGTAGTTTAAATACATTCATTCAAGTAAAAAACATGTTTTTCAACATGCTCAACGACAAAACAAAAAACATCCCGATTACAAGTATTAACCACTTCTCCCTTGTTTCAAATCTCCTTAATTTCTCTTTTGCACACTTCAAATCATTCTTCAATTTAGCGTTCTTTTTTGTCATCTTCTCTACCTGCACTTCCAACTTATGAGATTTGGCCTTCATCATATGTAACTCAACCTCAATGTTCTTCAAATTCAATAGACTTGAACAATTTTCAACATTGTCTAACATGTTTATAGAGTCAATCCATTAAAAAAAAACCCACAAAATGATTCCTTCTATGTAATATTAATCAAACAATTATAAATATTTACGGTATGTATAATAATTAAATAAATTATTTATACGATGGCAAATAGCATAACTTATACCATAATTTGAACAGCCATAGAACTTTCTCCCTACAGCTTTTCCCTTCGACGATGTACAAATTCTTGCTCGTATCCTGCACCAACAATACTTTGGGGATGAATTTCCACTCAGTCTAGTAGATTATGAACCATCCCCAACCTTTAGCTTGCTACTTCCTTTATGTACCTTGCTTTCCATTACTAACAGATATATAATATTTCTTCCAATTACAACCAAAAGCTATTAGACATAAGACAGTTAGCTGAATAAATGTAACACTGAACAACTAATTCTTTCATTACGGCTTTTATAGACAAAGATTAAGGTTATGCTTTAAATTTTGTATATGTTCTTGGTTCTCAATATGATTGTCAGCCTCATTTTTAGTTTGCTCTTTTCATGTTAATTATTTTAATTTGAGGTCCTTGTAAACCATACTATTTGAATATTTTAGAAATGGGTTATGTACACTTCAGCACAATTATTCCTGATGATGTTCTGAAATTAGAAAGACTATTGCTTGAAAATATTTCTAATGTTCAATTTCTTTAATTGCTTTACTCTATTTGATTACCGGGAAATGTTGGAAAAGAAGAAAACTAGTTGTTCTTAATTTTTGAACTATTTGGGGATCTGGGAAAGCTAAGGCAAACAAGGCATCCCAGAAAACTTATTGCTAATGTATGCAAATAAAACTTATTACTTATTACTAAACTACTCGATTTGCACTCTGAAGTATGAAATTCAAGCATTCCCCAAATGTATGCAAATAAAATTCCCTAATTTGTTGCCAGATTAAAGAGAGAGAAATGTAAGGTTTTACCGAATTAAAAACAAGATATGGGCCTTCCGTTGATTCTTTAGCTTCTGGGATGTCTGGGCAAACCCAGATCTAGGCCGCATTCTTCAGTTTCTCGTCGCGTTCTTGCTATTTCAGAGAGATTTGTTTCGTGTTATATTTTTGATGCGGAGAGAGAAAGTGAGGGAGCTTGACAAAAGATGAGTTCTTCATATCTATGTTGCTAGCCTTCCTCTTGTTCTTCAGATCTAGGACGCATTTTTGGTTGAGGAGAGAGAAATTTTTATTTTGCTTGAGGAGAGAGAAACGTAAGAGCACTACAAGCCTCTGATAAAAAAAAAAAACCGGAAGAACAATCCCCTCTTTTTTTGGGCTTTTTATAGGTATGTTAGTTAAAGATTGGAGTGTAGTTTAACAGAGTGCTCTTGAACGGGACTATATATATATATATATATATATATATATATATATATATATATAGTAACCTAACGAAGTGATACCCTACAATTCTTAAGAGAATCAAAATCAGCTACTGTCAAATCTATATTGATATAATCAACAAGTGGAAGTTCCCTTTCAATGTTAAGAACCATTGCATCTTCAAGAAAGTCATCATCTATCTTGTTACGCAACATTGTTTTATTTTTACTGAGATTAACATAAAATAACACAAATTTATCATGTTATTATTATTATTATTATTATTATTATCATCATCATCATCATCATCATCATCATCAGCAGCAGCAGCAGCAACAACATCATCATCATCATCATCATAAGGAACTCAATATATTTATTAATAAATATGGGTAAGAAAATATATTTATATATTTTTTGCGAATGAAAATCTCTTAGTACAATTAAGTAAGGGCATTGATATATCTATCACTTTTACTTGTGAAAATATCAATTTCCTTAATTAATTATAATGGAAAAATATACACCTATATATTTAGCTGGGCTGGTCACACACACACACACACACAAACACGCATATATATATATATATATATATCCCACTACTTTTTTTACTGTCTGGATCTATTTTATTTAGTCTGTAATAATAACTATATATTCATCAGCAATCATTTGTTTCAGTCCTGTCAATTTCATACTCTTGTTCCGTGTCTAAACTTTTAGTTCTTCACTTCTTCTAGCCGGTCAAACCAACATAGTAGCCTCATGGGTGTTTTTATTTTTTGGATAAATTTTATTTTCTTTTTTCTTTTTTCTGTATATATTATAATTTAATTATGACAATTAATTATAAAAAATATTTCCTAAATTTAGAGTTCTTCACCATTGACCACCCTTTACCTTGCGTAGCAGTTTCCGTAATTGACAAACCTAGATTAAAATCTCGTTTAGGTATTAGGAAATACTGAAAACGATAATATTTGAGAAACAAGAAGTTTTATTTGAAAACTTCAGCTTCACCGACTATTTCGTCCTACGCGTTTTAATTTTAAATTAATAAACGCTGAAAGAGATGGAAGTGCTCAAGACAAAAACAATTTATTTTATAATATGGCCAGAAGGTCAAAAGTTGAAAACCATTGCCAAGTTCCGCGTCCATCTTTTGACCTTAACCTAAGTCCTAGTTCGCGAACTATCGAAGTCATGCGTCAACCATAGGAATGGCCAAAGCACATCTATGGAAACTACATGTTAGGCATAATTTTTGGGTTATATTACAGATATGTTCCTTCCAGTTGTTATCGAATTTTAAAGTGCCCCTTAATTGGTAAAAGTTAACACTTTCGGGAATTGGTATTCTTTTTTATGTATTTTTCATTTCAAGTATTGCTCCCCCAATTAAGACGAAAATAGAATTCTTAATTCTATTATCTAAAACTATTTAAAGAGTTGTCTCAAATTAGCATTTTGGTTCATTTTTAATCCAGAATTAGATATTTGTGTTGCAAAAACTGTCACTAAAATCAGACCAAGTATCTTAAATAAACTTAAATGTCAATTTGGACGACGAAAGTGTTAGTTTTTTCAATTAAAATGTCACTTTAAAACTCCGAAACAATTTGAAGGGACAGATATGTAATTTAGCCTAAATTTTTTGATCAATTCTTTTAGTATCAGTTTTTAGAAACTTATAATTTTTATAATAAGAAATAAATTATATAATTATTTGTCTAAATGTCTCAGTTTCAGAACTTAATATGTGCACCCAATTAGAGTATGTATTATTGAATACTCTGAAATATTATATCTAGTATATAATGATTAGAATTAACTCTTTTTTATTGTTAATTCATTTTGAGTTAAAGAGTTTAATATCTTTGTATGCTAGCTTTGGACTTATTTTGTTTTATTTTATGTGATATCTTATTTTTGTTATATTTTATATGCTAGATTTGAGCTTATTTTATTTTATATGTTAGATTTTATTTCACCTTACTTTTTGGGGTTTGATATTTTTACAAATTTATTTAATATTTTCACATGATCCATTTTCACATAAAGTTGAGAATCCACCTCACCCTTACATGAGAGAAAGGATCATTTGAAAATGTCAAAAAGAGTAATGTTATAATGACAAAATTAAATAGATAGCAAAATGTGGATACAGAAGGATTGATGTATCCAATTATAATTAGTTTATATTTCACTATGTATGGGTGGGTGATCCAATAGTTATAACCAACTATTACCAAGCACATTATTTGTATCCTATTTTTTGTAATCCACTTCTTCATCACCAAAATTGTAAAATGTCGACTTTTATTGAATAAAATTTACTTTTTATATATATATATATATATATATATTATTCTGAAACAGTAATGTGTTATTTTGATAAAAGTTAAAGGATATTATATGCAAATTTTATTATGTCGGACAATAGTCTAATTGTCGGAAAATATTCGTTTTATCGGAGAATATTTGATCTGTACGACGACATCGAAATAATCAATCATTAGTGGACGCCACAACGAATTATTGTCGGATATAGAAAACGACAGTAGTAACCTTTTTAAATAAAAATGGTCAACGGTAGTTTCACTTTTAATTGTTCAAATACCCGATGATAAAAGAATGGTAACATATGGTATTTCATGGTATTTTACTATAGCACACGGTATTCTACAGCAGCACACAGTACTCTACAGTAGCACATGGTATTGTACAATATTTTATATTATTGAACTGATAAAGTGACCATTGCACAGTATTTCATCAATAATTGTCATTACACAGTATTTTATATTATTAAATCAATAATTGTTATTGCACATCATTCTACATTATTGAGTCAATAATCGTCATAATGCATAACATCTTGTATCGTTAGCCAATAATTGTCACAGTAGTAGTCACGGGTATTAAATAGTTAGACAGACTCATTATTTGAATGACACTGAATATTTAAAAAATTATGATATTAAGTCAATAATACAATTATATAAAAGATGGATAATATAATCTTTAAATGTGTAGTGTAAAACTTAAAAATATAAAACATGTGATGGATTGTGTAGTTTCAGGTATGAATCATGTGATTTGTTAATGTATAGTGTATATTAAGTTAGTAAAATATGTGAATCATGTGATTTGCTAATGGATGGTGTAGATTAAGTTAGATTAAGGTGTGAATCATGTGATTAGTTAATGGATGGTGTAGATTAAAATCTGAAAAATAATGAATGGTGTAGATTAAAAAATATGAAATGTGCTTATAGAATGGTTAGTTAAGTTTTCGCTATAAATAGGGGGCTTAGCATAAGGAATTTTCATATCCTTCTTACTTATCATTCCTTTCACTTTCTAAATATTTTTAGTGTAAGATTTCTCTAAGCGAGTTAATGTTATTTTAAGCATTGGCGAAGATAGGTAAAAGTACGAGTATTATCCAAATAAGTTTTTCAATAAAAGTTATATAAGTACTCGCGCACGTCACATCTTGTTTACAACTCTTCTATTAAAAGACTCTTCTATTAGAAGATTTATTTTGAAAAACTTCACTCGGAAGATTTTATTTTGAAATAGTATTTTTCTTCAAAAACTATTTTGAGTATATTTTACTTTATTTTGTATACTACACAAAAATATACTATATAATCACTTTTGATGATCTTATAGTATATACCATACATTATGAAAGGTATGTATTAATTACTAATTAAATCATAAATATACATATGAGTTGATCAACTTCATTAAAAACAGTATTTAGTCACGTGATAAGGTAAGTGATATCATTTTTTTTCATCTTCTTAAACTTACTATGGTAAGTGTTGTTCGGTAAAATTCCCAAAATGAGTAATTATTTGCGCTTCATCTAATATTTTTTGACATGAACATTTCTATTAAATTTTCATCGTTATATTTGAACAGTGAACTATTGGACCTTGAATTTTTGACCTTTGAACATTTATTTGAACTGTGAGCATTGTGGACTGTTAAATATTCCTTGTACCATAAACCTTACCGTTAAATTTCTTCCCTGTGAATCTTGGACAATATTCTTGGACTTGAACACCTTTTTGGTGAGTCCAGATTGCACACAATAGGGGGGCAAGGTGTCAGGAAGTGGTGGCAGCAGTTGAGGACAGCATGGGCAGAGTAGTTGTGGGCAGTTACCAGTAGTGGGATGATGCCAGATGGCAATTTGTGTTGCTGAGACCCATTTGTGCGTGGCATTAGTTGGGGGCTGGCTTGCAGAGCAGTTATGGGCAGTTACCACTAGTGGGGAAGTGGTTTGGTAGCAGTTTGCAATGCTGGGAATCAAGGATGCGTGGCTACAAACTTGGAGGCATTAGTGGGAAATTTAATTAGTCATGGGCTGATGGGGAACTGCCACCCCTTTTGTTGGCAGCACCTTGTTGGTGTAGATCTCTTGGCAGTTGGGGATGTTAACTGACCATATAGCTATAAATATGTGTAGTGTTGATGCACATAGGGGTAGAGAGAAAGTGTGTGAGAACTAGAGTCATTGCTTGGTGCATACTCTGGGGGAAATACACTAACTAGGCATAGGGTTGTCTAGTGTAAGTAAGCCTTAGGGCTGAGTCCTTGTATTGATTAGTTCAATAAAAGGTTGGGTGTTTAGCCTGTAATTCGTGGGTTGCATTATTGCTTGCTTACTATTGTTCGGTAACACATACCTACGGGTTGGGTTGTGATTATACACGAGGGACTGTGTAAGGTTCATAAACAAACGTGTGTGAGTGTGCTGTTGGGCATAAACAGTGCTGTTGGTGCTGTTCGAGGGTTGGCTGACTGGTTGTGCGAGACAGACCAAGCCATCACAAGGTAAAAATTCGGGGTGAACCTCGGACCCCTGTGACAATTGGTATCAGAGCGTGGTTTCAAGGATTGAAATCTGTTCGAATTTTGTTGCGGGTTGCTACAAAATATTGTTGGCTTGTTGCTGCATAAAGATCTGAGGGCAGATGGCGAATGCAAATTGGAAGGCTGACTTACAGGAGCGTGTGCAGAAACTTGAAGCTTTTGTGGGTGAAACACTCTTGGGGGAAAGTGGCTCGTTGGCTAATCAGGTCAGGTCATTGAGTGCTGATCTGCATAATGTGCAAGGTCACGTTACGGATGGTGATCGTGCAGTGGGAGAAAAGATCGATGGTTTATCGGTTGAAATGGGGCGATTGACAGCCCTCGGAGATCGTTTGGAAGCGGGTTTCGAACGAATTGATGGGGAAATAACCCTCATCAAGCGGGCATTGTTGCATACCAGTGGCACGGAATCTACTTTGGTGCAGCAAAAGGCAAGGATTCCTGAACCAAAGGCATATGGAGGGGACCGTAGTGCCAAAGAACTTGAGAATTTCTTGTGGGACATGGAGCAGTATTTCAAGACTGCTCATATCCGCGAGGCGGAGATGGTAGACATCACCAGCATGTATTTGGCTGGAGATGCCAAGTTATGGTGGCGCACAAGGGTTGGGGATGAGACCCGGGCTGGTGTGACTTCGTGGACCGACTTGAAAAGGGAATTGAAGGGTCAGTTCCTGCCGACAAATTCAAGTTGGCAAGCGAGGGAGGCGCTGAGACGTCTAACGCACGACGGGACTGTGCGGGAGTATGTGAAAAATTTCGTATCTCTACTGTTGGATATCAAGGGAATGTCTGAGGAGGACAAGGTATTCAACTTCATAGCGGGTTTACAACCTTGGACGCAGGCAGAATTGCGACGTCAGGGTGTAAAGGACTATCAGTCGGTGGTCAATGCAGCGGACAGTCTGGTAGACATGCGGCTTGACACGGCTGACAACGGTGGGAACAAGTCCAAGAAGGCAGACAAGGGTCGTGCCACTGGGAATCTTGGCGAAGGGCTGGATAAGGGCAAGCAGGTTGCAACAGATGGTGGGCAGAAAAACAAGGGGCAGTCCAAAGCGGGCGGTTGTTTTATCTGTGGCGGACCACACTTTGCAAGAGATTGTCCAAAGAAGGCAAAACTGACAGCATTGGTGGCTGAAGAAGATCGTGAATGATCTGATTCGAGTGCAGAGGCAAGTCTCAATGTTGTTAGAGTTGGCAGCATGCAGGTGCTGAGTCCTGCAAGTGACCGAAAGTAAATTCGGGTGATGGTGCTGTTCTCGGAAAGGGAGATGCCGGGTTCAGTACCTTAAAAGGAGGCATCAGACGGACTTGATGGCTACAAGGATCTCGTCAGTTTAATATGCTGCTCAGAAGATCTTCGACGAGGGCGTCGAATTCTTCAAGTGGGGGTGGTTTGTTAGACCCTTGTTGACTTGACATGGGATCTGACTCAATGGTTAGTCGGATGGTGAACCAAGACTGGGTTTTGGCACTCAATTGGCAACGCAACGGTCAAACTTGTATATCCAGGGCATGTACATTATGGTTGATCAAGCGGGCTCGGTGTCTGTTGGTGGCACGTTGGATATTTTCATAAGTGCTACTATAGGGGAGGGATGGTCCATGCAGTCCACTCAGGTCATAGGCAGGAAGTCATGGCTGAAGCATAGGGCATGTTTAGGCATTGTTGGGCTCCCCTAACAACAATGCCAACATACGGTTAGGCGGCTTGGATCAAAGATTAACCAGGATTGAATGTGGGCAACATGCGGGCTTCGTGTGCACAATGGCACGCACGTCTTGCACCTTTTGGTTAACCATTGAAGGCAATGAGTGGGATCATCGGTGGGTCGAGATGGTGCAACGTTCGATGGTGGCTAAGAAGACCAAGGCTTAACGGATAAGGTCTTGGCAACAATCGGTGCATGGCATGAGCTGGTGCTCAGCATGTAAGATTGATGCATGCTAGATGGGCTGGTGTGCACAGTTGGTTCAGACTGTAACTTGGGCTGGGTCAAGTAGCGGTTGGCAAGTAGTTTGGTGAGTCCAGATTGCACACAATAGTGGGGCAAGGTGTCAGGAAGTGGTGGCAGCAGTTGAGTACAGCATGGGCAGAGCAGTTGTGGGTAGTTACCAGTAGTGGGATGCTGCCAGATGGCAGTTTGTGTTGCTGAGACCCATTTGTGCGTGGCATTAGTTGGGGGCTGGCTTGCAGAGCAGTTATGGGCAGTTACCACTAGTGGGGAAGTGGTTTGGCAGCAGTTTCCAATGCTGGGAATCAAGGATGCGTGGCTACAAACTTGGAGGCATTAGTGGGAAATTTAATTAGTCATGGGCTGATGGGGAACTGCCACCCCTTTTGTTGGCAGCACCTTGTTGGTGTAGATCTCTTGGCAGTTGGGGATGTTAACTGACCATATAGCTATAAATATGTGTAGTGTTGATGCACATAGGGGTAGAGAGAAAGTGTGTGAGAACTAGAGTCATTGCTTGGTGCATACTCTGGGGGAAATACACTAACTAGGCATAGGGTTGTCTAGTGTAAGTAAGCCTCAGGGCTGAGTCCTTGTATTGATTAGTTCAATAAAAGGTTGGGTGTTTAGCCTGTAATTCGTGGGTTGCATTATTGCTTGCTTACTATTATTCGGTAACACATACATACGGGTTGGGTTGTGATTATACACGAGGGACTGTGTAAAGTTCATAAACAAACGTGTGTGAGTGTGCTGTTGGGCATAAACAGTGTTGTTGGTGCTGTTTGAGGGTTGGCTGACTGATTGTGCGAGACAGACCAGGCCATCACAAGGTAAAAATTCGGGGTGAACCTCGGACCCCTGTGACAAATGACTTGGGACACAGATGATAGGATAAAGGCGATATAATGGTGGTGTGTCTTTTAGGGCACATATGATAGAATAAATGCGATATAATGGTGATGTGTCTTTTAGGGCACGCGGTGACCGTTCTCTTTAGCCTGAGGAAAATAATAACTGTTGTGTGGCATGATCATGACCAGTGGTGTTTCAGATAATAAAGGTGGATGATAATTTTTCTGAAAAAGAGAAGCTAGTAGACATCATGATCTATATGATTCTCCTAATGGTTGTTATTCTGCTGCAATTGTTGATCTAAACTTTGTTAAATAACTTAACTGCAGTTGTTGATTTAAAACTTGTTGTTTATATTATCAAGAACACTGTTGAAGGTTAATTAATGATAATTTATTTGTCATTACCTTTGTCATGATATTATTTACTAGGCTAGTTGAGCTCACCCTTTCCTTTTTGTTCCATTGTTTAGGAAATGATAGTGTAGCCGGGACTAGCGAGGAGAAGAGGGGAGTGGAGACTTAGTTGTAAAATAGTGTGTCAATAATAGTAAAGACTTAGTTGTGTATTATTGAGTTTGGTATTTTTGTACTTTGCATTGTATTGTAATAATTTTGTTGTAGTCTTTTGGCGACTCAAATTAGGTAGTGTGGACCAGATTCGGGGGCATCACAGTTGGTATAAAAACTTAGGGATATAGTCTTTAATGGAGGTCTGGGGTTAGAACTAGGAGGGGTGAGACAAATAAAATCAGTCACTAGTGTGTCCTACCTAAATTAATTTTTGTTATCTAATCAGTCGGTTTGAATGTGGAGACAAGAAGTCACAAGTCAGTTTATTTAACTAACCTTTGTTTTTTCTAACACATTTCATAATAGCATCTAAAAACCAGGAGATGGATTATATGGCAAAAAATCAGGAGGCTACAAATAATCCTCCTGTAGCTTCGAAACATAACGTGGGTGACCATGTAAATTATGATGGTTTCTTTAGAAATTTCATGCAATTCATGCAAAATCAAGTGAGGGGAACTCCTACTGGTGGAAATGCTGGTAATTTGTAAATGGTCACTGCTAAGCAGTTTAAGTAGTTAGGACCACCTGAATTTTTTAAAAAACTAGTCCTACTCAAGGCAGAAGCATGGCTGAAGCAAATGAAAAAGTTATTTGATGTCCTACGATGCGGTGATGATCAGAAGGTTCCATTTTTCACCTTCATGTTACGAGTAGTCGGTAAAACGTACCCATCAATTGGCATTCGAGATGTCTTGGGCAGAGTTTCAGGAACTGTTTAACGAGAAGTACTTTCCAGAAAGTATTCACAACATGAAAGATGTGGAGTTTATCAAATTGGAGCAAGGGAACATGACTATTTCACAATACGAGGCCAAGTTGGCCGAGTTATCCCAATTTGCACCCCATCTGGTAGACGACGAAACAGGAATGGCTTGTATGTTCTTGCGAGGTTTAAGACCCAAAATTCGCCAACACCTCATCTCTAATAAACTTTATTTATATTAAATGTTATGGATATGACTCGATCAAAGGGTGAAGCAAGAAAATAAAATATTGTAACCAATAATTAATTACCAGCAAAGAGAGAGAAAAAATGACAATTATCACCAGAACGAGAACCATAGAGGAGACAGTCACCATTTCAAAAATGGTAACCACTTCGGTGATATCCCGACCCAAATAACAGAAGAGGAGAATAAAGTGGGAACAATTTCATGAGAAAAAGATCCCATAATGATCAAAGAAGGGCACCAACATCAACACCGACACCAGTTTCAAGGGGAGGAGATCGACCATCAATAAGATGCTACAAGTGTGGTTATGAGGGTCACATTAGCCTGAACTATACTCAGTAGTCCAAGTTATACTACAATTGTGGAAAGGAATGTCATATTGCTCGATTTTTTCTTCTTACAAAATCAGGTTCAGCTGCTATGATGGCTCCAAGAGCTAGTACGGAGAAGGGAAAATCTGTAGTCCAATGGAGAGCTTTCGTTATAACATCCTAGAAGGCATGAAACCCAAGCAAGGTGATAACTGGTAAGCTACTCATAAACTCTTGTGAAGTTTATGCCCTATTAGATACTAGCTCTATTTATTCTTTTATCTCACCTACTTGTGCTCAACATTTGAACTTGACTTCTGAAAATTTAGATTTTGATTTATCCGTTGAAACTCTATTAGGAGAAATAGTCATTACATCTACTATTTATAAATCTTGTTTAATTTAGATCAATCACTTCATATTACCCGTTGACCTTATCTCTTTGGAAATGCATGAGTTTGATGTGATTTTAGGAATTGATTGGTTTACTACTACCTATCATGCTAAATTTGATTGCTTCTATAAGATCATTAGCTTTCATATTCCTGACCAACCTGTCATGTAAATTCAAGTAACCAAACCATTGAAATCTATAATTGTTATTTCTAACCATATAATCATTCGTTTATTGAAAAAAAGACATCAAACATTTTTAGCTCATGTCACTGATTTAAACAAAAACACATCAAACCTGAATGATATTTCTATTGTTAATGAATTTCTTGATGTGTTTCCTTATAAACTTCATGCCTTACCCCTAAATCATGAAATTGAATTTTGTATTGATCTTAAACCCGGTACTAAACCTATTTCTAAGGCCCCATATCGAATGGCTCCTATAAAACTTCAAGAGTTGAAAGTCTAACTTTAGGAATTGCTAGATACTGGTTTCATACGACCGAGTAAATCACATTGGGGTGTTCCTTTTCTATTTATAAAGAAGAAGAACTGGAGTATGAGACTATGCATAGACTATCGGGAGGTGAATTATGTCACCATCAAAAATAGGTATCTATTACCTCGAATTGATGACATGTTTGACCAATTGCAAGGTGCTCAATATTTTTCGAAGATTGATCTTTGTTTTGGATATCATCAGTTAAAGGTTAAAGCTGAGGACAATCCAAAGACTGCTTTTAGAACTTGCTACGGGCATTATGAGTTCTTAGTCATGCCTTTTGGACTAACCAATGTTCCTACATCTTTCACAGGCATGATAAATCGAATATTCAAAGAATATTTGAATCATTTTTGTAGTTGTCTTTATTGATGACATCATTATATACTCCAAGAGTTGGGAGGATCACGAACAACACATGAGATTGATACTCCAAAAGTTACGCGAGAACAGTCAAATTGAAGAAAAGTGAGTTTTAGCTTGAAGAAGTCACGTTCTTTAGGCATGTAATTTCTAGTCAAGGAATATCAATTGACCCTACGAAGATTGAAACAATATTAAATTGGGAGCAACCTAAATCAATATCTGAAGTACAAAGCTTTCTAGGCCTAGCTGATTATTATCGAAGATTTGTAGAAGGATTTTCTCGAGTTATCACTCTATTAACTCAGTTGACTCGGAAAAGCACCAATATCGAATGAAACGAGGAATGCGAGAAAAACTTTCAATAACTTAAGAGGAGACTCGTTTTGGCCCCTGTTTTGACCATATCATCAGGATAGAGATGATTTGTCATCTACAGCGATACTTCAGGCAGTGGTCTAGGCTGTGTTTTTATGCGACATGGAAAAGTTATAGCTTATACTTCTCGACAACTCAATGATTATGAGAAGAACTACCCTATTCATGATCTAGAGTTGGCAGCAGTCGTTTTCGCATTAAAGATTTGGAGACACTACTTGTATGGAGAGAAAGTGGATATCTATACGGGTCATAAAAGTCTTAAGTATTTCTTCACTCAGAAGGAACTCAACATGCGACAACGACGTTAACTTGACTATTGAAGGATTATGATCACACCATCCAATGTCACCTAGGAGAAGCGAACGTTGTAGCTGATGCATTAAGTAGAAGATCATATGCGAGTACGAATGCAACACTGACAACCAAAAGGCGCATTTTGTACGATTTACAAAAGATGGAGATAGAGCTAAAGACACCGGGGAACCAAATGAAGATTGCACACGTGCTAGTAGAACCGGCTTTAATCGATAAAATTAAAGTTGCTCAAGCAACTGATCTAGAACTGATGAACATGATGAAAAAAGTACAAGAATGTGCTATTCCTGGAGCAAGAATCGATGAGAAAGGAATACTTCGAGTCAACACTCGACTCTATGTTCCTAACAAATCTAAATTAAAGCATAAAATCATAATTGAGGCACATCACATACCGTTTGTAATTCATCATAGAAGTTCCAAAATGTATCGTGGCCTTCAACATACATTTTGGTGGAGTAATATGAAGAGGAAAATCGCTGAATTTATCTCAAGGTGACTAACTTTTCAATGTGTCAAGACAGAGCATCAAGTATCTAAGGGTCCATTGTAACCACTTTAGATTCCTGAGTGAAAGTGGGAACACATCAATATGGATTTTGTGATGGGTCTTCCCAAAGTTTCTTAAGGCTTAGATGCAATTTAGGTCATCGTAGATAGATTGACCAAATCCAATCATTTCTTGCCTATATGAGAAAACTTTTCACTTGAGCATCTTGTCAGTATATGCATAAGTAAAATTGTAAGATTAAATGGCATGTCAATATCTATAGTTTTAGATCGAGACCCTAGATTCACTTCACAATTTTGGATCAATTTACAAAAAGATATGGGCGCCGAGCTACGATTTAGTTCTGCATACCATCTTCAAATGCACGGATAATCAGAAAGGACGATCCAAACTCTTAAAGATCTTTTGAGACTTTACGTACTAGACTTCAAAGGAAGTTGGGAAAAGTACTTACCATTGGTTGAATTCTCCTACAACAACAGCTATTAGGTAAGTATAGGCATGACTCAATTCGAGGCTTTATATGGACGAAAGTCTCACTCTCCAGTATGCTGGAATAAGGTAGGAGAAGAAAAATTGTCGGGACCTGAATTAGTGCGTATGACAACAGAAAAGATTCAAATGATCCTACAACGAATACAGACCGTATAAGAACGACAAAAGAGTTATGATGAAAGTAGTTACGAGATTCGGAAAGAGAGGAAAGCTCAACCTTCGATTTGAAATCATCGATTGAGTAGGAACCGTGACTTATAGACTAGCTCTATCGCCAAACATGTCTCGCATCTATAACGTTTTTCACATATCTATGTTACGTAAATATATGAAGGACCCAAATCACATAATTGCGTTAGAACCAGACATTATAGTAGAGAATTTAACGTACGAGGAGGTACCTGTCAAAATCTTAAATAAGAAGGAGCATATCCTACATTCAAAGGTTATATCTTAAGTCAAGGTTTTACGGAGGAACCAACATACTGAGGAAATGACCTGGGAGCTAGAATATGAAATGAAATCTAAGTATCTCTACCTCTTCGAAATGTCAGGTTCTTCAAATTGGGGGATAAAATTTTATAAAGAGGAGAGGTTGTAAGACCCCAACTTTTATGGAATAAAATTTAATTTTTTCATATATTATTCTGAAGCAATAAGGTATTATTTTGATAAAGGTTAAAGTTAAAGGATGTTATGTGCAAATTTTATTATGTCGGACAATATTCGAATTATCGAGGAATATTCGTTATGTAGGGGAATATTTTATCCGTATATCGGCGCGAAAATAACTAATCATTAGTGGACCCCACAACGAAATATTTTTAGATATAAAAAACGACATAAGTAACATTTTTAAATAAAAAGGTCAACGGTACTATCACTTTTAACTATTAAAATATCCAGTGATAAAAGAATAGTAGCATTTGGTATTTCATGGTATTTTACTGTAGCACACGGTACTCTACAGTCGCACACGGTATTGCACAGTATTTTATATTATTGAACTGATAAAGTGACCATTGCACAGTATTTCATTAATAATTATCATTACACAATATTTTAAATTATTGAATTAATAATTTCCGTTGCACAACATTCTACATTATTGAGTCAATAATCGTCGCAATGCACAATATCTTGTATCACTAAACCAATAATTGTCACAGTAGTAGTAAAGGGTATTGTGAAGCTTAAAAATGTGAAACGTGTGATGGATAATGTAGTTTAAGGTATGAATCATGGGATTTGCTAATGGATGGTATAGATTAAGTTAGTAAAATGTGTTAATCAAGCTATTTGCTAATGGATGGTATAGATTAAGTTAGATTAAGGTGTGAATCATGTGATTCGTTAATTGATGATGTAGATTAAAGTGTGAAAAATAATAAATGGTGTACATTAAAAAATATGAAATGTATTTTTGGAATAGTTGGTTCAGTTTTGGCTATAAATAGGGAGCTTAGCATAAGGAATTTTCATATCCTTCTTACTTATCATTTCTTTCACTTTCTAAATATTCATAGAGTAAGATTTCTCTGAGTGAGTTAAGTTTATCTTAAGTGTTGGTGAAGATCGGTAAAAGTACGAGTATTATCCAAGTAAATTTTTCAATAAATGTTATATAAGTACTCACACACGTCACATGTTGTTTACAACTCTTCTATTAGAAGACTCTTCTATTAGAATATTTATTTTGAAAATTTTCATTTAGAATATTTTACTTTGAAATAGTATTTTTCTTCAAAAACTATTTTCAAGTATATTTTACTTTATTTTGTATACTACACAAAAATATACTATATAGTCACTTTTGATGATCTTATAATATATATTGTACATCATGAAAGGTATGTATTGATTACTAATTAAATCATAAATATACATATGAGTTGATAAACTTCATAAAAAGTAGTATCTAGTCACGTGTAAGGTAAGGGATATCATTTTTTTTTTCATCCTCTTAAACTTACTATTGTAAGTATTATTTGGTAAAATTCCTAAACTGATTAATAGTTTGCGATTCATCTAATATCTTTTAACATGAACATTTTTATTAGATTTTCATCGTTATATTTGAACATTGAACTATTGGATCTTGAATTTTTGACCTTTGAACATTTAATTGAACTGTGAATATTGTGGACTGTTAAATATTCCTTGTACTACAAACCTTACCGTTGAACTTCTTCTATGTGAATCTTAGACATTATTCTTGGACTTGAACACTTTTTTCTCTACATTATGTTGATAATTTGGACATTATTTGACTATGAACAAAGTAAAAATTATAATTTTTTGATATTTATTATTTATCCTATTATTCTCTTTCTTCTGTTATTAGTTATATAGCTGTTATTTGTTCTAATCATCAGAATCATGTTGTTGTGAATATCTGTGACATGAGACGCAGATGATAGGATAAATGTGATATAATGGTGGTGTATATTTTGGGGCACATATGATAGGATAAATGCGATATAATGGTGATGTGTCTTTTAGGGCACGTGATGAATGTTCTCTTTAGCCTGAGGTAAATAATAACCGTTGTTTGACATGATCATGACCAGTGGTGTTTCAGATAATAAAGGTGGATAATGATTTTTTTGAAAAAGAGAAACTAGTAGACATCATTATCTACACGATTCTCCTAATAGTTGTTATTCCGCTGCAATAGTTGATCTAAACTTTGTTTAAAAACTTAACTGAAGTTGTTGAGTTAAAACTTGTTGTTTATATTATCAAGAATTCAACTGTTGAAGACTAATGATAATTTATTTCTCATTATCTTAGTCATGGTATTATTTATTAGGCTATTTGAGCTCACCATTTTTCTTTTTGTTCCATTGTTTAGAAAATGATAGTGTAGCCGGGACTAGTGGAGAGAAGAGGGGAATAAGGTGATGGTCTGAGATAGTTATTATAGTAGTCTTCTGTAATATCCCAAACATTTCAAATATGATCTAATAAGACCTAATCAAGGTTATCAATTCAAAACATAAGAGCGATTGCTCAAGCATACTTTGAGCTATCTTAAAGAATATATAAGACTCGAAAATATGATCGTATACAACTAAGAGGTTAAAATCTTTAACCTAATCTATGTTATGTGAATAGTAAAGCTTGAATTGAGCTTTTAAATGTAATATGTGAATTATCTATGTGTAGGACTTTGTGTTTTGGTTTGAGTAGTTAACCTTGACATTTATTAAAAACCAGAAGTCAATTTATGGCAAAAACCTAAATTGGAAAAAAAGTTAAACCCTAACCCTAGGTTCTAAACCCTAGAAAATAACCTAGGCTCTCAAGGGAAACGTGTATGTCAAATTGACATTCGGTTTCAAGATTCATCATTCCCATGCTATGAAAACACGAAATAGTCAATAATAGTTTTTTTCGAAAAACGTGTAAAAATATATTCATGAAGAAACGCTTTTCGTTCGTTTGACTATTCCTTTTATTTATAGGATTTCTTATATTTCAGAACATAGTGTTAATATGAGGTTTAGATGTCAGAGAACAAATAAAAATTTTAAGAGAAAAGACAAAAATAACATGATTTACGAGAAAACGTTTGTCATCTTTTTTACTATTCTTTTCGAAATTTTGACGTATTGTATTTCACAAAATAGCGTTTTAATAAAGTATAAATGTTATTTAGGTAATAAAAGTTTTTCTCGAAAAACACAAAAAAACTATTCATTTGAAAACTTTCTTCTAAATTTTAAAAATTCACATTCTTGAATTGCGTTTTTATTGATAGTAGATGCATTATGACCAATAAAATTTTTACCCAAAATAATTTTTGGAGATTACTATCCATGTATACGGGACGAATACATAGTGAATACAGAAGGAATACGAAGAATAATAAAAGTATACTATAATGTATAATACAAGAATTATATGGAAGATTAATACGAGGTATAATACAAGTAGAATACGAGTATTATATGATGTATTATACGCAAGAAATACATATAAATACTTATGTATTATACTATTTAACTAGTTAGTTGAAAGCAAACTAGATTATAATTGGGAATCCAGGTGAAAAAGTTTTCGACCAATCACATTCAAGTATGATTAATTATTGACCAAACAGAGTCAAGCTAGATAAAACCAAGTTGGAGTAACCAAACTGGGAAAAACTAGCACAATTACAGAAAGTAGAAATCAAAATGGACCAATCAAAACCAAGGAAACCAAACTGGCAATCCAGGTGAACATTTTTCGACCAATCACATGAAAGGATGATGCAAGCATGACATCATCCTCAAAGAAATGCAAAGATGATGTTATGATGATGTCGCTTGGTGGATAAAAAGAAAGGAAAGTTTAGGGATTAAAGTGCAATTACTTTAGGTACTAAAGTGTAATAAGTCAGACCATTAACGTGCAATTAGCGAAACTATGTTTTTCTATAAATATGAAGCTAACCTCTTCATTATTCTCAATAATTTTCAAAGAAAAATTCCTATAATCAAGAGATTGCAAATAAATAGTCAAAACTTGCAATAATAAAATGTACGATTCTTAATCGTTATTATGCGTAAATTATAATTTTATCGACGAGGCTCAAGAACATAAGTTGTAGCCATGTACGATTATCGTTCTCCGTGTTCCTTATGACTTGAGCAAGTTGTTGTTATGTCTATTTTATTTTATAGTTAGAACTAAAGCTCAATGAACGAACGTCATAGCCATGTACAATTGTCGTTCTCCGTGTTCTTCGTGTGTTCTTGAGAAATAGTTATAAATTGTTATAATCAAGTAAACAAGCCGTTATAATGACCAAATTATTTCATATATAAATGTTATACTCACATATGTAAGTAGTTATAATGCTCAAATTATTTTAAGTATGAAATCCAAAAGCTCATGAACATAAGTCGTAGCCATGTACGATTTTTCGTTCTCCGTGGTCTTCGTGTATTCTTGAGCAAAACTCATGAATCTTTCAATGAGGAGGTTTATGATTTTGTAATTTAGTGTTATAAAGTTCTGAAACATGATGGCCTAGCAAATTCATGCTTGTGGCACGATGCTTTAGCAAGCTAAACCAAGAACGATGAAACTTAGTTCTTTGTGTTCTTCGTGTTCTTGATTTATTGTTCGTGTTCTTGAGTAAAAGTCATAAATCATACATAAGTAGGCTTATAATTTTGTCATTTTTATGTTATAAAGTGTTATGGAGTGTTAGAACATGTTATCTTAGCAAATTAATGCTTGAGATATCATGTTTTACCAATCAGATCAAAGAAAGATGAGTCTAGCATGCATACTGAATGTTTTTACTAAAATCCGAAAGTTTAAATCCAAATCTGCTTTAGCAAACTAAAGGAAAGTTGTAGATCATGTAATTCTAAGCAATTTAGACTCAAGAATCACCTTAAAATATTTTCTTATGAGAAAGTTATGACTATCGCAGTAAAAGAGGTCGAAACTGAAAATTTTAAGGGACCATTCGAGATCAAGTACTTAAAAATGTGCTTTTGAGTTACCCACTTAACCAAATGATTATGTTAGTTCCCAATGACACGAAAGATATCTAGAAGGGGGCTGGATAGATTCTTTAAAACTTTTTCTTTTTCTTGCTTTGTTTTTAAGAGATAATGAATTCTTAATTAATTTGTTTAGCACAGCGGAATATGATTTAGTTACCTCTCCTTGATTTGTTAAAATAATAATTCAACAAGTAATTATATAGCAGATATAGTAGTTAAAAGACACAAGATGAAAGACATCAGGTTTTAAGCTGTTCAGAGTTCACAAGACTTCTACTCCACTGATCTACTCTTCAAGCAGTAAATCCACTCAGGATACTTTTACAATTTCTGAATCACTAAGATTCCTTCAAGATCAGCAGTCTTGGAACTCTAGTTCACTAAGAACTCTATAAGTCTAACAGACTTAGATACTCTAGTTCACTAAGAACTCTTCTAGTTCACTAAGAACTCTTCTCGAGTAGTGTATATTTTGGTGTACTACTGAGTTGCGTTTAGCATAAGTTTATGAAGAACTCAGTAGTGATGTAAGATTCTTTTCAGTTTTATCTTTTTGAACTCTTGCGAATTTCTTCCTTTCTTGTAAAAAATCTCTTATTTTCTTCTTCAGATCTGGGTGCTTTATATAAGAGCTTCTTCTTTCGTCCCGTTGGAATGTCTGCCCTTAGCTTCAGTTTATGCCCGTTACCTCACAGTGTAGAGCTGTTGAATATTATATTTATTTAGCTCATTAATGCTCCGATGAGGTATTAATTGATCTGCTATTTTAGTCCATGGAAGGTGTTTCCCTTTTTCCTTGGGGATTGATATGTCAATCGTAGGTTTCTACCAACTTTCATAGAGTCATTTGGTCCTTCCATACTATAGGACTAATAGGACATAGTCCTCTGACTTTACTGCCTTGAAACTCTTCTCTCTATTGCATGTGCTTGAGTCAGTCCCTTGATATTTCTGACTTTGAGCTTTTAGCAGAAGCTCTTCTGTCACATCGATGTAGATTGTTCTTTTCAACAAAGTTGCTTCTGTCTTAGTACAGGAGAAGAGTCAAACGATGATTTAGGTTTAGATCCTAGTGTCTGCTGAAAAAGTCTCTTATTTTTACTTAGCTCTACGATTACCCTTGCTTCCGTGATTGCTCAGTTATAAGACAATTTTCCTCGAGGAAGTAGAGTTTTACTTTATGGCTACTCTGTTAGTCGTATAGTCCGTTCTACGCTTGGGCTTCTTCCTTGGTCGTAGAGTTTTCTTGGAATGGGGTCGTAGAGTCCATTCTACGAGCGGTCTTAGTCGTCTAGTCTTCTTTGAGTAAAATCGTAGAGTCTACTCTATGAACATACTAAATCGTTGAGTCTTCTTTGCGCGAAGATGTAGAGTCCTCTCTACGAATAGACTGAATCATTGAGTCTTCTTTGCTTGGAGTCGTAGAGTCTATTCTACGAACAGTTTGACATAAGATCAACCTAATAGATTTGATCTTTTCTAACTAAGTCCTTGTACATCATAAAAACAATCAAAGGACTTCACAACTCAATACATTCATATTCAAAAGATCATCATAACAACATTGATCTTATCTAACTAAGTCCTTGTACATAATGTACCATCAAAGGACTTTACAATCCTGCTATTGACTGCATTCATCAACTTAA
The DNA here is from genome assembly GCA_947179155.2 of Hedera helix. Lineage (NCBI taxonomy): Eukaryota > Viridiplantae > Streptophyta > Magnoliopsida > Apiales > Araliaceae > Hedera > Hedera helix. Next base: position 11,766,255 of record OX359278.1, read on the forward strand.
TTCTTATCATCAAATTAAACATGCAATGTTCAACAATCTCCCCCTATTTGATGATGACAACATAAATAGCATATAGTAATTTGAACACCTTAATTAGGCAAAATGCATCTGAATAATTGAATGCCTAACATACAGTGAGCAGCTGTATTTTCTAATGAAAAATATGAATTTATTGATGTATAGTCAGTTATACAAGGAGTGTAAAAAAAAAATTAAAACAAAACTTATCTCCTTCTACTAGGAGGTCTCCTTCTTTCGTCTTCATGCCTTTGCTTTCTCTCATCTTCCTCCCTCTGCCTGAAGAATGCTTTCCTTTCCTCTTCTGCTTTTCTCAGTTCCTCTTCCCTTTGCAAAGCTTCTTCGTCTTTAACTTAGAGCCATGCTTATGAGCTAGATGGCCCCGCAGTTGAAGATTGTCCCTGATGACTTGGTGCAGATGGTCTTGCAGTTGAGGCCTGTCTGAGATGAGTAGGTACTGGTTCAAACCTAGGAGGTTGAGTTGATGTTTGAACCATTCTCATTCCTTGAGATGCTCTTCCTCTTCTGCTTTGACTTACAGTTGGTTCTATAACCAAACTCTTCTATTTTGTGCTCGTTTTCTTCTTCCCCTTGTTGGCATCATTAATTTTGACCACTTCTTCTATCAGCTGCTGCATACCCCGAACATATTCTTGAAGTTGAGTTTGAGTGGCAGCTACATCATTGCGATGTTCTTAAAGTCGTTCATCAATTAGGATTTATTTCATTTCCACCACTGATAGAGTAGTATCTGATCGGTGAGTTTGTTCTCAGATGGATTTCCTTAACTCGAGGAACTGGTTAGCAAGATGAGCAATAGATTTCTCACTGTTCACTGGTTTCTTGAAGAATTTTAACGCACTTCTGATGGTTTTCTATTGCTTCCAAAAACTTTTTGTCCCTATGCTCGAGATGTTCAGAGACTGCTGCTGTTAACTGCTTCAATCTTGTGGAGAATTGTTGTCCCAATTTTTGAGAAAGTTCGTTGGCAGCAGTAACAACATTGTCTATTCTCCGTTTAGTGTTGTGGGACTGAGATGTCAGGTCTTTTTGTATCTCTGTGTGCATATAGCTTGTCAATTCAGTTAACCCCTCAATAGTGCGAAGCAGGGATATCGTGTCTATAATTTCTTAAAGGAGTTGAGTTGTTTGCCCCTGGTCAGTCGTTGAGCTTGGAATGTGAAAGTATTCCTGACCAGAGATGGAGGGAATGTCTTCGAGTGCCAGGAGAGGTCTTGGAGGTCAGAAAGGTTGAGCAGGAGGCATTGTGTGAGTTGAAGGCGGGGTTTGAGGAGAGTCTTGAGGTTACTCTACGTCTTGATCATTTAAGCTTTTTTGACCACCAGTCGTAGAGTGTGAGGACTCTACGACTAGGGTAGTGTTGGACGTAGAGCTTGTTCGAGTGCTTACGTTAGACAGTTCCTCAAAATGATTGAAGGTCCATTTAGGTGTATGATTTTGTATAAATGTGAGAGGGATGAAGTGTACCTTTTGCCCTATTGAACATGAAAATGAGCTGTTTGATATTAACTTTTGGGCAAAATGTAGGTTGTGAGGGTAGCCTTGAGCCAAAATCACCACGTTAGGATATGCTTTGTAGGTCCAGAACAGTTGATCCCATGTATTGAACACCAAGGCTCGGTGGAATGGCATTAGTGGAAAGAACTTCAGCAGGCAGTTATACTTAAAATGCCTTTATTCATTTCTTCCGACTGCCACTATTTCGATGTCATCCTCTTCATCAATATTCGTTATGGCTGAAGGGATTGAAATGTCTTCTTGATCCTCCCCCTCAGTTTGAGCAGTTGTTGGCTCAGGAACTACTGATGGCTCCCCCTCAGCTGGATCATTATCAGATTTTTAATGTAGCTCCCCCTCAGCTACTGAACCTTTTTTAGCTAATTTTACTAGTCTTCTTCTCTTTTTCCTCGGCTCTGTTGAAGTGGCCTCCTCAGCATTATACTTGCTGTGAGTTTTTCTTTGCAGATCTGAATCTTCATCCTTTGAAACGTCCTTCTCTTCAGGAACAGCATCAAGGGCCTCATTTGATGAGCCTTGAGGTTCTTCAATCTGAAAAGCTTTCTTTCCTTTTCTCTTTCTGATGAGACCAGGAGATTGCTTGCTGACCTCCTGTGATTCTGCTTCTGCAGGTAAGTTCTTTAACAGTGAGGGCTTTGCACCACTTTGCATTCCTTCACTATCCCTAGACCGGGATAGTTTTCTATTTTCAACTGGGTTTCTTTTCTAGTTTTCGAATAATCTTTGAGTCATCCTCTTATTGGCATTGAGGACTTCTCCTTCATCATGCTCAATCTTGTCTCCCAAAATAGATTGAAGGAGAATGCTGATGAATCTCCTATAGGGCATTTTTTTGGTGCCATTCTCCTTCTCTGTATTTCGGATCCAATTTACAATCCATTCAACTAATATGGAGCCATAGTTGATATTCATCTTCTTTACTATGGTTGTCATTATTTTCAGTTGGAGCTCGTTGATAGAGTCGTGGGAAGAGTCCTTACAGAGGAGACACTTTCCGGTGATGTCCGCCAGAAATTCATATTTTTGGAAAAATTCTTTCTTCTTCAATCCTTTTAACTCTGGATTCTTTTTGTAGTTCATTCTTCTCAGGGCCTCTTCTGTGCCCACCATATTGAGAGTCGTGAGACCCTCATGCTTGAAACCTAGGGCTAGGTATATCTCTTCAGAGGTGAGGTTGAACTGAACCCCTTTGACCATGGTGGTTAGGGTTCCATTCGCATAGGATCCATTTGTATAGAACTCTCGGACTAGCTTTGTTAGAATCCTCGTATTTGTTCCCAGAGCTTCTTGAAGGCCAACCATTTCTAGCAACTGGATTATCCTTATGAACTGTTTGTCTGCTGTCGTGAATGTTTCGAAGTTGAGCTCATTTCCAGAAATGACTTGAGCAGGAGCCATTAGATTGATTTTCTGAAACAGGAAGAATGGATTTAACTGAGTATTGAAATTTTAAGGTTCTGGATTTTTGAGAAAGAGAAAGATAGAAAGGTTTAGGTTTTTGATTTTTGAAGAATAATGAACGACACGCAGTTTTCAAAATATTTAAAACTTCCCTCTATGTTTGCTGAGATGCGTATCAAGTTCTGATAGGAGCACTTTTAGTTGGTTGATGACCATTTTAGCCTTAGTCTCCCCCTGAGCTTTACGATCTTTCTTGACACTGCCATCCTTTGTTTTGATGGTCGTTAAGTTAGCTTTACGACTGGGGATTACTCTATAATCCTTGGCTTGACAACCGTTAAGTGAGTTCTACGATTTGTAGTGTACTCTACGATTCTTGGTTTGTCAATCGTTGAGTGGGCTCTACGATCTTAAGTGTACTCTACGATCCTCGGCTTGGTGATCGTTGAGTGAGTTTTACGATCTTGTTCTTTACTTACTTCTGTGAACGCTTTTTTTCCTGCAGAGTTAGTAGCTTCCAGAACATGGAATATATATATATATATATATATATATATATATATATATATATATATATATATATCAAGAGTCTAGATTTAGCATTCCTAACTCACTTATTAGTTTATTAAATCTTGATTCATCTAAAGATTTTGTAAACACATCTGCTAGTTGATCTTCAGTTGGGATATAGTGAAGTGATGTATTACTATTTTGTACATGATACCTAATGAAATGATATCTTATATCTATGTGCTTAGTTCTTGAATGCATGACAGGGTTATGTGTTATAGTAATTGCACTTGTATTATCACAATATATAGGAATAGATTTAAGCTCAAACCCATAATCAACAAGCTGAGTCTTCATCCATAGGATTTGTGTACATCAACTACATGCAACTATATATTCAGCTTCTACAGTTGATGTAGATACTGAGTTTTGCTTCTTACTGAACCAATATACAAGTCTGCTGCCAAGCATCTGGCAAGTTCTAGTTGTACTTTTTCTGTCTATGCTGCATCCTACATAGTCAGCATCTGAATATCCTATTAGATTAAAGGAAGACTCCTTGGGATACCATAATCCCAAATTTGGGGTTCCTTTAAGGTATTTGAAAATTCTTTTTACAGCTATTAGATGAGACTATTTAGGGTTAGCCTGAAATCTAGCACATATACATGTAGCAAACATTATATCTGGCTGGCTAGCAGTAAGGTATCAGAGTGAGCCTATCATACCTCTGTACTGAGTGATATCAATGTTTTTTACCATTCTCATCTTTGTTAAACTTAGTGGCAGGAGGCATAGGAGTTTTCATGACAGTTGCAGATTCCATGTCATGCTTCTTTAATAAGTATTTGATGTATTCGACTTGGTTTATGAAGATGCCTTCATCAGTCTGCTTTACTTGAAGTCCGAGGAAGAAGTTGAGTTCTCCCATCATGCTAATTTCAAACTTGCTCTGAACTAGCAGTGTTTTATCTTTATATTTTCTTTAAAATATAGTAGTATCTACTCTTCCTTTAGTGAATCTTTTTTCAATAAGAAAGTTAGTTAAGGTTTCATACCATGCTCTGGGAGCTTGTTTTAGACCATATAATGTTTTATCTAATTTATAAACATACTTTCAAAATGTTGGATTGATAAAACCTGGAGATTGTTCCACGTAGACTTCTTCTTGAAGTTCTCCATTCAGAAATGCACTCTTGACATCCATTTGGAAAACTTTGACCTTCATGTGTGCAGCATGGGCAAGGAAGATCCTTATGGCTTCCAATTTGGCTACTGGAGCATAGGTTTCATCGTAGTCAATTCATTCCTCTTGAGAATAGCCTTTGGCCACCAATCTAGCTTTGTTCCTTGTAATCACACCATTTTCATCCATTTTGTTCCTGGAGACCCATTTTGTGCCAATGACTGGTTTATGCTGAGGTCTGGCAACTAATCTCCATACTTTGCTTCTTTCAAATTGATTTAGCTCCTCTTCCATGGCCTCTATCCAACTTTAGTCTCCTAAGGCTTCTTCGAGCTTCTTGGGTTCCATTTGTGAGAGAAAGCTTAGGTAGAAGCATTCATTTAAAGTTGCAGTTCTTGTCTTGATTTCGGTGTTTGGATTTCCAATTATTAGATCTTGAGTGTGATCCTTGGTCCACTTTATTCTGCTAGGAACATCTGTTCTGGTGCCTTCTTGTCTGAGTTCCTCCAAATCAACTTCTCGTAGAGTTTCAATATCTGGTGTGGTGTGCTCTACGATTTTCCCTACTTGCTCAACGATTTCTGTTGCTGGTTTCATGATTGTAGAGTCGGACTCTACGATCTTGAGTTCTTTGATCATTGAGCTTATATCTAATGAATCGTTGTGAGTTGATCTTTTCTTTTCAGGATCAGATTCATCGAATGTGACATGGATAGACATTTAAACAGTTAAGGATTCCTTGTTGAATGCTCTGCTATTCGTTGCATAACCAAGGAATATTCCTTCATCTGACTTTGGTTGGAATTTGGCTATATGTTTCTTGCCATTGTTGAGCACGTAGCACAGACAGCCAAATGCATGAAAGTAGATAATGTTTGGCTTTCTTCCTTTCCATAACTCATATGGAGTCTTCTTTAATGTTGAGTGTATGAGTGACCTATTCTGAGTGTAGCATGTCGTGCTGATGGCTTCAGCCTAGAAATATTCAGGAAGATAGGCTGCTGCAAGAAGAGTTCTTCCAGCTTCAATCAGAGTCCTATTCTTTCTTTCTGCTACTCCATTCTATTGAGGAGTCCTTGGGGCTGAGAAGTTGTGAATGATTCCACTTTCTTCACAGAACTAGTCCATATCTGAAAAGTTAAACTCTCTTCCATGATCCCTTCTGATGGCCTTGATCTTATCACCTTTTTCATTCATGATTAGTTTGAAGAGCTTGATAAGATGTGAAATAGTTTCATCTTTAGAGCTTAGAAAGGACACCCATGTGTATCTAGTGTAGTCATCTACTACTACTAAAGAATATCTCTTTCCTCCAAGGCTTGCTGTTAGGATAGGCCCGAATAAATCTATATGTAGCAATTGAAGGGCTCTATCATTTGAGTTGAGTGTTTTTCTCTGGAAAGAGATCTTTGTTTGCTTTCCAAGTTAACATGCTTTGCAGGGTTTTTCTTTGATGAAGTTAAGCTTTGGCAAACCTCTTACTAGGTCTTTGGAGGTAAGCTTTGACATGTTCTTGAAGTTAAGATGAGAAAATCTTCTATGCCAGAGTCAGCACAAATCTTCAGAGGCTTTGGCAAGGAAACATACTACTTCATCTGTACTTAATTTGGCAAGATTGACCATGTAGGCATTTCCTTCTCGAACTCCTACTAGCTTTAGAGAGTTAGACTTCAAATCTCTGACTTGGCATTGGTTGTTGAGAAAAGTGACTTGATGCCCTTTGTCACATAGTTGACTGATGCTTAACAGGTTATGCTTTAGTCCTTCAACATAAGCAACTTTGCTGAAAGATATTGTACCATTTCCAGTTGAGCCATATCCTCTGATTTTTCCTGAATTGTTGTCCCCCAAAATGACTGCAGGACCATCCTTTTCTTTGTAGTTTGTCAGAAGAGCTTTATCTCCTGTCATGTGTTTTGAGCATCCACTGTCAAGATACTAGATGGATCTCTTTACCTGCATAACAAATTAATCTTCATTTTGGTACCCACAATTGCTTGGGTCCTGTTTTGTTAGTATCTTTTGGGACCTAGATTTGTTTGATTTTAGGTCTTTGCAGTTTATAATAATGATAGCCTGATAAATCATAACTACGATTGATATGACGATTGTATATGTATATATGTGAATTCCTGTTTGTTCATGACTTGTGAGAATTATAATTGCTCAAACTCCTTCGGTTGAGCTGATCTACATTCTGCTTCCATGCTACTCTACGATTCTCATATTTCGTGGAGTGATAATAAATTATACGGTTTCTGTAAGGATGGTTCGTAGAGTAAGTTTTGTTAGACTTTATGATCTTTTGAGGTTCAGTTACATATGTTGACTTGTTTTTCAGTTTTCTGAACCCCAGACCAGTACGAGTTTTATTGACTAATATGATAGCAGGATTAGCAGATTGTGGACAACTGGGAGGGATTGAATCTGAGGATTTGATGAACACAATTCCTTTATTAGGATTATAGGATTTGCTTTCATTTATTTCCTTTGAATTATCCATATTAGGCTCTGAGAAAGAATTCTCAAAACCTAATCCTAATCTGTCAGCCGCATTTCTTTGGCTTGAGATCATGGTGTCCATAGACAAACTTGAATTGTTCCGTATGGAAATTGTCTTTTTCTAGTTCCTGAATTTTGGATACTAGTGAAGACTCTTTCTAAGTTCTTAATTCAATTTTTCTTTTGAACTTTTCATTCTTATTCTCAAGACTAGAATGAAGTTTAGCAATTTGAAGTGTGGCTTCTAATTCTATGCTAATTTTCTCTTTATATTCTTTTAGATGAGAGTAATCTTTAGATAGCCTTCTAAACATCTTCATCAATGCTTAATTCAGGAGAGTAAAAGTCAAATACCTCATCTATGTTGAATTTCTCTTTGCTTTTTCCTTCCTCGTTTGCCATTAAACATAGGTTGGTCTTCTGTGGCTCTTCATCGTCACTTGACTCAGAGTTTAGTTCTTCTTCTGAGTCACTCCAAGAGCCTTTAGCTATGAAGCTTTTGTCTTTCTTCTTTTGCTTGTGGAAGCTCTTGAATTCTTTTTTTGGATTTGCTTTTGTTCTATCCCTCCTCAACTCTTCTTTTAAGGGTTTAGGGCACTTTGCAATGAAATGACCTGGCTTTTTGTAGTTGTAGCAAAGCTCATTTGTTGGTTCTTTGCAGCTGTTGCTTCTAAACTTCTGAGGTCTGTTCCTATTAATGAATCTTTTGAATTGTCTGACTAGCATGGCAGCACCTTCATCATCATTTGATTCATCATTATCAGAATCAGAATTATCCTTGAAATTGCTTCTGTGAGCTGAAGTTGAAACTTTAAGAGCAATGTTCTTCTCCTTCTTTCTTCCCTCAGATAGGGTCTCTGCCCTCTGATTCAGCTCCAGCTCATGGGTGAGAAGATTTCCATATAGCTGTTGTATAGTCATCTCGTGCAAGTTCTTTGACTCCCTGATGGCTGTGGTTTTGGCATCCCATTTACCTGGCAAGGATCTCATGAATTTGATGATGAGATCTTTGTTTGGATACACTTTTCTAAACAATCTGAGAGAATTTAGCAGCATGTTGAATCTCTCATAGGTGTTTGTAATGTTCTCATCTGAAATGTGGGTGAACATTTCATACTGCTGAATAAGAAGTGATTGTTTGTTCTCTCTGACTTCTTCTATTCCTTCGTGCATGATCAACAAAGTCTGTCAGACTTCTTGAGCTGTTTTACAGTTGACAACATTTTCGAACAGCTCATCATCTAGAGATTGAAATAGGATGTTTTTGGCCTTTTTATCTCTTTGAACATCCTTCTTTTCGTTGTCGATCCATTCTTCTCTTTTCTTTGCTACTAGCTTGTCTGGATCTTCAATTGTTAACGCAAGCTTCATTGGTATGAATGACCCATTGAGTACTGTCTCGAACAGCTCATCGTCTATTGCATCCATGTAAGCATGCATACGAACTTTCCAATTAGCAAATTTTTCTTTATTGCACATTGGTGGTTTGTTACCTCCACCGAGTTTTGATCCGTTCTTATTATATGCCATTAGATCTACTCAAGATTGTAAGGCTTCAAATGTGAGAACCTGCACTGATACAAATTGTTAGTTCCCAATGACATGAAAGATATCTAGAAGGGGGGAGGGGTTGAATAGATTCTTTAAAACTTTTTCTTTTTCTTGCTTTGTTTTTAAGAGATAATGAATTCTTAATTAATTTGTTTAGCACAGCGGAATATGATTTAGTTATCTCTTCTTAATTTGTTAAAATAATAATTCAACAAATAATTATATAGAAGATATAGTAGTTAAAAGACACAAGATGAAAGACACCAGGTTTTAAGTGGTTCAGAGTTCACAAGACTCCTACTCCACTGATTTACTCTTCAAGCAGCAAATCCACTCAGGATACTTTTACACTTTCTGAATCACTAAGATTCTTTCAAGATCAGCAGTCTTGGAACTCTAGTTCACTAAGAACTCTATTAGTCTAATAGACTTAGATACTCTAGTTCACTAAGAACTCTTCTCGAGTAGTGTAGATTTGGGTGTACTAATGAGTTGTGTTTAGCATAAGTTTCTGATGAACTCAGTAGTGATGTAAGATTCTTTTCAGTTTTATTTTTTTAAACTCTTGCAAATTTCTTTCTTTCTTGTAAAAAATCTCTTCTTTTCTTCTTCTGATCTGGGCACTTTATATAAGAGCTTCTGTTTTTGTCCCGTTGGAATGTCTGCCCTTAGCTTCAGTTTATGCCTATTACCTCACAGTGTAGAGCTGTTGAATATTATATTTATTTAGCTCATTAATGCTCTGATGATGTATTAATTGATATGTTATTTTAGTCCATGGAAGGTGTTTCCCTTTTTCCTTGGGGACTGATATGTCAGTTGTAGGTTTCTACCAACTTTCATAGAGTCATTTGGTCCTTCCATACTATAGGACTGATAGGACACAGTATTCTGACTTTACTGCCTTGAAAGTCTTCTCTCTATTGCATAGCGCGCTTGGGTCAGTCCCCTGATATTTCTGACTTTGAGCTTTTGGCAGAAGCTCTTCTGTCACATCGATGCAGATTGTTCTTTTCAACAAAGTTGCTTTTGTCTTAGTACAGGAGAAGAGTCAAACGATGATTTAGGTTTAGATCGTAATGTTTGCTCAAAAAGTCTCTTGTTTTTACTTAACTCTACGATTGCCCTTGCTTCAGTGAGTGCTCAATGATAAGATAATTTTCTTCGAGGAAGTAGAGTTTTACTTTATGGCTACTTTGTTAATCGTAGAGTCCGTTCTACGCCTGGGTTTCTTCCTTGGTCGTAGAGTTTTCTTAAAATGGGATCGTAGAGTCCATTCTACGAGCGGTCTTAGTCGTCCAGTCTTCTTTGAGTAAATTCGTAGAGTCTACTATACGAACATACCAAATCGTTAAGTCTTCTTTGCACAAAGTCGTAGAGTCCTCTCTACGAACAGATTGAATCGTTGAGTATTCTTTACTTGGAGTCGTAGAGTCTATTCTACGAACAGTTTGACATAAGATCAACCTAACAGATTTGATCTTTTCTAACTAATTTCTTGTACATTATAAATAATCAAAGGACTTCACAACTCAATACATTCATATTCAAAAGATCATCCTAACAACTTTGATCTTATCTAACTAAGTCCTTGTACATTATGTGCCATCAAAGGACTTTAGAATCCTGCTATTGACTGCATTCATCAACTTAATTCTTATCATCAAATTAAACATACAATGTTCAACAAATTATACTAATGAAAATATTCTAGTCAAGCCATCCTAAGACTTATTCAAAAGTAAAATTTGGTAAACTAACATTTGGGAACGCGTAACCCTTTTTATAGGCGTTTGACGATTTTTCGGGAAACCCTAAAACGGTTTCAAGGCAAGTCTTCTAACTCTTGTTGTGTGCTACTTGTGTAGTATTGTTAAAATGATAAATGAAATGTGTAATGTCATGTTGTTATGTAATAAATGTTATGTGACGTCTTTAACTGATGTTTGTAAGCCTTCTAACTATTATGTGTTATGGTTACGAGTTATGCACATGATTCATAAACTTTGTAAGACCCCGAATTTTAATAAATAGATTTTAAAAGTTTCTCATAATTTTATGTTTAACAGTATGGTTTTAACTTAATAAAAATTAAAGTTAAGGACGTTATATGCAAAAAATTTATGTCGGATAGTATTCGATTGGTAGGGGAATATTCATTCTATCGAGGAATATTCGTTATGTCGAAAAATATTCGTTCTGTCGAGGAATATTCGTTCTGTCAGGGAATATTCGTACGATGGCGCCGAAATATTCAGTTATGGGTAGACCCCACAACGAAATATTGTCGGATGAAGAAAACGACAGCAGTAGCCTTTCTAAATAAAAATACTCAACGGTATTATCATTTTTAACTGTTAAAATACCCAGTGATAAAAGTATGTTAACATATGGTATTTTACTGTAGTACATGATATTTTACTGTAGATCATGGTATTGCATAGTAGCACACGGTATTACACAATATTTAAATTATTGAATTATAAAGTGGCTATTGCACAGTATTTCATCAATAATTATCATTACACAGCATTTTAAATTATTGAATCAATAATTGTCATTACACAATATTTTACATCATTGATTGCACAGTGTTCCATTTCATTAAATCAATAATTGTCATAATGCACAACATCTTACATTATTGGGCCAATAATTGTTACAGTAGTAGTCACGGGTACTAAACAGTTTGACAAATTTATTATTTGAAAAACACGGTATGTTTAATAATTGAGATATTAAATCAATAAAATAATATGAAAATGTGTAACGCGTATACGTGTGCAACACGTGTAAATGTGTAAGTGTGTAACACGTGTAAGTGTGTAACACACGTAAATATGTAACGCGTGTAAATGTGTAACACGTGTAGGCATGAAACGCGTGATAGTCATTGAGCGGTGCAGATTAAAGTGTGAAACGTGTGTTGGTTGATGAATGGTTCAGATTAAAGACGAGATTAAAATGTGTAACATGTGTGTGGAAAAGTTGGTTAGGCTCTGGCTATAAATAGGGGGCTTATCATAAGGAGTTTCATACATTCCTCACTCAATCTTATTTCCACTCTCTAGATATTTAGTATAAGTGTCTCCCTAAGTATATTAAAATTATCTTAAGCGTTGCAGATCTGGAAGGGTACGAGTATTGTTCAAGTTGATCAACTTCATAAAAGTTGTATTTAGTCACGAAATAAGGTAAGGGATATCACTTTTCTTTCAAACTCTTAAACTTATTACGGTAAGGGGTATCATTCTTTTCATCATCATAAAGGGATATCATTTTCTTTCTTATTTGTAAGGAATACCATCTTTTTCATCTTATATCACTTAAACTTACTACGGTAAGAAAGTATCTCATTTGTATCTCTAATATTATTAAACGGTGAAATTTTTTTAATTAATAATTCATTAATATTCGCTTAATAGTTTGCACTTTATCTAATACCCTTTGACAAGAACATTCCTATTAAATTTCCATCGTCATATTTGAACTGTGAACTTATGGACTTTGAACTTTTGAACTGTGGACATTTATTTGGACTATGAACTTATTGACCTTGAACTTTTGAACTGTGGACATTGATTTGAACTGTGGACAGTATGGACTAATTTCTTGTACCGTAAACCTTACCGTTGAACTTCTTCGTATGGATCTTGGAAATTACTCTTGGACTCGAACACAATTTTCTATACATCATATTGATAATTTGGACATTATTTGAATCTGGACAAAGTTAATTGTTAACTCCTCGTGTTATTGTTTATCTTGTTTCTTCTGTTCATTATTTAAATCCCTGTTGTTATTTCAATCATCAAGTATCAGGTTGTTTTGAATATTTGTGGCCTGGGGCACAGATGATATGTTAAAGGCGATATAGGTTAAACGCTATATAGGATAAATGCGATATAATTGTTGGGTGTCTTTGGTTGGATGACAAGGACATGTGATGAATGTTCTCTTTGGCCGGGGGCAAAGAAGAACTGTTGTTTGGTATGATCATGACCAGTGGTGTTTCAGATAATAAAAGTTGATGATTATTTTCTTAAAAAAGAGACGCTAGTAGACATCATGATCTACTTGATTCTCTTAGTGGTGGTTATTTCACTGCAGTGAAACTTTATTTAAGAACTTAACTACTGTTGTTAATCTTGTTGTTTATAACTCAACTGTAGCTGTTGATTTAAAACTTGTTGTCTATTATATTCAATTAAGAACTCAACTTTTGAAGGCTAAGAATAATTTATTTTTTATTATCTTAGTCAAGATATTCCTTACTGGGCTATTTGAGCTCACCGTTTCCTTTTTGTTCAATGGTTCAGAAAATGAGAGCGTAGCCGAGACTAACGGGGAGGAAAAGGGAATGGAGTAGCGGTCCGATATAGTGGTTATAGTAGTCTTCACTGTATTGTAGAATACTAATAATTGTGAAGACTTAGTTGTGTATTATTGAACAATGTATTGTAATAATTTTGTTGTAGTCTTTTGACGAGTCAAATTGGGTGGTGTGGTCCCGATTTGGGGGCGTCACAGTTGGTATCAGAGCTTAGGGATATGATCTTGAATGAAGATCTGGGATTAAAACTAGGAGGAGAGAGACGATTAGAATCCTTCGCTAGTGTGCTACCTAATTTAAATTTTGCTAATTGACATGAATGAAGCGACAAAAAAGTGACAAGTCGGTTTATTTAAACTAACCTTGTTTTGTGATTCTATTTAAGAATTACATCTGAAAATCAATGAATGAATGAATTACGCTGCAAAAAATCAAGAGGCTACAAATAATCCTCCTACAGCTTCTGAAAATAACGCAGGTGGCCATATGAATTGTGATGGTTTCTTTAGAAACTTTATGCAATTCATGCAAAATCAAGCGAGGGGAACTCCCACCGGTGGAAATGCTGATAATTCAAGGATGGTCACTGCAAAGCAGTTTAAAGAGTTGGGGCCACTCGAATTTTTCGAGAAGCCAGACCCACTTAAGGCTGAAGCATGGCTGAAGCAGATGACAAAGATATTTGACGTTCTGCGCTACACTGATGATCAAAAGGTCTCATTTTCTATCTTCATGCTCAGATGAGAAGCAGACCATTGGTGGGAATCAATAAAATGTACCCATCATTCGGCACTTGAGATGTCCTGGACGGAGTTTCAGGATTTGTTTAATAAAAAGTATTTTCTAGAAAGTGTTCATCATATGAAAGAGGTGGAATTTATTAAACTAGAATAAGGGAACATGACTGTTTCTCAATACGAAGCCAAGTTCACGGAGTTATCCAGATTCGCGCCTCATTTGGAGGATGATGAAGCCTGAATGGCTCGCATGTTCTTAAGATGCCTAAGACCCAAAATTCGTCGACACCTCATCTCTCACAAACTTTGTTTATATTCAGATGTGGTGGATAAGGCTTAAAGGGTCGAACACAAAGATGAAATATTGCAACCAAGAGCCAATGACCAACCAAGAGGAAGAAATAACGAAAATAATTACCGGAATGAGAACCGTAGAGGCGGCAGCCATCATTTCGGAAATTGTAACCACTTCGGTGGTAATTCTGGTCCAGATAACAAAAGGGGAGAAACAAGTGGAAATAATTTCAAAAGAAAGAGATCCCACAACGATCACGGGAAGGCACCAGCACCAACATCAGCACCGGTAATAGTTTCAAGGGGAGGAGATCGACCTCCCGTAAAATGCTACAGGTGTGATCAGGAGGGTCACATTAGCCTGAACTGTACTCAGCAATCCAAGTCTTGTTATAATTATGGGAAAGAACGTCATATTGCTCGATTTTGTCCTATCACAAAATCAAGTCCAGCAGCGATGATGGCTCCAAAGGCTAGCACAAACAAAGGAAAATCTGTAGTCTAGGGGAAAGCTTTTGTTATAATGTCTCAGAAGGCACGGAACCTGAACGAGGTGATAATCGGTAAGCTATTCATAAACTTTTGTGAAGTCTATGCCCTATTAGATACTGGTTCTACCCACTCTTTTATCTCACCTGCATGTGCTCAACGTTTAAATTTGATTCCTGAAAATTTAGACTTTGACTTATGTGTTGAAACTCCATTAGGGAAAATAGTCGTTACATCTACTACTTATAAATTTTTCTTGGTTCAAATCAATAACCTCACCCTACCCGTTGACCTTATCTTTATGAAAATGCATGAGTTTGATGTGATTTTAGAAATTGATTGGTTGACTACCCACTATGCTAAAATTGATTGCTTCCATAAGCTCATTAGTTTTCATATTCCTGACCAACCTATCATGCAAATTCAAGAAACCAAACCTTTGAAATCAGTAACCGTTATTTCTAGCCATAAAGCTATTCGTTTATTAAAAAACGGATGTCAAGCCTTCCTAGCTCATGTCACTGATCTAAATAAAAACTCTGTAAACTTGAACAATATTCCTATTGTTAATGAATTCCCTGATGTATTTCCCGAAGAACTTCATGGCCTACCCCCAGACCGTGAAATTAAATTCTAGATTGACCTTGAACCTGGTACTAAACCTATTTCTAAAACCCCATACCGAATGACTCTCACAGAACTTTAAGAGTTGAAAGTCCAACTTCAGGAACTCCTAGATACCGGTTTCATACGACCAAGTACATCACCTTGGGGTGCCCCTATTCTATTTATAAAGAAGAAGGATGGGAGTATAAGATTGTGCATTGACTATCGAGAGTTGAATCATGTCACCATCAAGAATAGGTATCCGTTACCTCGAATTGATGACTTGTTTGATCAATTACAAGGTGTTAAGTATTTTTTAATGATCGATCTCCGATCTGGTTATCATCAGTTGAAGGTTAGAGCTGATGACGTTCCCAAGACTGCCTTCAGAACTCGCTATGGGCATTACGAGTTCTTAGTCATGCCTTTTGGACTAACTAATGCTCCTGCAGCCTTCATGGACATGATGAACCAAATATTCAAAGAATATTTAGATCATTTTGTGGTTGTCTTTATTGATGATATCCACAAATACTTCAAGAGTCGTGAGGATCATGAACGTCACTTGCGTTTGATACTCCCAAAGTTACTTGAAAATAAGTTATATGCTAAGTTAAAGAAATGCGAGTTCTGGCTTGAGAAAGTAACATTCCTTGGGCATGTGATTTCTAAACAAGGAATATCGGTTGATCCCGCGAAGATTGAAGCAATTTTAAACTGGGAGCAACCTAAGACAGTAATTGAAGTATGAAGTTTTCAGGGTCTAACTGGTTATTAGCGGAGATTTGTATTATTTTTCTCGAATTGCCACTCCACTAACTCAGTTGACTCGAAAAAATACAAAATTCGAATGGAGTAAGGAATGCGAGAAAAGCTTTCAAGAACTTAAGAGGAGACTCGTTTTAGCCCCTGTTCTGACTATACCATCAGGATTAGGAGGTTTTGTTATCTACAACGATACTTCCAGTAGTGGTCTAGGATGCGTTCTTATGCAACACGGAAAAGTTATAGCCTATGCCTCTCAACAACTCAAAGATTATGAGAAAAATTACCCCACTCATGATCTAGAATTAGCAGCGGTCGTTTTTGCATTGAAGATCTGGAAACACTACTTATACGGAGAAAAGGTGGAGATCTTTACAGATCATAAAAGTCTCAAGTATTTCTTCACCCAGAAGGAACTCAACACGCGACTGCGACATTGGCTTGAGCTTTTAAAGAATTATGACCACACTATCCAGTACCGCCCAGGAAAGGCGAACGTGGTAGCTGATGCATTGAGTTGAAGATCATATGCGAGTACGAATGCAATACTAACAACACAAAGGCACATTTTGTACGATTTACAAAAGATGGAGATAGAGCTAAAATCACTAGAAACCCAGATGAGGATCATGCACGTACGAGTGGAACCGGCTTTAATCGATAAAGTCAAAGCTGCTCAAGCCACTGATCCAGAATTGATAAATATGATGAGAAAAATACGAGAATGTGTTATTCCAGAAGCAAGAATCGATGAGAAAGGGATACTCCGAGTCAACTCTTGACTCTTTGTTCCTAACGACCCTGAATTGAAGTATAAAATCATGATAGAAGCACACAATATGCCATTTGCAATTCATCTTGGAAGTACCAAAATGTATCTTGACCTTCGACACACATTTTGGTGGAGCAATATGATGAAGGAGATAGTTGAGTTTGTCTTAAGGTGTTTGATGTGTTAACGTGTCAAGGCGGAGCATCGAGTGCCTAAGGGTCCAATGCAACCACTTGAGATTCCCGAATGGAAGTGGGAACATATCAATATGGATTTTATGACGGGTCTTCCCAAAGTTTCTCAAGGCTTGGATGCGATTTGGGTCATTGTAGATAGATTGACCAAGTCCACTCATTTCTTGCCTATATGAGAAAACTATTCACTTGAGTGTCTAGCTAATATTAGGGTAGAGCATGATGCGGTTTGGTGCGGTATGACGCCAAAACCGCCCATGAAACCGCTTAAGTGCGGTTTGAGAAATCCAAAACCGCGTATGAAACCGTAAGGTGCGGTTTGGTGCGGTTTTAAAAAGTGCGGTGCGGTTTTTTTTAGGTGCAGTTTCGGTTTTAAAACCAATTGTACATATACATATTGAAAAATATATTTTCTATTACAAAAATTGATGGCAATAAATTACTCTCTAAGAAAGTTCTTGAAAACATACTCATATTTTTCCATAAACTGACTGTTCAAACACAAACATATATATAATTGGAACTGAAACAGTAAGGCAGAAATTTCAAAACAGTAACCTTTATAATACAAACTGAAACATAAGGCAGAAATTTCAATTTTCCAGCACAAACATATATATAATTGCTTAAAGGGCTAAAGAACAGCAGTTCAAGTACACTATATATTCATTATTATTATTATCATCATTGGGGATAATAATATGTTATTACTGATAATAATATGTTTCCACATTCCACATCAGGCAATTTTTTCAAGTAATCCAACAAAAATCACCAGCTAACAACCAATAAACCATATGAACATACAAGACTCGCAGTCAAAAGCTCATCGTATTAAAAGGCTTTTAAGTCACCAACCAAACTACCTTTCCTCTTTGCACTCCAACCAACCAAAATACACATAAAGTAATTCAAGTAAATGAACTACCAGAGATTAGCTACCATCCCATTCACATCATTAACATTGCTGAAGCACAATCTCAGTGCAGTACTTATTGAAATTTAGACATTCTTACACAAGAAAATCACTGCCAAAATAAATCACAGCACAATAATTACTAATTAGGCATAAAGTACTAGCAAATTAATCTAAGGCCGCAGAGAAAGATAAGAACTTACAAGATACGCTCAGCCATTTCCGGTGCTTCCCATCTGGGGCTCCACCGATACTCATTCAGAAGAGGCGACTTAATGGGTGCACCATGGGAGTTGAAATGCTAAACAAATAGAAAGAGAAATTAAATGGAAAGAACTACTTTTAAACCATTCAACCGTCGAGAAAATGCACTAATAAGGATAATTTGCCAACAATGCCCTCTATCACTAAAAACTTGTTACACATTCAGAAATAACTAATTCAACTGTGGTTCCTCTTCTAACACTAGGAACTGCCAAGACCACTAGCATAATAACAGTGGAACACAATGTTCATGAAATGAGACAGTTAAATATCTTGCCAAATATAGAAAGGAAGGGAAAATAGCAATGAAGAAAGCCAAAAAAAATTACATTTACAAACTAAATTCATACAGAGGAAGTAACCCAAAACACTAAATTTTCAACCAGACAGTAAAATCCACAGATCCTTGTTCTCACTTTCGCAATTACATCAACATTCAACCAAAAAAAAATTATCAAAAAAAAACCCTAAAAAATAAGAAAATTGACAAATGGGTAAATTTAAAATTATAGAAGAAGAAGAAGAAGAAGAAGAAGAAGAAGAAATTACCTAAGGAAGATAATCATAGATGAACAAATCCACCGATTGCTTTTATGGGTAGAACCGTAGAAGTAAAAGAACAAAAGTCGGTGAAGAGAGAAGCTTTTATGAGAATCCGAGCTCTTCTTCTCTCTTTTAGTCCACGTTTTGGATACTGGACATCATAGAATAGAGACTAAAGAGAATAGAGAGAGTTAGAGAGAAAGGAGGAAGAAGCAAAACAATGAAGGGAAAAGGAAGAGGCGAAGCAGTGAAGGGAAGAGGAAGAAGCGAACTGGGAATGATTTTAGGGCTATTAGCGTATATAATATGTTATATATAAAAGTCAAAATGACATAGTTTTATTCATCAACCAGTCATCAGGTGCGGTGTGGTTTTATATGTGCGGTTTGGACCAAAAACCGCACCCAACTCGCAATTTCGGTTTTTTAACCACCTTAAAACCATCGTACACACCGCAACCGTTAGCTCGGTTTTAATTGGTGCGGTTTGTGCGGTTTTCGGCTCGATTTCGGGGGCAAATCGGTTTTCTGCTCCACCCTAGCTAATATGTACATAAGTGAGATTGTGAGAATGCATAGCATGCCAGTATCTATAGTTTCTGATCGGGACCCTAGATTTACTTCATGATTTTGGATCAGTTTACAAAAAGCTATGAGTACTGAACTACAATTTAGTTCTGCTTATCATCCCCAAACAGATGGATAATCAGAAAGGACAATTCAGACTCTTGAAGATTTATTGAGGCTTTATGTGCTAGACTTCAAAGGAAGTTGGGACAAGTATTTACCATTGGTTGAATTCTCCTACAACAACAATTATCAAGCAAGTATAGGAATGACTCTATTTGAGGCTTTATATAGACGAAAGTGTCGCTCTCCAGTATGTTGGAATGAAGTGGGAGAAGCAAAATTGTTGGGACCTGAGTTGGTGCACATGACAACTGAAAAGATTCAAATGATCAGACGACAAATACAAGTTGCACTAGAACGACAAAAGAGTTATGTTGATCTTCATCAAAAGGATGAAAGTTTCAACGTTGGAGATCATGTATTCTTACATGTTTCCCCATGGAAAGGAATTACAAGGTTTGGAAAGAGGGGAAAGCTCAATCCTCGATTTATTAGGCCATTTGAAATCCTTGACAGAATTGGAACTGTGGCCTACAGTCTAGCTCTACCACCAAACATGTCCCGCATTCATAACATTTTTCACATATCTATGTTACGTAAATATGTGAAGGACCCAAATCACATTATTGAATTAGAGCCAGATGAGATAGTAAAAGATTTAACGTATGAGAAAGTGCCTGTTAAGATCTTGGATAGGAAAGAGCATATCTTACGCTCAAAGATTATACCTCAAGTCAAGATTTTATGGAAAAACCAAGATACTAAGGAAATGACCTGAGAGTTAGAATCTGAAATGAGAGCTAAGTATCCTGATCTCTTCAAAATACCAAGTAAGTAAATTTCGGGACGAAATTTCATTAGAAGGGGAGGATGTAAGACCCCGAATTTTAATAAATAGATTTTAAATTTTTCTCAAAATTTTATGCTTAACAGAAAGGTGTTAAATTAATAAAAATTAAAGTTAAGGATATTATATGTAAAAAATTTATGTTGGACAATATTCGATTGGTCGGGGAATATTCGTTCTGTCGGGGAATATTCATGCTGTCAGGGAATATTCGTTCTGTCGAGGAATATTCGTTCTATCAGGGAATATTCGTACGACGGCGCTGAAATATTCAGTTATGGGTGGACCCCACAACGAAATATTATCGGATGAAGAAAAGGACAGCAGTAGCCTTTTTAAATAAAAATAGTCAACGATATTATCATTTTTAACTGTTAAAATACCTAATGATAAAAGTATGGTAACATATGATATTTTACTGTAGCCCGCGGTATTTTACTGTAGATCATGGTATTGCATAGTAGCACACGGTATTACACAATATTTAAATTATTGAACTGATAAAGTGGCTATTGCACAGTATTTCATCAATAATTGTCATTACACAGCATTTTATATTATTGAATCAATAATTGTCATTACACAATATTTTACATCATCGATTGCATAGTGTTTCATATCATTGAATTAATAATTGTCATAATGCACAACATCTTGCATTATTGGGCTAATAATTGTTACAGTAGTAGTCACGGGTATTAAACAGTTAGACAGATTTATTATTTGAAAAACACGGTATGTTTAATAATTGAGATATTAAATCAATAAAATAATATGAAAATGTGTAACGCGTGTACGTGTTCAACGCGTGTAAATGTGTAACATATGTAAGTGGTAATACGTGTAAGTGTGTAATGCGTGTAA
Source organism: Hedera helix (assembly GCA_947179155.2). Taxonomy (NCBI): domain Eukaryota; kingdom Viridiplantae; phylum Streptophyta; class Magnoliopsida; order Apiales; family Araliaceae; genus Hedera; species Hedera helix. Next base: position 11,787,215 of record OX359278.1, read on the forward strand.
TTGTGTAACACGTGTATGCGTGAAACGAGTGATAGTTATTGAGCAGTGCAAATTAAAGTATGAAACGTGTGTTGGTTGATGAATGGTTCAGATTAAAAGATAAATTAAAATGTGTAACGTGCGTGTGGAAAAGTTGTTTAGGCTCTGACTATAAATAGGGGGCTTAGCATAGAGAGTTTCATACATTCCTCACTCAATCTTATTTCCACTCTCTAGATATTTCTTAGTATAAGTGTCTCCCTAAGTATATTAAAATTATCTTAAGAGTTGAAGATCTGGAAGGGTACGAGTACTATTCAAGTTGATCAACCTCATAAAAGTTGTATTTAGTCACGAGATAAGGTAAGGGATATCACTTTTCTTTCAAACTCTTAAACTTATTACGGTAAGGGGTATCATTCTTTTCATCATCATAAAGGGATATCATTTTCTTTCTTATTTGTAAGGAATAATATCTTTTTCATCTTCTGTCACTTAAACTTACTACGGTAAGAAAGTATCTCATTTGTATCTCTAATATTATTAAACGGTGAAAATTCTTGAATTAATAATTCATTAATATTCCCTTAATAGTTTGTACTTCATCTAATACCCTTTGACAAGAACATTCCTATTAAATTTTCATCGTCATATTTGAACTGTGAATTTATGGACTTTGAACTTTTGAAATGTGGATATTTATTTGGACTATAAACTTATTGACCTTGAACTTTTGAACTGTAGACATTTATTTGAACTATAAATAGTTTGGACTAATTTCTTGTACCATAAACCTTATCGTTGAACTTCTCTGTGTGGATCTTGGACATTACTCTTGGACTCGAACACATTTTTCTATACATCATATTGATAATTTGGACATTATTTGAATCTGGACAAAGTTAATTGTTAACTCCTCATGTTATTGTTTATCTTGTTTCTTTTATTCATTATTTATATCCCTGTTGTTATTTCAATCATCAAGTATCAGGTTGTTCTGAATATCTGTGACCTGGGGCACATATGATATGTTAAAGGCGATATATGATAAATGCGATATAATTGTTGGGTGTCTTTGGGTGGATGACAAGGACACATGATGAATGTTCTCTTTGGTCAGGGGCAAAGAAGAACAGTTGTTTTGTATGATCATGACCAGTGGTGTTTCAGATGATAAAAGTTGATGATGATTTTTTTAAAAAAGAGACGCTAGTAGACATTATAATCTACTTGATTCTCTTAGTGGTGGTTATTTCGCTGCAGTAAAACTTTGTTTAAGAACTTAACTACTGTTGTTAATCTTGTTGTTTATAACTCAACTGCAACTGTTGATTTAAAACTTCTTGTCTGTTATATTCAATTAAGAACTCAACTTTTGAAGGCTAAGAATAATTTATTTTTCATTATCTTAGTCATGATATTCCTTACTAGGCAATTTGAGCTAGCCCTTTCCTTTTTGTTCAATGGTTCAGGAAATAAGAGTGTAACCGGGACTAACAGGGAGGAAATGGGAATGGAGTAGCGGTCCGAGATAGTGGTTATAGTAGTCTTCACTGTATTGTAGAATAGTAATAACTGTGAAGACTTAGTTGTGTATTATTGAACAGTGTATTGTAATAATTTTGTTGTAGTCTTTTGACAACTCAAATTGGGTGGTGTGGGCCCGATTTGGGGGCGTCACACACTTGGTGTGTTAATGTGATATAAATTGTTAGAATGTGAGTTATATGTAATATTAAATGGAGAATTATGTTCAGTCAAGGCATGTTAAAGTTTATATAAAAGCATAAACTGTGTATATGTTATATGTTAGACTTGTTGAGTCGTCGTGCTCATTCTTGCGAATAAAACCTTATTTGCAGATTAAATATGAACGTTAAGAATATCATGAATGTAAAGATGAAGCGTAGATTAGGTTTTCATGTTTATTACATGTATTTGTATAAGTCATAATGATTGTTGTAATACGAACAAAGAAATATGTAACCGAATATTAATTGAATGATATAAATTATTATCATCAGAATGTTGTTATGTCTTTATTTTGATATAACTTAGAATTGTTAAAACTTAGCATAGTATTGATAATGATCTATTTATCTGGATGAGGATCGATAACTAACTTGTGAGTGCTGTAAATCTGAGACAGGACTAAACGATGTTGACTGGTCAAATCTATCGTTAAGGTTCCTTGGACCCAGGTATAACTCGTTATTACTGTTCTTAATGTCAAATAAGTAGGATAATTGATATGAAGAGATATCACTATAAACAAATGTGTTTTGAGTGAGGGTTTTAACTAGTTGGGTAATGTTTTGTACGAAAAGAGAATTTTGCACCGGTCAAAGATACAACCATTTGTTACGGATAAAGATGCAAACATTTATCACGGGTAAAGATACAAATATTCACCGCGAGATTCTCTGTTCCCAAGAGTCATCCAAATGATTTAATGTCGTGGATATTGAAACATGTAAAGTTATAAAATATTTAAATCTTAAGGTTAAAATTGGACCGTTATATATGATATTATCCATTTATACGGATGAACTACAAGTTGATACTTGTATAAATAATGAGACCGAGATCAAGTTAAGTTCCAAGAACAAAGTTAAGAGAAATTTTTAATGTATAGTCTAAAATAAAACTAATTCAACCAATATGATTATGAGATCATTGGTTAAGTTGGTAAATATATGAAGCTTAACGCACAAGGTCTGCTGTAGCAGAAAATGCGGGGATTTTGGGGGCGTTACATCTTCACTATATTGTAAAATAGTGTGTCAATAACAGTGAAGACTTAGTTGTATATTATTGGGCTTGGTATTATTGTACTTTGCACTATATTGTAATAATTTTGTTGTAGTCTTTTGACAACTCAAATTGGGTGGTGTGAACTTGATTTGGGGGCGTCACAAAAATACTATTGCATATGAAAATAAAAAATTTAGATTTCAAACAGTTTAAATTAGAAAAAATTGCAAAACTATCTCTTCATGTTGCCACCCAATTTTTTATGGCCCTTAAAGTGGCAAAAGTCTCAATTTAGTTCTCCAAGTAGTTAATTTAATTCAATCCTCTCAAAACTTTGGCTTCAACCTAATTGTTTTATTTTAGTAAGGGCGATAATGTCTAAGACTTCTTAGCATTATTATCTGTATTATTAATATTTGAAATCAAAATACAAAAAAAAAAAAAAAACAAACTAAACATAAAAATTAAAATACAAAAAGATAAACACATAAATTAAAATATAAACAAAAAAAAATATCAAATTTCAAAAAATAACTAATGTTTAAAAATTAATATTATTTCCAGAAGAAAAAAAAATAGAAAATAATTAATTTTTCTGTAACTTAACTGATTCAGACCAAAAATGGCGTGGTTTCAATTTCTCTTTTGCGGTCAAAAATGGGGATGAAAATTGTAGGAGATTTTACTTATTTTTCAAAAAAAATAATTATTGTCTAGAATAAAGTAGGTAAGAATCTAAAATAAATATCAATTTTGTTTATAATGGAGCTCATGTAAGTGTCCTAATAAATATTTATCTTTTTAAACTTAGTGGAGTTCTACTGAGATATTTTTGTTTATTTTAACTACTTCTAATTTTTTTTTTGGTGGAGGTGCATTTGAGGAGAGAGATGGCATATTGCATGAGTAATTGATATCTCTATGTCCACAAACCATATACAACTCATTGTGCACAAATGATAGAATCAAGGTAATGCATACCAAAAAGTTGTGTTTAAATATTCTTTTTAAGTAATTCTGTGTATAAAAATATTGTACACAAAAAGTTGTACGGGTCAATATTAAAAAAGAAAGAAAAGAGAAAATAGGACTTAATATTAAATTTTTTAAACTTCTTACAATACATTAGGCCTACCATTTATGCATAATCATTAAAATGCACAAGATATCAAATTTAATTTTTCTTTTCAATCTAATTTCACCTTTTACGCAATATCTTTAGTTAGTCAAAAGTTGAGTTGATTTGTCAACACGGATGATTTCGTGCGAACATGTGAAAAAAAGTAAACGATCAACGAACTAATTCCTGCATACCTCGGTGCTCTTCAAACTTACAACTCCATCATATCATATGGCTACAATACTATTCATTCTTTTACATATTGAACAGGCATCCGAGGCATGGGATCTCAAAGATTTCTGTTTTTATTCATTTCCCACATTCTCATAAACACACTGTGTTTCACAATTGCCCAGCCTGATTTTGTATACCATTTTTGTGGAACAAATGGCAACTACACAACAAACAGTATCTACCAAACAAACCTCGAAAAATCCCTTGCTTCTCTCTCCTCTAATATCACCAATTCTGGTTTCAATACGGCCTCAGTAGGCAGCCAAAACTCCGATCAAGTGTACGCTATGGCGCTTTGTAGAGGCGACCTTAAGCCAGATTTGTGTCGTAGTTGTTTAAACGACTCGACAAGTAAACTGAGAGAGCTTTGTCCCACACACAAGGAGGCAATTGGCTGGTATGACAATTGTATGTTAAGGTACTCGAATCGCTCTACTATATTCCAAGACATGGACACTCGGCCTGCTGTCTTTTTGCGGAATCCAATTAATTTCTCGGACGTCAGCCAGTCTAATCAAATACTAAGAAGCTTGCTGGATGACGTGCGAGTGGAAGCTTCTAGAGGTGGATCTCTTCAGAAGTTTGCTATGAAGAAGGTGCCAGCACCGAGCTTTCAGACCATTTATGCACTTGTGCAGTGTACGCCTAATTTATCTGAGCAGCGATGCAGCGATTGCTTAGAAAGTGCTGCTAGAGATATCCCGGAATGCTGCGGTTATGCGAAACAAGGAGCAAGAGTTTTCTTTCCCAGTTGTATACTTAGGTATGAGCTCTACCGGTTTTATGAGGAGACTGCGGTCTCTGTGCCAGCACCGCAGCCAGTTCTGCCTCTGTCACCTCCAACGCAGCCAGTTCTGCCTCTGTCTCCTCCACCAGAAGGTAAAAATTAGAGTTCTGCTATATCTTGTGCGAATAAAAGATTGAAATTTTTGTTGCGAATAAATACAAAAGCACACCATATAAATAAGGAAATTGATATTTCCACACCCTTTTTTGAAATTTTTGCAATTGGGTTCCACTTTTGTTAGTTAAAATGGTTGTCGAAATATTAATTCTTAATAAGAATTGATATTTCCACATCCTCCAGTTGCGGAAATAAATAATTGTGGAAATATCTGTTCCCTATAAACAAATGCAGATACATGAGAAATTTTTAGATGTGTTTTCTTGCAAGAAAAGTCAAAACTTTTTTGTTCGCAAGATATATTGAAACTTAATTAATCTCCATTTATGCTTTTTAGGACACTTACTGATCCATTTATTGAAACTTAATTAATCTCCAGTGCTCCTTAAGTGCCATGATGTCCACGATCTTCACTTTCTTCATCATTACTGTCGTCAAATTTTTTCCTTTGAAGCTTTACAATTGTCATAATTGGCTATTTCTTTCAAGCTTTATACTCATCATAATTGGCTATTCCACGTTCTCTTTTATTTAACTTAATCAGCCAATTTTCTTAAAGTAAAAATTGATATACCCTCATGCTACTTTTGAACTGAAGGAATAAAATTAGTCTAGAATAAATACACAAATAGAATATTTTTTTAGAAATAAAATGAATGTATTTAATTTTTCTTTTCAATCTAATTTTACCTTTTACGTACGCAATATCTTTAGTTAGTCAACTTGAGTTGATTTTTCAACATGGAAGATGTCGTGTAAACTTGGAAGATGTGAAAAGTAAACGACCAACTAACTAATTCCTGCATGCCTCAGTGCTCTTCAAACTTATAACTCCATATCATATGGCTACAATACTCTTCATTCTTTGACATATTGAACAGGCATCCGAGGCATGGGATCCCAAAGATTACTGCTTTTATTCATTTCCCACATTCTCATAAACACTGTTTCATTCAATATAAATTTTTTTATACCATCATTTTTTTCTTTAGCAGGAATAAGCGTATTTATCTTCATTTTATTTTTATGGAAAATGGACCCCTTATTTCCTAAAATGAAAATAATGAACGTGCAAGCTTGAACTTTACTTTGCCATCAACAGATTGAACATTATAAAAATAAAAAATATGATGTAATATGTAAAAAAAATTGCTTTCTGCAGGCGATGATGATAAGACAACTAAGACGGTAATAAGTATTGTTGTTCCAACTGTTGCTTTGTTGATACTTCTACCGATTTTTGTTTTTATCTTCATAAGAAAGCGCAAGCAGGAAAAGGCGAAGGGGAAATTTTATGAGTGTAAGTATTGTATTTGCATATTGGGCAAATTGAAAAACTGTCCTCTCATCTTTCACTAAATTATAATATAGATGTCAATGTTTTAATTTTTGAAAGTTATTGTTTTAATTTTATGCAAAACTGTCCGACATCACCATTTTTTTGTCAAAATTAATCAATTAGGCCATTCGCTCTTTATTGTGTTGAAGAAATATATTTTAGTGTAGAAAATGACTATTTTGCACGTTAAACACCCACGTGATTTATAATTGATTTTTTTTATTTTATTATTTACCAAAATTGGTTAGACGGATAGTTTTGTAAGAAATTAAAACATTGGTTATGACATTGCAAAAATTAAAACATTACCGTCTACAGTACAATTTTAACGTCAACATGAGGGGACAATTTTGCAATTTGTTGTGTATAGGTATACAATCTTTTTGTAATTTAATATTAATTCGCTGCAATGGAAAATAAACCTTGTTGAAGATTGAATGTTATGTTGAAAACTCACTTTTGCTCAAGCGGATTTCTTCCCTTGAGAAATATATATGACGTTCCTGAATTTACAACAAATGACTGTTTGCACCCCTCACTGCTGGCTGTTTACGAGTAGAGCAAATACATACATTATTAAATCTTAACAATATATTTTTTCTAGTTTTTTTTATTCACGCTGCTATATTCTTACCAACTAATGATATTATTTCAAGAAAATATCATCTATATTGGCTGACATTGTGATAAATAGTTTAGCTATGCAAGGGCAATGCAACATTCATTTAGCTACGGAACCTTATAACTTTCACGTCCTGTTTTCAATGATTAATTCTTATATCTGTACGTATGTTCTTTAGTTGATGTGGATGAAATTAGCAGTGCCGAATCCTTGCAATATGATTTTGGTAGTGTAGAAATTGCCACAGATTACTTTTCTGATTCTAATAAACTCGGGCAAGGTGGATTTGGAGCTGTTTACAAGGTAATAAACAACAACATTACTACAAAAAAAGTTTTCTATAAATTCAAAATATTGCATTCCAGAACAGTGATTTGAATTGTTTCTCTCTTGCTCCATTACTTTTATAGGGTAGGCTGCAAAATGGACAAGAAGTAGCTGTAAAGAGGCTTTCTAGAGGCTCAGATCAAGGTGAACAAGAATTCAAAAATGAGGTTGTGTTAGTTGCACAGCTGCAACATAGAAATCTAGTTAGGCTGCTTGGTTTCTGCTTGGAAGGCACTGAAAGACTTCTCATCTATGAGTTTCTCCCCAATGCAAGTCTTGATCACTTCATATTTGGTAAATAACTCTTGCCTCTTTTATGAAGATAATCTCTAATGATTTCAACCACCACGCAAGTATTTGAATGTGGAAAAAAAAGAAGATTAAAATGTTAGATTATCTACTGAGTTTATCACTTTGTGGAGATATAGTACTTGCTTTTATTAATTTATGAAAAACAATTGCCTTGTCATTCAATTATTAGTACAAAAACATATATTTTAAGGTATAAATAGCAATGCAAAATTAACCCAAACAATTGAATTTTTTGCACTATTAATTGTACAACGAGATATGTAACTATTTTCTCTATTGTAACATAACTTTAAAAAGTGATAAACTCATAGTATAATTTTGTAATTTTGTATTTTAGTCTTTAGTCTCCAAAAAAATATAACGTGAAAAAATGACATTTTGTAAATAAAAAAAATTGTCATATGGTTAATCTTTTTTGTAGATCCAATGAAACGTTCATATTTGGATTGGGCTAAGCGGTACAAAATCATAGGAGGTGTTGCTAGGGGACTTCTTTATCTTCATGAAGATTCTAGGATACGGATCATTCATCGTGATCTGAAAGCTAGCAATGTTCTGTTAGATGCAGAGATGAATCCCAAAATTGCAGATTTTGGCATGGCAAGGTTGTTCGACCTGGATGAAACCCAAGGCAATACAAATAGAATTGTGGGAACCTAGTAAGTGTTACTACGCCATTTTATACAAATCCTGACTAACTATATATATATATGTGTGTGTGTGTGTGTGTGTGTTAACTGGATATATATTCAATATCATTTTAGGAACACAACATCAATATCTTGGGAAAGTATTCTCCGTAAACTTGGAAAATGTGGAGAAAAGGAAAGGAAAAGGAAAATAAATAAGTATAAGAAAAATAAAATCTCTTTCAGAGGAATTTAACCAGTAGTAGTTTTTAAAAAGCTAATACTGGGATCTATATTAAAAGTCTGTGTAAAAAATGAATAAAATACTAAAATAAAATTTCAGATTCACATCCTTTTCCTTCATTTTCCCTTTATTAAGCCACCACAATATTCGGACAACAAATCATCGGAATCATGTGTCGACTTTGCAAGTCTCTTTATGGTCTCAAACAAGCTCCCCGAGCATAGTACGAAGGCTTTGGGCACTTCGAAGTATGAATTTCTACGAAGCAAGTTGACCGTGATTCCCACCACCATCAGCTTGAGGGAGGGTATTAAGCCACCACAATACTCGGACAACAAATCATCCTCAACCACCTAAGAATAACAGAATGATTAGATAGACGCTATCACCTAAGCATAACAGAATGATCAGATAGATACTATTATCCTTAACCAATATTCAAATATATAGATTAGTTAGATATCTGTAGTACATTGATGTATATCCATATTGCTCCAACTGTCTATAAGTATGCTATGTACCAGTGAGTTGAATATAGAGAAAATATATTGCTTACGATTCTTTATACCCTTGAATTTTCCAAAATTGCAAACGGAGAATAAATGCGGTTTCATGTACACTCCTAAGCTATTGAATGCAGTCTTTCAACACCGCACTCTAATAATGGCGCATAATGATTGCAGTGGATATATGGCACCGGAGTATGCATTATATGGCCAATTTTCGGTTAAGTCTGATGTTTTCAGCTTTGGCGTGTTAATTTTGGAAATAGTAAGTGGTCAGAAGAACCAGAGTGTCCAAAATAGGGAGAATGAAGAAGACATTGCAAGCTATGTAAGTTCAATTACACAAAAAAAATATCACTAGCCATATTTAATAAGAGCATGATTTATTTAATTTTTTTTTTATCATAATTGCACATGCTGAACTCTTTCAGGCTTGGAAAAATTGGTGAGAGGGAACAGTTTCAAATATTATAGATCCAGCAATAAGAACCAGTTCAGGTTCAATACGCGAAATGATGAGATGTATCCATATCGGATTGTTATGTGTACAAGAAAATGTAGCTGATAGACCAACCATGGCTTCAGTTGTTCTTATGCTCAATAGCTTTTCTCTCACTCTCGCAGTACCTTCAAAGCCTGCATTTTTTATGCAAAGTAGCACACGAACAGGAGCGCCACAACTTGGGGATCAGCATAACTTAGGGGCGAGTGAATCCATAAAAACAACAAAAAATTCTGCTGATTTCTGTTTAGATGAGGCCTCAATAACTGAATTATATCCCCGATAGGGTTGAGTATTCAATATGATTACTTTCTTTTGGATATAATTAAAGTGAAATTGACACATCGCATTGTAAGGTTTTAAGCTCAGAAAAACTCAATATTTATATTTATTTTATTATTTCAATAATAAAAGATAATTTATTTTTTCATAATTAAATGTGTCATAAATTTTGTCCATAATTATACATTTTATAATTTATGTATATGAAGGAGTGTCTTATATAGAAAACATAAAATACATGTCATGTATAATTAACAAAATTACATTGTTCTTAATCTTAGATGGAAATAAACATAGCATTGTAGTAGCTAGATTGTAATACACTTGATTGGATGACTTGTTTTAGTCATATAAAGTAGAGACTTTAATCTAGTATATTGATGTATTTTTGAAATACATAGAACTAGATCATTACAAAAATTTATTTATTAAAGACTACTATTATAAATAATTTTTCAGTTACTATTAATGTGCAATTACTCTAAATCCTAAAAGAATAATAAACTTGATTTTATAATGTGTGTCATTTTAATATATTAAAGAGTGAGATTTTTAATACAATCAATATCTCAATATGTTGGGTGATATATGTTATGAAATTAGGAACATGTATTTTTCAATATGGAATTCTAGAATTAAATTATAATATCCCCTTAAGATAATTTATTGATTGATCACTAGATTCTTGGCCAAGTAGATATTTTAGTAATTCAAATTACTAAAGTATTAATTTAATTTATTAAATTAATGAGTGATCAAAAGTTTATAAATTATGCACTCAAGGATTAAGCAGTAAACATAGTGTGTTAACAGTTTTATTTTTTACACACATTCATGGATATTGATGAAGAGGAATATTTTTGCAAGATATTAATAGTGGAAGGATTTAATTAATTAATTTTAATTTTATTAATTCTAGAGTGCAATTATAACTATTTAGTGGAATTAGTTATAATTAATATAATTCTAACTGATTAAAGAGTTAATCAAAAATTAGTTTTATATTGGAGCTAAAATTATAGAATACTTGATCCCCACTCTAACAAAAAATAGGATAAAATATATTAGCAACGTTTTTTCGTTTATCCTGATAAATATAAGGGGAGTTGAGAACTTGAGGAAAAAGAATAAGTCAAAATTCTCCATTGTGTTACAACCAAGCACTATGTATGTAATATTTTTTTATTATGCTAAATTATGAGAAAAATCTTGAGATAATAATTTTTAAAAGAAAAAATTATTAATTTATTTAAAAATCATTTCCTACACACATACCAATGTTAAGTTCCGTACCTTTTTATTACATTAATTAGAACAAATGTTATATTTTTAACTCTAACACTCTATTTGTGGGCTACCACAAATATAAAATTTGATATAACCGATGCAACAAAAAAAATTATATAACTTACCATTGATATGTGATGTGACAATTCACCACCGGATCCCTCTCTATATGTTTTAAAGAATTATTCTTATTAGCATAACAATATTTTAGCTGTCATATTATACCAGATTGTACTTGAGATTCTTTTTTTCACGTCTGTGAACAAATTTTATTGTATTTAATTGTTACTATGAACTAGATTCTACAAAATTTGTTTACCAAGTTAAACATGCAATAAAAAAGTAAAAACACATGGTGTGAAAACATGCAGGGAAATAACTCTGCATTGAGAGAGTCAATGTTAGAAAGTGAGCATAAATAGTCTCTGAGTGGAATTTTCAAAACATTATAAAGTTCCTCCCCGATGAGGCGCTGACTAGACCGAAGACTAATAGAAGTTGGGCTTAAATATATATACTTTCTTTAGATTTTTTTTTTTCTTTTTACAACTTAAATTCCAATGTTTTAATTGGACAAATTTCAAAACTGTCTCTCAAGTTTACACGAATTTGCAATGTAGCTAAAGTTATAGCTAAAGTTACATATTGACAAATTTGTTCCCTCTAACCAATTTGGACAAACACGTGCAAAACACAGTTTTGAAAGAAATTTTCTTAACAGTATTCGGACAAAAGGATTTTTTTTGGAAGGATATATATGATAATAATCTAAAAGCATTTACTTGTTTTCAATACATATTATACACTCAAATGATTTTATTTTTTTTAAAGATGAAAACGTTGAAAGTTATGTTGCCTAGAGAACGCGACTTTTCTGGTGTCATCTTCGCCAAAATCTGGATTAAGGTACCGATAACTCAAAGGCACGTGGGGGTTTATTTCGAGGAAATTTGTACTTTTATGGCTCAATTATAAAAACAGGTGGAATTTTAAGAGACGAAAGTGTTGTTATCGCTTCTATTTATCTTTTTGTTGGGACATAATTTATTAGATCCTATATTTAATATGGGCCAAGAATTATTTTGTCTTTGGAGTTGGGCTAGATTATTTTATATACTATGATGGGCCAAGACCGTGAGTCAACTCATTCAAGTATTTCCTTTGAGGCGGTTTGAGATAATGGGGAAATATATTTTTCTATTTGATAAAGTTGATGAGACTCCAAGCGGTGGATGGCAGAGTATATATATAAAACATTGACAAGTGAACCAAGTAATGTGATACATGCATAGCTACACCATCAAATATCTTTCATTGTTCTAGTTTTATCTTGGTTCTCCATTGTGACGTTTTATCGTTTATATTTATTCTTACACTAGAGTATTCCCGAACAGCTCTAGCAGTGACCTAGTCTGTGGGGCGTTAACGGTTTCTTTTGAGTGCAGGAATCTTGCTGTTGGGTCATTTTAGCGGGAGAAAGATTTTGCGCTAACATTGATGCTAGAAGGAGGGTCTATTTGATATTTGATAAGTAAATCATTAGCTTAGTTTGGTTTGTAGATTGTTGTTATGGCGGAAAGAGGGAGTTCAAGTAGGGATCCTCCATTGAACTGTTCATGCAGCATGTCAAAGGCTCAGTGAAAGACAGACTCGGGCCTAATCAGTGGAGGCATAGACCGGTGCATGCTCATTCAGCACTTGTCATGAGGCGTTTGTTTTCACCATCGCCCACACTAGATTTTGACTTGTGAAGGGGGGAGATCTGAAAGATGTGGTGACCCCCTCTAGCAGGATTTCACAGCATGAACATGCAGAAAGAGTCAGATGACATAAGATTAGAGAAATAGAGGTGGAGCTAGAGGCACTACAACATGAGCGCCGGAGTGAAGTGCCCACTTGTCTGAGCTAAGAAGAGAAGAGGCCACTACTATTGATGGCAGATAGCGTGCGGAGACTCTATAGAGTCAGCCTTGGTCAGGACAATAATGGATAAGGCAGTCGAAATTTGAAGATCAGTACTAGCATCAGAGTCATATGAGGTAACCTGGCAGGGTCGATCAGGGTCGGACAGAAGGAAGGAGACAACCTGATTCTCCAAACTGGCATTCCCGAAGAAGATCTCGATCTCCCACTGAAAGAAGGGGTTATGATGGTAAGAGGACTGAGCCGGATCGGGAAGAGCAATGGATAATTCCTTACGTGTCAATTCCCGACCTTGTTATTGAAAGGATAACAGACTTAGAAAGGAGGCTGGCAGTAGCAGAGGCAAGACCATCGGCCAGGGAGGAACCGACGACTTCTATCCCCATGCCTTTGGATCCAAAATCTCCTTTCGCATTGACTACTAATCAGGACAAAGCCAACCCAAAGAAGAAGTTATCACTTCTGGAACTTTATGATGGCTCGAGTGACCCATACGATCATACCAGTTCGTATGAGCTGGTAACGAAGTACTATAATCATTCAGAGGCTATGATGTATCAGATCTTTGTGACGACACTCAAGAAATGAGTTACTCAGTGGATGATGTCATTACCTCCAAATTGTATCAGTTCGTGGATAAAGTTATCTGGACGATTTCATGAGCAATTTAGAAGTAATAAGAGGATGGGCAAAGTGACTGTGTGCTTGATGCGGATCAAGTAGAAGCCTGGGGAGTCATTGAGGCAGTACGTGCAGAGGTTTCAGGATGCAGTAGGAACGATCACTGACCTCTACATGATACGGGCACTGAGATTTTTTACTATAGGGATGGACGTCACTCGAAACAGAAAGATGATGAAGGATGTGATGTTCAATCCTCCAAAGGAGCTTTTAGACACATATGAACGAGATGAAAAATTCATTGCGATCGAGGAGGCTATGGATAGCCTGATGCCAAAGAGTAAGGGGAATGATAAAGCTTATGGTGAAAATAAAGGCGGAGATAATAAGCCTAACATTTTTGACCGGATGGGGCCAAAGGTAGGACAACCAACTGCAAACAAGCCACATTTTCAACCTCAGACAGAGGGCAAGACTTTTACCCTTCTGAACACAGATTGGGTCTAAGTATTAGAGGCCATAAGAAATAAATCAACAGCTGTGCCGAGATTGTTAGGATCGAGGCAATCTAGATCAAATCTATATTATCAGTATCACCGCCAGACTAGATATACGACGGAGACATGTGTCAGATTAAAGGACATTATTGAGTCAAAAGTATAGAAGGGTGAATTGGCCCAATATGTGGTAGGACGAGAAGGGCAAGCTCATAATCTAGAACCTGTTGTGAAAAAAAAGGCGAAGCAGGAAAATCAGCCTTGAAAGGTGGTGGATGTTATCATAGGTGGATCGGTGCAGAGGCAGATTGAGAGAAAACACCGATTCCTTTCAAATATAATCTTAACCTTATCGGAATATATGCCCAAGGTAGAACGGCATTTTCCCAACACGGTGATCTCGTTCTCGGATGAAGATTATTCATCTGATGTAGTTGAGCCACATAAAGGAGCTTTGGTTATCACTACACAAGTTAGCCCGATGGACATGAAAAGAATTATGATCAATAATGGGTCTTCGATGAACGTACTTTATAGCCATGCTTATCAGAGGATGGATCTCCATGGCGTAACGTTAGAAGTTGGTATGGAGTCACCTTTATATAGATTTGGCAGTGAAGTTGTGCTTGTGGTCGGTAACTTGGAACTACCGGTGGTGTTTGGGACGACCCCTCGGAAAATGAAGGTACAAGTGAAGTTTTTTGTTATTCAGGTCGATTCGGCCTATAATGCTATTTTAGGTTGAACTACATTACCTGCTTTAAATCCAGTTACATCTATCCATCACTTTAAGATTATGTTTTAGATGTCGAGGGGAGTCAGTGAAGTGAAGGGAGATATTGATATTGCTTAGAGGTGTTATCGTTATATTGTGATGTCATCTGCAGTTAGGGTTACTAAGCAGAGGCAAACCATAACTGTTGATGTTGAGCCATATACTAAGGGGGTTACCGAGCCGTTGTCACTGCCTGTGGAGGAGATCGAGGAGGTGGAGTTGGTACCCGACAACACTTCAAAGTTGATAAAGATAGGGACCAGGTTGCTAGGTGCGGTCAAGTCCGGGTTGGTATAGTTACTGCAGACGTATCCTGATATTTTTGTTTAAACACCTCGGGATATGCTTGGGATAGCTGAGGATGTGGCTATTCATAAGTTATCGATAGATCCAAGTAAGAAGCCAGTTCACCAGAAGTGGAGGATATTCGCACCAAAGCGCTAGAAAATTATAAACGAGAAGCTCGGTAAGCTCTTGGATTCTGGAGTAATTAAAGAAATTGAATATCTGGAGTGGTTGGCCAGTGTGATTTTCGTTCGAAAGCAAAATAGGAAGTGAATGGTCTGTATTGACTACACGAATTTGAATAAAGCATGCCCAAAAGACTTTTATTCACTTTCGCATATTGATCAACTTATTGATGCAACCTTAGAAAATATAGTTTTGAGTTTCTTGAATGCCTTCTCGGGGTACAACATAATTTTTATCGCAAATGAGGATGTATCAAAGACGGCGTTTATTACCCACAGAGTTATCTACCATTACAAGAAAATAGGTCTATGGCGACGGTATGGTTCCGTCGGGATAGAATCGAAAGTCGTCGCCATATGATATGCCGACGGTACTCCCCCGTAGCCGATAGTGCTTTGGTCGTATAGCTATGACGACGTTATGATGCCCCTATGCCGACGGGTCTACCGTCGCCATATAGTTTTTGCCTCTAAACTTTATAGTCCAAATGTCGACGGTCTTATTGCTAATACCGATGGATACCAACCGTCGGTTAAAAAGATTATAGCGACGGGTGCTACCGTCGCTATAGGCCTTCTGAATATTAAAAAAAAATATTATTAGATCTATAGCGATGGTCTCTAACCGTCGCTATAGGTATTCTAAATATTAAAAAATATATATTAATAAAATTGTTATTCAACACAATACAATGTCATGTAACAATCATAAATAAATTCATATCATTTAAAATTATTTACATCACAATTGTTAAATATATTAAATCAAGTTAACCAAAAGTAAAATAAAAAGAATATGGAAAAAATAAAAAGATTTCTAATCACATTTCAATGGCCTCCAAATTGAGAATAATCCTTTCTTTTAACATGAACTCGAATGGTAAGTTCTCAACTGCAAATACAAACATCAAGAAATTAAGTTTATATATACAGTTTAAAGTCTATAATCTAAACATTATAAAATAAACTAAAACTAAGTAAGAAAATCTTTCTTATATGTAATTGCCCAAAGCTACTAAGTTTATTGTCTACCCCTAAAATCCATAATAAAAACTTATTGCATATTAAACAATAGCAGATAAACATCAGGATACTAAAATACAAAAGCATTAAAAAGTCAATATCGCCATGCCTAGCCTCACATTCTAAAATTTCATTCACATAGGTTATGTAATCAAATAAAAACATGTCTACGTCCGAAAAAAATCATCGTCCATAATTAACTAAAAACAAAAAGCTCACACCTAGAAAATAAACTATCAAAATTTACCAAAAGCCTGAAAGTTAAACAATATAATTCTTACTGAAGGTGATTTGTCTTCATAAATAAATTTAAAAAAACAGTAACTTTCATCATTACCATATATGATCCTGACAATCCCAACACAGATGTTCCTACTGGAAATTGATAAATTCATCAAGTTAGTAATATTTCACTAACTTTAAGTTCAATGATCAAGGTGAGTAAAGGTTTACGCGCCAAAAGTTCATACTAATTAATATAAATTCATGTCAAGTTCATGATGCATCCTTCACACTATAAATATACCATAGTTTCATTGGGATGGAAAAATATACCACAGTTTCATTTGAAATCTAGAAAAAGTATTTCTAAAAATAACTGTAAGCCTACATTATGTATACTGCGTCGTAGATTGCTATGAAGTGCATATCTTAGTGATCTCAGGACCACAATTTATAGAGTCAATCCAGGAGGAATAACATGTGCACAAGAATATGAAGGAATGAGTATAATAAACTTTCTTTACAAATTTTCTTATACAATCATTTGCAAGTTGCAACACAATTACAATGCATCAAATAAATATTTAACATGAATATATTGCTTTAGATTAGTAAGAGAGAATATCAAAAAACAACATTTAGAACTCACTTAAGAACATGAGATGCCATCAATAACTCAGGTTCACCACCCAGTACATAAGGTTATTGAATTCTCTTCACATAGGCATCAAAGTCTCCATCGATGAACCTAAATTTGCATAACAAAGTAATTAACCCACTTTAGTACTATATTAATCAAAAGATAATGGTGTTAAACTAAAGTATTAGTACCCTCACCACTTTAGTTCCTTCTTCATCTACCTATAATCATCGAATATAGTATCACAAAATTTAACAGAGAATGACCAACAAGTTTAGAGACCTTTCTAGCTTCTGATCTATTCTCATCTGATATTATTGTTATCAAGTTTTAGAACAATGAAATGATTCTCATATCTTGTCTCATTTCAATTAACTAGTTTTAACTCTATTTTATCAAGGTTAAGAAAAAATCATGCTGATGTTGTACAAGGATAAACATGTGCCATAAAAAACTTAGTGGAAGGATAAACACATGTCATAATGATAATTCCTCAAAAAATAAACTGATTTTTCCACCAGAGAAATTTTCAGCTTCAAACCAGTTTAACAATTCTATATTATTTATACATTTGTTTTTGTCCATAGTGAATAAATGAATAATTTAACACATTTAGAAACAACAATATATGCTTGTTAAGACATACATACTATTCTGCATCATGTTTCACCGGTATGCTTTTGTATACAAAGGGTAAATAGTAAAAGACATAATGAAAAAGCTGTATATAATGGTTCAAATGTGATCGTATTATGAAATGGGAAAGTAGCATACCTTAGTATAAGCATAAACCCCTGCCTCAGTAGGTGCAACAGGACTTCCCTTCTTAATAAAGACTTACTTCTTACCTGAAATTGGTGCACTTATCTCATATAAAAGCCTGCATCATACACTAATCTCTTCCTTTGATCCGATAATACTTCTCCATTTTTATTGAGTTAAAAACAAAAATTACATAATTTATCAATTTAAAACACGACTACAACCATAAAGATAAAATCTTTACAGATTCAAATAGTTTTATAGAATACCTAAATGAGCTTCTTGAATTTGTTAAAATTTATGCTTAGCTTTATCAAGCAACACTGAGTGTGACGACCCCAAATCCGGGTTCCTTAAACCTCGGATCCGGTTCAACACGAGTACAACCTTTTCCTTATTGTTCATGAATTACAACAATATTATAATTGATAAATAACCATTTATTTACAATTTTATAAACATCTATTTCTATTCCAGAATCGAAATCTTTATACATTCCTAATATGTATTGATATCATACATGATACGACATTCTATTACAATAAACTTGTATAATTAACACTCATATAACATACCAACTAAAGTCTTATACTACACAATCATTTACCTGTCCACTTCGGACTAATATCTACAACATATACATAGATCTTCGGTGAAAGTAATATGCTTTCCTGTTCCTTGATCTTTAGCGAGAACTTCAAATAATTTGCACTATCTGAAAATGTTGGTTTAAGCAAGAGTGAGCACGACGGCTCAGCAAGTTTAACAGTTATACATAACACATTACATGCTTCACGTATACTCTACAATTTATACTTACATCATGTTTTTTATGCATTTCAGTTTATGTCATATTGCTCATGCATCACATATAACATCTAGCATTTCATGCTTCATATTTTACATGTAATCATACCTCATGCATATCACAATTATCATCAATATCCTTTTATTAACAATTTAATATCACATCATAGCATGTCAAGGCACATAGGAGCAAGTTCTGAAAAACTTGTCTGGTCGCTTCTACCATTTACGCTTATTTGCGTCATTTGCTCAACCTACAATTTATATAACAAATTGACATAATCATTAGCTACCAGGACTTTTAATTAGTCTTAACTTAAGACCTTAACTTCAAATTATTAACTATTTAGTTGTCCGAGAAACGAACCCTTAAGTTTCGAACAAAAATCCTAGCCCAACAAACCTAGTTAGACATGTCGTTAAACTTAACCAACTTATTAATATTATTAATTATTTAATAATATTTTTATTCTTTATTAATATTATTAACCATTTAATATTTTAATAACTTATTAATATTATTAACCATTTAATAATATTTTACTCACTTATTAATATTATTAATCATTTAATAATATTTTAATCACTTATTAATATTATTAATTATTTAATAATATTTTAATCACTTATTAATATTATTAACCATTTAATAATATTTTAACCACTTATTAATATTATTAACCATTTAATAATATTTTAATCACATATTAATATTATTAACCATTTAATAATATTTTAATCACTTATTAATATTATTAACCATTTAATAATATTTTAATCACTTATTAATATTATTAACCATTTAATAATATTTTAATCACTCATTAATATTATTAACCATTTAATAATATTTTAATCACTTATTAATATTATTAATCATTTAATAATATTTTAACCACTTATTAATATTATTAACCATGTAATGATATTTTATTCATTTACAAATGTTATTCATCATTCAATAACTTTTTAATCATATACTAATATTATTGATCATTTAATAATATTTTAATAATCTTCAAATAATACCTAGTTAACTTTTTAATTGTGTTAACTTTAGTCTTTATTTTAAACATTTAGTTACCATTAATTCAGTAATAAATTCTACATATATAGGTTTAGTATCCATACAAATTCATTTTACACTTATTTTAACTTAAAATTTCATTAAAAACTCGACCCGGACCGACCCGACCCGACCCGACCTGGAGCGCCCAAAATCTGTTTGGCAGATTGTTTGGGTGCAGCTGCGCCCACACCGAGCGCAGGTGCTCTTGGCCAGTCAGTCCGAAAGTTAACTTTTACACTACTCGACCCTCCAATGCTCCGACAGCCATAACTTCTTCATTTTAAAATATTTTCGGATGATTCTTGAGTCCATTCTCATCAGAAATTCCCCCTCTACAATTTCTTTTTAGATCACAAATCCAAATTCCGAACGTAACTGGACTAAAAACTGCTCACAAGGACAAAATGAAAACTAAAATCATAAATCATTGGTTTTAATTGTTCAAACTTGAATAAAATAAACTCTACACATCCAAATGACACCAACTTAGTGTTGTTGTCTTCCTAACTTCTTGTTTTACAACATTTCATGGTTCGATTACATTTTTGAAAACGTTTTGACCAGAAATTTTAAAATCGAACCACTTAGGGTTTTACCGGTAATACAATATGGAATTTTCTTCCATTTATTTGTTTACCACACATACCAATACATGATTTAAACCTATCAAATCATGATTCTACCAATATAACATAGCTTAAGACTTCTAGAGCATCAAATTAACTTTTGATCGGTTAAAAATATATTTTAACCGTTCAAATCATATCTAGACTACAAAAATGAATTTAAGGAAAGTTTAGAACACTTTTTAACCTCTTGGATATGGATGATCTTTTTATTCTTGTTGTATATCTTGCTAGGACTCCTCCCTTTCCTTCTTCTTGAGTGAACCATTAGCACACTAACTCACAAGCTTTCTAGCTTTTCTCTAGAACCTCTCTCTCTAGAATATTTGATCTACTAACAAATGAGCCAACTCTAGCTTTCTCTTACTACTCTTCTATTTATAGACTACCAAAATTGATACTTACAATTATTGTAAGTCTACAATATCACCAATACTTGTAAAAGATCAAATCAAGTTTAATTATTAAATGAATGACCTTTGCTTGGATTGATTTATGGAAGTTGAGTGAAGCAACTAGGTGGAGTAAATTTGAAGCAATCATTCTCCAACACTTAACTCATGTACGGTTAAAGCTCTTACTCTTGTAACCTATGTTGACCTAACTATCAACCATGGTCCAAGCTCATCAATTGATCATACACACATCTTCCACCAAATAACCCAAGTAAGGTTAATGCTCTACAATCAAGTATACATATATATCTAATATATTTATATATTTACTAACACTTAACTCTAGCATTGGTTAAGGTTTTATTCTTATGTCCTATATAATTATATAAGCATCTATATATATATACACCAATATATGCATATATATATATATATATATATATATATATATATATATATATATATATATATATATATATATATATATTCACTTATACATACACAATACTTGTATTTTTGACATTTAAAATGTCATCCATCAATTTAACCCCAAGCAACATAAATGGTGAAGTATAAAATAAGCAACAATCACCAACACTTAACCCACATGTGGTTAACTCTCTAACTCCCATAAGAACTATAGTTAAAGTACTATACTTAACATTGGTCACTTAAAACCCCATCATTGGTTAAAGCTCATCTTATATATATATATATATATATATATATACATCTCCCAAGAATTAACCACAATGTGGTTAATTCTTTACAACATCCAACCCATGGTTACATATAAATTCTACCTTGGTGAATTATATACATACACAATTGTATCTATAATATTCTTCCTACAACTAACCCATGCATAGTTAAATCTTTAATTTATTTACTACCTAGGGTTACTCAACTAACTCATCCATAGTTAATTCTCATCATCAAATTCACCCACCTAGCATTTAACCAATGTTTGGTTAATGCTCTCTCTTATCTACCAACTAGGGTTGTTCAATTAACCCTACATTAGTTAATTATCTACACTTAACATTACTTGAATTTATTCTCCCAACATATTGACCAATATTTGACTTTGAAATTTGGACTCAATATTTGGGCTACTAGTTTATTTTGCATTGGACTCCCTTATTTAATTATTTGGGCTATCCAACACAACTCACACATCTTTATAACTTGGGCTAGGTAATTAATTTAATTGAACTTATATTAATTACCTCTTGGACTATAATCAACATAACATTTGGGCTTATTATTTAATTATCCACTTCATACGAATATTCTCATATTGGGCTAACATCTATAATCCTTTTGGGCTAGTCCACTAGTAGTAATTAAATTACTTGGACTCTATACCACAACTTAATAATTAAGTTAATTACTTAATCAATTAACTTCTTAATATTATCGTTCTAGACAAACTTTCTAGGTAACTTTAACTCATAACTAATATAATTAACATAATTAATTATATTTCATGACTTTCCTTCTTACTTCATATTTAAACTAATTAATTTATTAGTTTTATTGAGTATTAATTTACTCATCTTCTTGTTTGACTAACAAACACAACTCTAGGAATATATAACTATGTATATATATCCTTATAATCGTCTTCACTTCTCAAATGAATTTATTTCCTTAATAAATTCTCTATATGCATCATTACAATATTCCCACATTTAATTTCTAACAAATAAATTATGTTAAAAAAAATGTTAACCCAAAATTTTAGACATCTCACTTCTCAAACTCTAGGTTTTAAACCATAACCTTTAATTGATTATTTTAAATCTTATTTACAATTCTTTAAATATCTGGGATATTACAGTGAGGGTGTTTTAATTTTGATCATTTATTAGGATGCCATTGCTGCATAAAAAATACATTAACGTCAGTACACAGTCAATCCATCCTCTATATTTCCCTAAGCGAATTGTGTATAATCATAACTTGCCATTTACACTTATAAAAACTATTAAATTAAAACACTAAGACCATAGTGCTAAATTATATACACATCTTTAGTCTGAAAAAAAGAGCACCATTCACAAAATTTATGAGCTTTAAAGATATAAAAGAATTACATTGATAAAGGAGAGAAGGTCGCCATAAATAACAATTAATCCAAGAACTGAATTTGAAACCAACACAACTAATAGCCCTGAATTACTAATGAAAAATAATATCAAACACCAAATTAAATTTCAAGTTCAAAGTTTCATTCATAAAACTAACAACCCAATAACTCAAACACTAATAAAAACTATAACTTGCTAGATAAAACCATCAATTACCTAGAGCATTATCTTTTTCTTTCTATTTTCGTAAGTGCTAAACTACAGTCAACCAACTTGGGAATAAATGAAACAAAGAAGTGTAATTTGTTGGAGTGCATGAAAAACAAATAAACAAACTAAAAGTAAACAACTATGCATCAACTTCCAAGTAATCTTTTTTAATAATATCACATCTAAACTAAAGCACTATAAAAAGTGAAAATCATTCAGTGAAAGAAAGTAAGGTTACTAAGCCAAACTAAATTTACATATAGTATAAAAATTATTCATCTGGATTGTCATTATCAATTAAATAATAAAAGGCAAGTAACCAAACACCTAAGCAGTAAGGAAACCATTTTGTCATTATTGTGGTATAATGCTTCAATCAAATAAATTATTAACAAACACTCCTCTATTTCAAAAAATAAAAAATAATTTATAAAATATATCTCAAAAAAGAAATATATTTTTACTTTAAAAAAGTAAAATAACTAGACATTCTTAATTTATCATCATGTTAGCTAAAATATGAAAACATAAAAATTATCATTAAGTCTTCATTTTATGAGGGAGTATTTTCTTATTCAATTTGGCTCAACACAACCAATAACCCTAAATTACTCGTGTAAAATAATATCAAACACCAAATAGGGAATGTAATAGGATTGTACCCAGTATTTGAGACGGGGAGGAAACTTAAACCTAGTTTTTAGGGAAAATTAACACGGGAGGAAATTAAAACCTTCAATTGGACAATAATGGAGGATAAGGAGAGCAAGGCCACCTTTTTATCTTATTTTTCAAGATTAAAATTTAAAATATAGAAAAAAGAACAATTACACTTTATAGTTAGTAAGACACTATTCGTATTCAAATATATAATCTGCGGTTTCCTCAATTGAATAGAATAAATTTATTAATACAAATTGAGATGTTGTAACAAAATACTATGATTTTTGTTATTATTAAACATAAGTGTAAATACATGTATGCTTTATAAATGTATTCAATATAAACTTTTTAATTTTTTGTCGCAAAATATATTACTTTTAGTAAATATGCTAATTCCTAGTGTCTTCATTTTGGCAATTCATCATACACCTTGAGTGCAATTTTTTTGACAGTTTTATTAGTTCTTAACATCACTCAAAACCTAGCACAATTCACTTCAACGGAGTACTAAATGAAGGTTAATATAAAGAATAAAGAAAAGGAAGAAGGACAATGTCATCAAGAGTAAGCTCAAATCATAAGAAACTAACATTTGGACACTAAAGGAGTATCAAAAGCAAGCCCAATCCTTCCCTTCGGTTGCCTAGCGTTTAGAGCTTTTTGCAGCTTTTACTCTAAAACACATAATAATTTTTTCTATAAACCAATTAAACTTCAATTGAAGTTCGATTTGTGTGTGCGTTTTGACAGTAGAGATATGAGAATGTATATATATATATTGTGTGTGTGTGTATTTGTACGATGAAGGAGTAAAATAGAAAATATTACTTTCCCTTCAGTTACTTGGCATTTGCAACATCTACCAAGGAGGATTTCATAAACGAATTCAAGAATATATCACATCCAGAACCCCAAACAACCTGATATAAAGTCTATTCCCAAATCTGGACTTAGAAGTATAATTACAACGAAAAGAAAAAAGGGCATCTAATTTGGAAAAGCACATGGGCAGTAAAGCAGATTTAAGATGGATGATGGATGGTAGATCGGAGAGACAACAGCTAGTACAAAGCAAATATCAAAATGATTTGCAACTTTGTAGATTATTGGTTAGATTGTGAGCAGTAGAGATACAGATAGAGTTTGTATGTATAGAGAGAGTACACGTAGAGTTTTTCCCCCTCTATATTAGACTGAATTTGGCATTCGATCATGTTTCTGCTTTTGTCTTTTTTTTTAGATCCTATAGCGACGGTAGTACAGTCATCTTTTTTTTAGTACCAAATCCATCTAGTCTATGCCAATCGGATATAAATACTCGTCGGCTTATGGGTTCTATAACAACGGTACTCCGGTCGCCTTATATTTATTAGTCCCAAATAATTGGCGCTAGTCTTCCCGCATAATCTATATCGATGGGGTATAAATATCTGTCGGCTTATGGGTAATATGGCGATGGGTTTTAACATTAGTCATCATATCTCGTCGCCGTATCGCCTTTTTCTTGTAATGTATATATGTCTACAATAGAATGACATTTGGGTTGATAAATGTTGGAGCCATGTACTAAAAAATGATGAATATGTCTTCCAAAAGCACATTGGAAGGAACATAAAGGTGTACGTGGATGATATGACTCTTAAGAGTCTTAGGATACATGATCATCTTTAGGGTCTGGAGGAGTGTTTCCAGACTGTTCGACATTATAATATGTGTATCAAACCCATAAAGTGCACTTTCAATCTTGGGTTTGGAGAAAATTTTGGGGTACTTGGTGAGTAGATGGGGGATTGAGGCTAATCCGGAGAACATCAAGGCAATATTGGATATGAAATCACCTCAAAATTTCAAAGATGTATAGAGGCTTACTAGTCGGATAGCAGCATTGAGGAGGTTTATGTCAAGGTCGGCTGAAAAGGTATTATCAGTAATTGGAACTTTTGGTGGCTTACTTATTTTAAGTTGGTTAATATATTTGAAAGGATTATTCATTTGTAACCATTTCAAATAAGTTTCAATGAAAAAAGGAATTTATTTTATTTGTTGATTTGTTTGATTGTTTACATATAAAGTTCCTAAGTATATTATAACTGTACAAGGAAAAAAGATAAAAATACAAATATTTACAAAGTGGTTAAGGGTTTAGAGGGCCGTCGTCGGGTTCGTTAGATAAGCTTACTATTTTTAGGTCTACATCGGCTGCTTGAATTTTCAGGAATGCAGCTGGTAGCCTTTACCGAATTCCAGGGTTATCTCTTAGGTCAACTTGAGAGAGGGTCAGTACTCGACAATGATTTTTTTTTGGTTGGTGGTGATGTCTTTGATTTTATTTTTTTTGTAGGTTTGTGTATTTCTCTTTGAGGGCGTTGTTGTACGTTTAGAGGTTTTTATGCTCGACAAATCCTTTTATGTTTACCTCAGTAAGTTTGGTATAGAGGTCATTCTTCTTTTTGAAGTTCTTGCTAAAGTTTGTTCATTTTGTTGACGGAGCTCGGCAAGTTCTTTTTGGCGTTGTTCTTCTATTCGGGCATGCTCAGCTTGGTCTAGGTGAAGGGACTACTCAAGGGTTTCGATTTGGCATTGAGAGTCCAAGAGTTGTTGGCGAAGGTCTTCATTTTGCTTGGAGAGTTCATTTTGTTATTCAAGTTAGACGTGGAGAGCTCGGTTGGCTTCAGTGAACTATTAAAGGGAGGCTTGGGTGACGTTATGGGCTTCTTGTAATTTTTGGAGATCGGTGGAGTACTTGTCATTCTTTTCTTCAAGGGATTTATTTTGGTGTTGGAATTGTTGAAGTTCTTCAGTGAGGTTGGTGTTTATGTTTGTGAGCTCAGCTAGTTGTTGTCTGAGTTGAAGGAGCTCGAGGTTATTTTGATTGGAGGAGAGTTTTTGGTTTTTAATTTTGAGTTTGTTTACCTCTTTGTGAAGTTGAATGCAGTCTTTGATGACGTTCACGAGGTGTTCTCTGTGCTTGGTGTTGTGCCGTTGAAGAATGATTCTTTCTTTTTTGGGAGTTCTTCAGCTCAGTTTTCAGTTTTGTGATGGTATGGTCAGATCCAGTTCCTGTTCCTTCTCTTCTGAGAAGTCGACTGTACGCGCGGCTAGGAACTAAAAAAAAGAGATGAGATAAGAGTAAGAATGCAGTGGGATTATAGTTAAAGAAGAAGAAGTGCGAGATAAATTTAGGGGCTTACCCAGCCTTGATGGATCATGGAACTGAGGATTAGTTCTTTGTTGGTGAGTTTGTTGAAGGCGTCGTCGTCAAGGGAAAAGTTGAAGGCTTCGAAGTATTGGGCTGGGATGGTGAAGTCTTCGTTGGAGGGCCAAAAACTAGACATCGGAAATTGTTGTTTGAGTTTTGGGTTATAGAATGGGTTGAATCGGGAGTTGGAAGGTTGAAGGTTAGCGTTGGTGGTTGTTTCAGTTTTGGGATGTGTTAAAGGGGGATTGATGGTTATGGCTCTAGGGGGAGAGGTCGAAGGGCGCTCTCGGTTATGTCGGTCGGGGATTTAGAAGTTTGGGGTAGATTAGATTTGGGAAGGGAGCTAAGAGGTGTAGTATGAGTTGTAAAAAGTGAAGTGGAGGAGGTTGTTGTGTGTTCTGTTAGTGTTAGTTGAAGTGGTGCTTTGGTAGTTTTGTTAGGAGATTTTTTAAAGGCTTTTACGAGGTGTTGACGTTTTTGTGTGGCGATGTTCAGTTTATCGGCCTCAGTTAGTTGGGAGATATCCCTCTTTTGGGGTTGGCCGGCCTCGATGGGGGGTTGTTGTGTCTTGGATGTACTGGTGGAAGACTGAGAGGTTGTTTTGGTGTGTTGGGTTTGAGGTGCCCAGGGAGGTCAGCTTGTCTTTGTTTGTTTATGGGCTAACTTCTTGGTGCGTTTGGGGGGAGTGGTTGTTTTTTAAGGAGGCTTAGAGGTGGAGTCGGAAAGGGGATTCTCGGACAGAGGGTTTGCGGAGGTTGGAATAGTTTGTATGGGTTGGACTGAGATAGGGGGCTCGGTGTTGTGGTTGAGAGGCACTTCTGCATTGATTTCTTCAATAAATAGGGGAGGACTAGATGGTAGTGGAGTGGGTGCTCAACCTTCTAGTTTAATCAGTACTACTGGAGGAAAACATGAAAAGGTAAGCAATTAAGGAGGTTGGAATATGATATGTATACAAGAGAAATTGATTGAGGGGACGAAGACTTACATCCATGCATGAAGAGCCAATCTTCATCTAACAGAAGGGGACAGACTCTACGGTTCGGTCGGTATCTTTTTGCAGAACTCATGGAACTCCTTTTTGCACTCAGTTGACATGTGCTTGTAGTCGAGGGTCAGTTTCAAGGGCACACCCCAGCTTTGTAGTTGTTCTACCTCAAAGTTGTGTATGTAGAACCAGCCAGAGTGCCACCCTTTGTTAGTTGTAAGGGTCTACATCCAGGCTCGGTGTCCCAAAAACTTGCTCAGATAGTAGAATGCTGGGATGTGGGCCTTGTTCAGTGTGAAGATGGAGAAAAAGAAGTCGACGGAGGGGGTGACATTAACTTCATAGCAGAAGGCGATGAAGCAGATGAGGTGGATGTAGGAATTGGGCAGTAGTTGCGATAAAGCTATGCCAATGAGGGTGAAAAAGGTGTTGACAAAATCGTGGAGGGGGAAACGGAGTCAGTACCTTAGGGCTTAGGTATGGGCGATGATGTATTTAATGTCCACCCTAAAGTACATCTTATCAGTATGGTGGGGGGCTGCAAGTTTGTATTGTAGAGGGGTTTTGAATTCGTTCCTGATGGAGTCTATCTTCTATGATTTGATTATGGAGATGGTGTTGGTGTGATCTAATGCCTTGGCGGAGCTATACTGGGCTCGAATGGCATTTTCTGCTTTCTCAGCCTCTGTGAGGATAAGGTTTATGGGATCTTCAGTTATGGGGCTAAAGGGTTCTTCGAAAAAGGGAGGGGAATTTGATTTCTGGGCCATGATATCTAAAGATTGATGGATGTTTGACGGAGACAATGGAGGTTTTGGCCGGAATTTCTTTTTGCAGAGAAAACAAAGGGAGGGAAAGCAAAAAAGTTTAGTAGTGAAAAAGTGAAGTGGGCGGGTAACTTTCGAGAATAGTAATAAGTTATGCAGTAACCGAAGGTGGCTGCATTTAATGATGAGCGTGTGGGTGCTGATGTGATGTGTGTGACGATTTGACTGTAACATGCAATGTATTTGGTAAAGTGGGGATCGTTTGGTGGCTGGAGTACTCTCCTATTTTAAAATGTAAAAATGGGAAAGTGGGGGGCCATGTTAAGACATAATTTATTGGACCCCATATTTAATATGGGCCAAGGATTATTTTGTATTTGGAGTTGGGCTAGATTATTTTACATACTATGATGAGCCTGGACCATGGGTCAATCCATTCAAGTATTTCCTTTGAGGCGGTTTGGGATAATGGAGAAAGATATTTTCCTATTTGATAAAGTTGATAGGACTCTAAGCAGTGGATGGAAGAGTATATATATAAAACCTCGACAAGTGAACTGCGATACATGCCAAGCTGCACTATCAAATATCTTTCATTGTTCCAGCTTTATCTTAGTTCTCCATTGTGACGTTTTATCGCCTGTATTTATTCTAACACTGGAGTATCCCCGAATGGCCCAAGCCATGACCTAATCTGTGGGGTGTTAACGGTTTCTTTTGAATGCAGGAATCATGTTGTTGGGTGATTTCAGTAGGAGAAAGATTTACGCGTCAACATTTTTGTTTCTTTGGAAGGGTTCCTTTTGGTATGGGAGTCCATTTTATCTTCAAGGGATGTGTTTCTTTACGAGAATTTTTATTTTTTATAAGGTTGTATTAGTTTCCTTTTTCTTTCTTTACACTCACTGAAAATACAAATGCCGGGGATAGGGGTTGTAAGATGGTGGAGGAGATTTTTTAGGAACAATCTTATTTATATTAGTTTGTTTTAGAGAGAAATATACAAGTATCTTGAGAATATAGTAGACCCATATATGGTCATTTAAAATTATATCTTGACCAAAAATGTTAACTTTTTAGATTTATAATTCATTAGAGCATATATATATGTCCTCAATTTTATTCTTATGTTGCGATATGAGACTTCACTGTCATGTGATATCTTAATATTCTCTCATTTAATGTGTGATCTCTCCATCCACATCAATATCAAACTCTCCCTTGAATCTTTAACCATACACTTTTTTTTAGCATAGCCTATCACTTTTTCTAGTTGATGACTCACTCTCTTTAATATATTTTGTTTGATCTACCAATAGTCTTTGACAAGCCTATCAACGTCCCCTCTATTTGAAAAGCTTATCTCTCATGCAATAACTCTTGTTTAATCTAATAAGAGTTTTCCCAAGAAAAATTCACCATTTATTCAAAGAGTACATAATTAATCCAACATTTATAACTCAATTGAGACTAGTTCATCATGTCTCTTAATTGACAAGCCCACACTATTCAATATCTACTCTCAAGCCAACCAAGAGTTAGTCTATGCAAGAAGGGTCTACCACATGCTCAAAAAATTATTTTTGTTCCTCCTACATAATACATACCATACCCATGACCTGAGCCCATAGTCATAACTCTGATATCAATTGTTAGGAATATAGTAGGCTCATATATGCTTAATTGAAGCATCTTGTCCCAAAAAGTTAACATATTAGATCTATGATTCATTATAATATATATGTTCTCATTGCTTTTTCTTATGTTTTGATATAAAATTTTATTATCACGCAATACCTCAACACTACCGAGAGACAAAGTAAATAAAAATAAATAAAACCTTGTTTAAGGTTATTACCGTTGTGTCGTAGTAATAAGCTAAGTAATTTGGACTTCGTTATTGCGTGTACGTCTTCAGTACAACTTTTGTTTGGGGATGAAGATGTGTCGCTATCAGGTTTTCTTCAATAATGCCGGAGATCACCAAGTAAATCTCACCATGGTGAATCACTCTTACTATAAACCTTTGGCGTTTTATTTTATTTAAAGAACTGATATATATACTTGGTTGCGGTGCTAACTAATCTAAAATGCAGGCACATATTAGTTAACATGGAGTGATATATTATACAATTGCAGAAGCAAAAACATTGTTTCACGGTTAAAGATTGGAGTGCTTATGGTTTTGCTTTTGATTTTGAAAATATTTATCTTCCTTTTTTGGTTTTCCGAGATGTTGCGTAGAATTTGATTGTAATACAAACTCGTTGCAGCCCAATCCATATTTCTTGAATTTTTCACAAATGTATTATTTTTTATTTTAATGAAAATTTCTTTGCTAATAAAAAAGGCTTAAATACACTTTAAGTTTCTATGAATTAAACCTTTTGGCCACCGATGAGTAATAATTGTGTAGAAAAATATAGGCGCATGGTTAGTGTGTGACGAAGAAAATAAAAGTAAAAAAATGGAAGCCAATAAAAGATATAAATTAAACACTTAAAAGACTTAATTTTTCAGATTGATACAAGACATTAAATATATTTGAAAGTAAAAAAAAATTGTAGACACGTAATTAGTGTATGATAAGGAATAAAGAAGAAAAATAAAGCAAAATTTCGGAGTCAATATAACGATATATACTGTTAAAACACTTAATTACTCTTTTATTTTGAGTCACGTGACTTATTTTGATAAGAAATTTTTAATACAATAGTCAAAAAGTTTTATTTATAGAAATACAGAGACATTAATATTTAATATCTTAAAGTCGAAACATTAGAGTTTAAAGTGTAAAAGGTGAAAAAAATAAATTTAAACCAATAAAAAGTACCTATGTTCTTGATGATTTTGTTGTACCAAGTGAAAAGGTAGAATAAAGAAACACAGATACATGGGGTGAACTCTCTCTGATCCTATTATAAGGCCAAGCCGAGCGGTGAAAAATTCACAGGCTACACAAATCATATAAACATTGTTTTGATGACAAAATTTTGAATTTGCAATGCACTCCCTCGCACACCAAGTCTTGGATGAAGTACTCAACTGTTTATCCAGGTTTACGCTCTGATTCAGAATGGTCATCCATGTTCTGAAAATGACACTTTTGTTCCTCTTGTACAAAATTTTTGCAATGTCGTTCCACCAGTTGCCTTTCCCGAATTACCGCTAACTTTTAGTCATGTGTGGAGAAAAACAGTCGATATGTTATATATGTTAGGTACCAAAAATATGACGACCTTGCAAGAAGGTCCGGGCGAGCCAAGTATAATTAATTAATAAAATTAGACAAAAGAAGGTTCATAAAGAGGACACGTGGTATAGAGGACACGTACCAGAAGTTATTAAGTACTCCCTCTGTCTCAACATCGTCTCAAGTACAAGTTTTTATTATTATTTTAAATAATTTTAAATTAAATATTTATTTATTTTAAATAATATATTTTTTTATAATTATTTGTCTATAATATTCTTAATATTAATTGTCATATTTTTATTTTCTATACATATTTATGAATAATCACTAGTCATATGTAAAAATGACTAATTGTAAAAATGACTAATAACTATATAATTAAATGAGAATTTAAATATAAATAATTTTATTATTTTTTTAATATATATAAAAAATTAATCAAGACTTTTATTCTCAAAATAAATAGTTATTAAGAGTTATTTCATTATGTTTGTAGTAGTGGGACACTTGTCTTCGTAGGATTTGTTTGTTTTCTAGTCGTAATATGTTTGCTTTTCTATAAATAGGAGTTGTACTTCTTTATATAAAAAAAAATTAAAAAAAATTGACAAACGAACTTATCAACATGAATACGTGAAGTATTTCTCTTACATTAATGACACTTATCTTAGGAGTAGATTAACATATAATAATTCATCATTATAAAGGGCCCGTGTTTCCTTTATTGATCATTTAGGAGTAGATTAACAATAGGTTTCTCAACTTGTTTGTGAGATTTAATTACACGTAGGCATTGAACATTACAATCGCCACGTTCTTTAAATATTTGATCTCATCAAGTCAAGTATTTATTGTCGAAATAATTACGTAACGTCAAGGCGAAAATTCAATTCGTGGAATTTTACGCCCACAATACAAAATCCAAAAACTTCACTTAAACAAAAACAATAAATGAAAAGTTATTAAGCTTCAGAATTAATATAAAAAAAAACTCAATCCACTTAAATTTATTTAAATAAAGAAAAAAAAAATGCACTTAAATTTAAATAAATAAATTTAAAATTTGAGACACCAACGTTATCCCAATAATTCCAAATTTCAAACTCCGTTTTCACAAATGTTATGTTTGAATTAAAGGAATAAATGTAAGAATAGAAGTACTCATTTCTATAAAATGAAAAAAAAATTGTATTTAGTTGCTCTATTAGAATGGAATAAACCATTCATATCCCTCACAAATTTTTGAATTTTATTTCTTTAGAGAATGTATGGAATAACTTATTTCACCTTAAATAGAATGAATCAATTCCACTTTTTATTCTATTCTTTTTCTATTTCATTATTTTACTCATTTTTTTTTATCCAAACATAAAAAAAATGTTTTTGAACGTCAGCATAGTGTCTATATCTAGAAAGATGATATACGTAATGAAATTGTCCAAAGCATAGATGTATAACATTGACTTGCTCAAAGTCCTATAAGTTGAAAGACTAATTAACACAACTCATTTTCATTCATTGTATTCCCATATGAAACGGCAATGTCGTTCACGCGAATCACCTTTAGGAAAAATATCCTCAGGTTTCCGTACGTATATGGCCCCGCATGAAAAGTTCGACGACATATTCTTGTCCTCGCCATAGAAATTAAGAAGGATGAGTTTCTTGGAAACGGGGGGTGTCTGTTTACCACCAAATAGTCAAGACACCAGCGGACTACAAGAGCTCCAGCTTGAGCCGTCAATAATTTTTTTTTCCTACCTTTCTACTTTTATCCTTCCATGTAGGGTTCTTTTTTCGCCAACTAATTTTGAATAAATTATTGCAATGTTGAATTGAGTTGAGTTGAGCAGAGCAGATATACAAGTAAATATTGCAAAATAAAAGTTTTATTTAAATTGCATATACAATTTATTATCCTTTCATGAAAATTTTAAGTAACATACGTATCGTGTAGGAATTAAATGCGTAAACAAGCTAAAATGAGAAGGAAAAAAGAAGTATTAGTTGAATTACAAATCTGTCCTAATTTTAAGTTATCAAACAGTTTGAAAGTTATACATCAATTATCAAAATGAACACTTGTTTTTTTTTATAATAGTCACTTGTTGTCAATTTTATTCCTTAGAATCTATTATTTTTAATTTCGTGTTACGGACAAGTCATGAGCCTGTTTGAGTAATTAACTCGCATGTAGGTGTTGAGTATTAAATGAGCCAAGCTTTTTAGTAGTAATTCGTGAACTTAAACTCTACAGACTCGATCTCATTTATCTCAATCAGAATAAATTAAAGTTCCAAGTAAGCTAGGCTCAAGCTATCGGCTCAAGTGGTCTGACTAGCTGATAGCTAGTCCATTTGAAGCCCTACTCCGTTATAAAGCATCAAAAAACATTTGATATTTCTATACTCATCACAATTTATTTCTCCTAGTACAAAATTAATAAATTGTGACAATGAGTAGCATCCACAAAACCTTTATGGTAACTGCCTCTGTGCTTTGTTTGCTGCTCATCAATCTTAGTAGTACTCAGTCTCAATATGCACCTTTATACCTCTATCATTTCTGTACGAACCAAACAACATACACTCCCAATAGTACATTTCAATCTAACCTTGATACCGTGCTTTCTTCTCTTTCATCAAATGCTACTCGAAACAAGGGGTTTTATAACTCTTCCGCGGGTAGAGCTTCTCCAGATATAGCTTATGGCCTTTCTCTATGTCGAGGAGATGTTGCCAGTGATGTTTGTCAAGAATGTGTGCTGCAAGCTAGTATAGAAATTGTAGAACGATGCCCCGACGCTAAAAAGGCAGTTATTTGGTACCCCGAGTGCATGTTGCGTTATGCTGACCGGTCTTTTTACTCCACCATGGAAGATGAACCTAGAGTTCGTCTGGTTAATTCCGCGGACATCCCTGAACAAGCTCGATTTCAGCTACTAGTCGAAAATACTATGAAGGACTTGTCAACTAGGGTATCATCAGACCAGCAATCATCAAATAATCAATATATAAAGGGGTTTGCAACTCAAATGGCTAACTTCACTAGTACACAACAACTATATGGACTAGTTCAGTGCACACCAGACTTATCTGGGGCCAATTGTAATAATTGCCTACAAGTGGCAATAGCTGCACTGCCACAATGTTGCTATGGAAAGCAAGGGGGTAGGGTTTTGATTCCAAGTTGTAATCTTCGGTATGAAGTGTACCCCTTTTACAACCTAACTAACGTGCCACCTTCTCCTTCTCCAGCAATACCTTCTCGGCCTCCGCCTCCACCTCCAAGCACTTTAACAAAGCCTCAAGGTAACTATAATAAATAGGCAAACACTGTTTCTTCACGTGTTTTTGTCAATGTAAAAATATCAAAATCTCGTGTGAGAATTCAATTCCCAAATAGATACTATTAAATCTTTCAATCTATCTTATCCTCTATCCAAAAGACTAAAATTAAAATTGACTCCTGAGTTTATCCACTTGTCATATTTTTGTTCATAAACTAGTTTGGATATTAATTAGTCAAAATCCTCTTCAAGGTACAACAAGTAGTGCAATCCAATTTTGTACTACTAATTTTACCCCTAAAGGTAGAGTTTTGCTTGAATAATTATAAATGGCTTATGGGAGGAGTAGGTTAATTAATCAAAGTAAAGCCCCAAAACTTCACGTGGAATTTTACATGACCAAAAACATTCCATGAGTTTATCACTTTGTGAAAATATGATACCTGACTTTATAATATAGCTAACAGCTTTACCTCGTAATGCAATTTTAGTTTGAAGGAAATGAAGGTGGAAAGAAATGGTCATTCTGACAAGCATTCCTTTATGAAGTTTGGTATGCTAAGTTTGGTTGGAATGATTATTCCAACAGAATTGTGTTTCATTTATACATTTAAATCGTTATTCCTTATGGGAGAGCAAGAAATTGTGATTCATCCAATGAGCAAAGAAATGGGAAAACAAATTAAGAAAAAAATTACTTTTAACCATATATATATATATATATATATATATATATATATAATTAGTTAGTTAGTTTTGTTTGTTAAGAATATTTTGGTCATTAAATTCTATTTCATTCAATTTCGATATCTTTTAAGTAACATACCAAATACATAAATAAATATTCGATTTCAATTCTATTATGATATGATTTCGAATTTAACCATCATTTCATTCCATCTTAAAACGATTCCCTCCAACCAATTCAGAAGTTGATTGAATACTATCCCTTGTAATGCAAAATTTGTTGTTTATGCAGGGAAAGGAGGAATCTCATCAACAACAGTTGTTGCCATTGTTGCTCCAGTATGTGTTTCCCTGTTGATTTTCATCATAGGCTTCTGTTACCTAACTAGAAAAGCGAAGAGAACAAATTACGATTTTCAAGAAGCAAATGGTAAAGATAGATTGAAATATAAGCATATCTCTTAAATAGCATACCTCCTTAAGTAACATACCTTTAGCAAAACGACGTCATTTTAAAGATTCTTTAATGGCATTTTCATAAATAAAATGAAAACAAGTGGAGTCGCGGAATGTCACATTATGTCACATCTTCTTTTAATATTATATTTATAAAAAAAAGAATATTCAAAACGACGTCGTTTTGATAAATGTATGATATTTAAGAGAGACATGTTATTTAAGAGGTGTGTTTTAGATCCATATATATATATATATATATATATATATAAAGGTTCAAGGGCATACTCCTTTAAGCGACGGACGGGGCGACAGTTTGGTCCGTCGTCATAGGTTCGTCTGTCGTTATAGCTTTTAGCGACGGACAACGTATAACGATGGACAAACATATAGAGACGGACGAACCTATGGCGACGGACCAAATCGTCGCTCCGTCCAATGCTAAAGAGAGTATACTTGATATTCTCTTTAAGAGGGTATGTCATTGAACCAAGTCATATATATATATATATATATATATATATATATATATATATATATATATATTCACATTGTCACTTTTTCAGTGGTTTTAATTCACAAATTAATACTGAATAGAATTTTTAATTCTGCGTAGATGAGGATGAAATTACAAATGTAGAATCTTTGCAATATGATTTGGCCACAATTAAAGCAGCTACAAACAACTTCTCAGCTGATAACAAGATTGGTGAAGGAGGGTTTGGTGATGTCTTTAAGGTAAAGCTGAAAGTATTTATTGGGATATAATTTTTGCCATAATAAGTTCTGAAAGTTACAAACTCGTTGATTAAATTAACCTTTAAAATTTTCATATTTTAGAACTTAAACCTCAATATTTCAATTTTAATACATTAAATCTTAATTTTCCTAAATTTTTATAATAAAAAAAATTCATCCACCATGTAATAATTGGCCGGAGTGAGAATATTTTGGATAATTTCACTTCTAAATATTTTTAGAAGTACGAAAATTTGTAGGCAAGTGCTTACTATGTGATGAAGAAAAAAAATTTAGCCAATATAAATGATATATACCCTTAAAAGATGGGTTAAGTTTTAAAATGCAAAAAATAGAAGCTTTAAAGTGTATTTGAGACGAGACTTTTAAAAAGCTGGAATGCTAATACTTTATTTGATACTTATGAGTGTACATTTCTAGGGTGTTCTTGTTAATGGGCAAGAAGTAGCTGTAAAGAGGCTATCTAAAGGCTCGGGACAAGGTTCAGAAGAATTTAAGAATGAGGTCGTTTTAGTGGCCAAGCTCCAACATAGAAATCTTGTGAGGCTTTTGGGATTTTGCCTACAAGGAGTGGAAAAGATTCTCATCTATGAATATATTCCCAACAAAAGCCTCGACTGCTTTTTGTTTGGTTTGGCTCTCTGAACTTGAATAGTAATTTAATCTCACATTTTAATATTAATTGTCTTGTGATCAGTTTTAGTTGGAAAATATGCATGTCAGATAGCCTTTTGAGATGTGCACAATGCTGAGTTATTACGTGATGCATGTTGAATATAAACAGAAGAACATATATAAACTCAAATTGAGTGGAAAAAAATATTGTGAAAAACAGGAAGTACTTTTAGGAATCTGCACCGGGTAAAAAAATTAGTCCAACAATTAACCAAAAAATGAACTTTAAGGGCGACTATGACACCGTGTGTCATCTTGAAAGGACAGAAGTATCGTTTAGCCGCACTTCAATTTACAAGTTAAATTTCTTAGCCTATCTAGCTTTACTTTCTTCATTTCAAGTTACTAATTTTGAAGAAAATCATGATGATTGTAGATCCTGAAAGACAAAGACAGTTGGATTGGTCAAAACGTTACAAAATTATAGAAGGGATTGCTAGAGGGATGATGTATCTTCACGAAGATTCTCGGCTACGAATTATCCATCGGGATCTCAAGGCTAGTAATATTTTGTTAGATGAAATTATGAATCCAAAAATTTCAGATTTTGGCATGGCAAGAATTTTTTGTGTGGATCAAACTCACGGAAATACAAATAGAATTGTTGGAACATAGTAAGTCTCTCTTTATACCCTATTCCTCATTGTTTGATCTGTATCGAAATGTCCTTAAACTGATACAAATACTATTGTAGAAATTTTGATTTTCATAGAATTACTTATCGATCATTGACAATCTAACTTGATGGAGTTTGATTTAGTGGTTACATGTCCCCGGAGTATGCAATGCATGGACAGTTCTCTGTGAAGTCAGATGTCTTCAGTTTTGGCGTCTTGGTTCTTGAGATCATTACTGGGAAAAAGAACACCAATTTCTATCAATCAGACAGTGCAGAGGATCTTCTCAGCTATGTGAGTCTACACCAAACATTCATTATGATATCTATATTTCCTGTCTATGTATGTCACATGATCACCGTTCAAAAATAGACACATAACCCCATATACTCGCGAGACTAAGTGAAGTTAATTTTTCATCCAAGATGATTATTTTTGTGTTTCACTTTAAAATTATTCTACAAATATTTCAAACAATACCTCTTTATGTGTCTATTTTTGAACCACAGATAGTGACCGTGTGAGATTTTGTCAAACTCTCAAACAGTCATCTGAATTTGACCCTATTTTCATTTGAACGACTCTTTTTTTTTTTTTTTAGGCATGGAAACAATGTAGGAATAACACTCCCTTGGAATTATTGGATCCTACTTTAACAAATTCTTACTCAAGAAATGAAGTCATTAGATGCATCAATATTGGGTTATTGTGCGTTCAAGAAGATGTGGACGCCAGGCCTTCTATGGAATCAGTGCTTATGATGCTTAACAGTTACTCTGTTACCATGGCCTTGCCTCAAGAACCCGCATTCCTCGTTCACAGCAGAACAGATTTAAAGACACTAGAAGGATTTAAATCAGATCAATCTACAAGCATCTCAATGCCATGGTCTGTTGATGAAGATTCGATTACTGGCGTTCATGCTAGATAAAAGTAATTTTTTGATCAACGAGTTTGTAACTCAATTGGTATAGACTTCTCCTTTCATGGGTAATTATTCATGGGACACATGTCAGGTAGTGCCCCACACAATTTATGTGTTGTCATTTCAGCACTTAAAGTAGACCATTTTACTTTAAGTGCTGAAATGACAGCACATGAATGGTGTAGAGCACCACGTGGTAGGTGCCCCAGTAGTATTTAATAATTTTTTCCTTTCACGTGGTTGTTGGCATTAAATGTATTATTCTGTAGTTCATATATGCGACTTTAATTTGTATTTGTATTTGAATTATTATTATTATTTTTATGTTTAAGGTTATATACTCTATGCTCTCTGGTGAAAATGTGATAGAATAATATTTTATCTCTCAAAAATTATAAAATTGTTATTGACTTTTGAAGTGTTAATTTTAAATATTTTTTAACTCAAAATTGATAAGATTTTAATTAAAAACTTTATTATGAAACAATAAAACTTTTAATTAGTAATAATTTTTAGATTACTTATAAAATTCATCATTTTATTAATATAAATTAAATGAATTTGTGTTAATTTTAAATTTAAAAATATTTTAAATTAATATCAAAAAGTCAATAGTAATTTTTTATTTGAATACAAAAGAAGTATTATCATTCAAAAATTTGTTGCAATAATTAGAAACTCTTATATTCTCATATTGTTACCCCAATTTTACATCGTTTCTTGATATTTTGACTAGTCAATCCCTACCTCTGTGACGCTAGCCCTTTCTAAACCATAGAAAATTGACTTGGTAAAAGACTATAAGTTGGAAAAAGATGGAATTAGAAATTTAGACAAACAATGAAATTAGTAAAGGGCATTTAATTCTATTAGACTTCACAAATTTGGTCCAAGCCCGCGGGTTGAGTCGGCCCACCCGTAAAAAATAGAAACTTTCTAAACTCTAGAAATTTGACGTGGTAGAAGACTATAAGTTGGAAATAAAAATTTAGACAAACAATGAAATTAGTAGAGGGCATTTAATTTTATTATACTTGATAAATTTGGCCTAAGCCCACGGGTCGGGCTGGCCCGCCCATAAAAAATTGGGTTTTGAGCTTAATTTTTTTTAGCTCTTTGGTCATTTTGGTCCGGCTCAAATTTGTTCCGACCCGGGGGTGGCCCGTCCCGCAAATTTTTATTTTGCAAAATAATGTTTTTACATAGAGTTGAACTCATAACCTCAAATTTACCAAGGAAGTGCACAAATCAACTGAGCTACAAAAATTTGTTATTAAAAATTCAATATATATTTTTTGTTTGCATCTCCACCTGTTTTTCATACTTTTTTTTATCCAACTAGAGTCGAAACATTCATTTCACTCTTTCTTCCCTATCGGCTAATCTCTTTCACCTCTTTCTAAAACAACTCTCAAACTTTAGATTTCTAAACTTAAATCTAGTCAGATCTAAGAAGTTTTTACAAAAAATACTTCAATTAATTATATTTTTTAGTCATCTTATATATAAATCTACGGTTTTAATTGTTGATTTTGGTAGACCAACTTCTCGTTTTGTTGCTATCTTGCACCATTTGTGTTTATATTTCTCACATTCTAGATTTCTAGCTTCAAATGTTGTGTTTTCGTCAGGATATTATTTATTTTGTTATGATTGTGTTTGAAAAATCTGTTTTGGACTTTGGTGTTTATTAATTATTTATATCAATACGAGCTTGTGAGTTGTGACTATTGTTTGATGTGTTTATGTTTTAATTATGATTAGGTTGTATGATTTGGATCGCCATTTGAACGGATTGATATGT
The DNA here is from genome assembly GCA_947179155.2 of Hedera helix. Lineage (NCBI taxonomy): Eukaryota > Viridiplantae > Streptophyta > Magnoliopsida > Apiales > Araliaceae > Hedera > Hedera helix. Next base: position 11,828,414 of record OX359278.1, read on the forward strand.
TATGGGATACAAATTTTTAATTGAAATAAGTATTTAGTAGATAAAGTATTTAGTATACCTGTATTTGTATTTTTTTTTGGCTTATGTTTTTGCTTGAATTGAATCTGCAAATGGGTATGAGAATTTTCCGTTTACATGTTTTTTTATGGATGGTCAGCTGACTCAGCTCATTGATGGATTGCCCGATTGATGTGGGTTTCATTTAGCTTGTTTCTGATTCCGTTTTAGAAGTGATTTTAGAAGTTTAGTTATTGCAATCTTTAATTTTCATGAAGGGGCAGCAATGATATGAAGTTTTATGATTACTGGGATAATAAAGATGCAAAAAGGAATAAGCTTTTTGGAATTTTGGTTAATATGGATTGGAAATTGCCTTGTTTTCTTCTTCACTTGGATTTACTGTAAATTCTGATGACTTTGAATGCATCGGAGATCAGTTTTTGGCAGATTGAAGATCAGTGGAGGTTTAATTTTTTAATGCATAATTGAAAAATGGTGGATGAAATTTTTGGCAGACTGAACATCAATAGTATGCTTTTTGTAAGTAAAAAAAACCCGCAGGCTGGCCCGTCCAACCCAGGCCACATGCCACATATTTTTAGTCCATAAAAACCTGAGTCATTTTAGCCCGGTCTGCTTGTGGCCCAACCCATTTGAACTGGCCCGACCCGTTTACCAGATCTAAATTCCATGTATGCCAAAATAGACCCGCAATTCATGTCATCCACACAAATAATGTAAGACCCCGACTTTTATAAAATACAAATTTAATTTTTCTTTATATATTTTCTTCTGAAACGGTGAATAAATAAATTGACAAAAGTGAAAATTAAGAAATATTTTATCTTGTCGGGGAATATTCGTTCTATTGGGGAATATTCGATTCGTACGACGAAACCGAAATGATATTGGTGGACCCCCCATAACGAAATATTGTCGGATATAGAAAACGACATATGTAACTTTTATAGATAAAAATAGTCAACGGTGCTAACACTTTTAACTGTTAAAATACCCGGTGGTAAATGAATAGTAACATACGGTATTGCACAGTAACACACAATATTGCACAGTGCTTCATATTATTAAACTGATAATGTGGCTATTATACTATATTGACTTTATTGAACCAATAATTGTCATATGCACAATAATTCATATTATTGAACTGATAATTGTCACAGTAGCATATGCACAATAATCTACATTATTGAATCAATAATTGTCATTACACAGTAACATGTTCTTTCTTTATTTATTTCTGCATTATTGTTATCTCTGTTATGATGTTGATTAAACTGTTGAATTTCATTATTAGTTGATTTTTTGATTATATTGTGAGTATCTAACTTAAAAAGCCAACTACATTGTATTTATAACAATTAGTCATAATAATAAATAATTGTGAATTATTGTTGAATAATTAAATTGATAAAGTTATTTATTTTTATTATAACAAATTATATAAAGTTAGTTGTTTTTATATATAAAGTTAGTTGATTTGTAAAGTTAATTGTTTTATATATAAAATAAATTGAATAGTGTAGATTAAAGATGATATTTAAATGAATGATTTAGATTAAGGAAATCTTAAAATATGAAATGAGTAGTATGGATTAAAAATTATCTTGAAATATACGGTTTAGATTAAATTAGGAAATCTTGGTTTATGATAAGATTTTTTACTATAAATAGAGGCCTTAACTTAAGAATTTTTCATAAAAAAAATAAAAAATAAAACCTTTCTTGCTCTTTCTTTCTTCCACTCTCCAAATATTTTTTTTGTATGAGTTCTCTTTGAATGTGCTAAAGTCATCTTGAGTATTTGTAAAGATCTGTAAGTGTACGAGTACTGACCAAGTAAGTCTTTTTATAAATGTTATATAAGTAACCACACACATCACACGATATTTATAAATCTTCCTTTAGACTCTTCCTTTAGAATATTCATTTTAAAAAGCTTCATTTGGAAGATTTATTTTGAAATATTATTTTGTTCAAAAACTATATTGAAGTTATTCTACTTTATTCTATTAAATCACTTTTGATGATTTTATACGAATTGGTATACACTCTGAAATTATATATGGTAGCTATAGTTACTAATTAAATTATAAAAATATAGGTTGATCAACTTCATATCTAGTCACATGTTAACGTAAGGGATTGTCATTCTTTGATTCTCGAAAATAATATCGTTTCTTTCTTACTAGTAAGATGTGTCATTTATTTCCATGTATTAATTTGTGGGAATAACCTGACTACGCGGACTACCGCATGTTTGGTGAATAACCTTTCGTATTCATTCCTTATTAATCTCTGAGAATAACCTGACTACGTGGACTACCGCATATTTGGTGAATTACTCTTCGTATTCATTTCTTATTTGTCTCTTGTTGGTAAAGTTTCCTGAAATGATTATATATTCTTTAATAGTCGCCCTTCACCTAATATCATTTCAATTTCACTTTCCTATTTTTTTAAATATTTCTATTGAACCTTAACCGTTATTCTGAACTGTGGATATTGAATATCATTCTTAAATTTGAGTCCACATCATGTTGGCAATTAGGACATTATTTGAATCTGCACAAAGAAAAATCATAAACTTTCGATATTTATTGATCATATTGTTTCTTCTGATTCATTATTTATATCACTGCTGTTATTCTAATCATTAAGAACTATGTTATTGTGAGTATCTGTGGCCTAGGGCACAGATGATAAGATAAATGCGATATAATTGTTGTGTCTTTTAGGGCACATGGTGAATGTTCTCTTTGGCCTGGGGCAAAGATGAACTGTTGATGGTATGATTATGACCAAATGCTGAAGACTGGTATAATCATGATCGTTGATGTTATATTTGAATATCTTTGGCCCATAGTGCAAAGATGAACTATTGATTTGCATGATTATGATCAGTAACTGTGAATTTATATTATCATGACCAGTGGTGTTTAAGATGATAAAAACTGATGATATTTTTCTTAAAAAGAGAAGCGAGTGGACATCATAGTCTACATGATTCTTCTAATGGATTGCTTATTCCGCTGCTATTATTGATCTAAAACTTATTATTTATTGTATTCTATCAAGAACTCAACTATTGAAGGCTAATGATAATTTACTTATTGTTATCTTAGTCATGATATTTCTTACTGGGCTATTTGAGTTCACCCTTTCTTTTGTTCCATTATTTTTCAGAAATAAGAGAATAGCTGGGTCTAGCAGGGGAATGGAGTGACGGTCCGAGAGATAGCTATTATAGTCTTCACATGTTGTATATAGTGTGACAATAATAGTGAAGACTTAGTTGTATATTATTGAGTTTTGTATTTCTGTTCTATGTACTGTTTATATTATAAACCGTGTATTTTATAGCGTCTCAAATTGGGCTATGTAAGCCTAGATTTGGGGGCGTCACATTTGGTATCCGAGCTTATTGATATGATCTTTAATGGAGATATAGGGTAGAAGTAGGAGAAGAGAGACGAATATATTACGTCACTAGTGTGTCCTACATAAATAAAATTTTGTCATCTAATAAGTTGGTTTGAATGTGGGGACAAGAAGTGACGAGTCAGTTTGTTTAACTAACCTTTATCTTATGACCACAGTTAAGAATGACTTCTAAAAATCAGAGAATGAATTTTCCACTGTCCGAGGCGAATATAACTAAGAATCAGGAAGTTACAAATAATTCTCCTGCAGCTTCATAAAATAATGCTGGTGATCAAACAAATCAAGATGGTTTCTTTAGAAACTTCATGCAATTTATCCAAAATCAGCTGAGGGGAGGTCGTTACGGTGGAAACGCTGACAATTCAAGGATTGTCACTGTTAAGCAATTTAAAGAGTTGGGACCACCTAATTTTTTTGGGAAGCCTGAACCATTCAAAGCGGAGGCGTGGTTGAAGCAGACGACAAAAATACTTAATGTCCTACGATGTGCAGATGATCAGAAGGTGTCATTCGCCACCTTTATGTTTCGAGGGGAGGCAGACCATTGGTGGGAGGCAGACCATTGGTGGGAGGCGGTAAAACGCATCCATCATTTGGCTCTCGAAATGTCTTGGCTAGAATTTCAAGAGCTATTCAACGAAAAGTACTTTCCAGAAAGCATCCGCCATATAAAGGAGGTGTAGTTCATAAAGCTAGAGCAAGGAAATATGTCAGTCTCACAATATGAAGCTAAGTTTGCCGAACTATCTCGTTTTACGACCCATCCAGTGGATGACGAAGCACGGATGAGCCGAATGTTATTACGAGGTTTGAGATTTGAAATTCGTCAACAACTTAGCTCTTATAAATTTTGTTTGTATTCAGATGTTGTCGATAGGGCTCAAAGGGTAGAGCAAATAGATGAAAAATTACAGCCAAGAGTCAATGATCAGCGTAGAGAGATAAATGACAACAACCACAGGAACGAGAACCATAGAGGAGGTAACCAGCACTTCAGTAGTAATCCCGCATTGAATAACAGAAGAGGAGAATCTAGTGGAAATAATTTCAAGAGAAAGAGATTCCATAATGATTATAGAAGAGCACCGGCACCAGTACCAAGGGGAGGAGATCGACCACCGGTGAGATGTTACAGGTGTGGTCAGGAGGGCCACATCAGCCCAAATTGTTCTCAACAATCCAAGTTGTGCTACAGTTGCGGAAAAGAAGGTCATATGGCTCGATTTTGTCCTGTTTCAAAATCAAGTCCAACTGCAATGATGGTAACAAAAGCTAGCGCGGATAAGAGAAAATTTGTAGTTCAAGGAAGAGCTCTTGTTGTGACATCCCAAATGGCACGAAACCCGAACGAGATGATAACCGGTAAACTATTCATAAATTCTCGTGAAGTCTATGCCCTGTTAGATACTGGTTCTACCCATTCTTTTATCTCACATACGTGTGCTCAACGTTTAAACTTAACTCCTGAAAATTTGGACTTTGACTTATCAGTTGAAACCCCATTAGAAGCATTAGCCATTACATCTACTGTATATAAATCTTGCTTAGTTTAAGTCAACAGCCTTATATTACTCGTTGACCTTATTTATTTGGAAATGCATGAATTTGATGTGATTTTAGAAATTGATTGTTTGACTAATCATCATGCTAAAATTGTTTGCTTTTAAAAGATCTTTAGTTTTCATATTCCTAATCAACCTGTCATACAAATTCAAACCATCAAACCATTGAAATCTATAACTATCATTTCTAGCCATAAAGTCACTCGTTTATTGAAAAACGGATGTCAAACCTTTTTAGCTCATGTCATTGACTTGAACAAAGATGTGTCAAACTTGAATGATATTCCTATTGTTAATGAGTTTTCTGATATTTTTTCCGATGAACTTCCCGGCTTACCTCCAAATCGAGAAATTGAATTCTGTATTGATCATGAACTCGGTATCAAGCCTATTGCCAAAGCCCCATACCGAATGGCTCCTATTGAACTTAAAGAGCTAAAGGTCAAACTACAAGAATTGTTAGATACTGGTTTTATTCGTTCGAGTGCATTGCCTTGGGGTGCCCCTGTTCTTTTTGTCCAGAAGAATGATGGAAGTATGAGATTTTGCATTGACTATGGAGAGTTGAATCGTGTCACCACAAAAAACAGGTACCAGTTACCTCGAATTGATGACACGTTTGAATAATTGTAGGGTGCTTAACATTTTTCAAAGATTGATCTTCGCTCTAGATATCATCAGTTAAAAGTTAAAGCTGATGACATTCCAAAGACTGCTTTTAGAACCCGCTACGGGCATTATGAGTTCTTAGTCATGCCTTTTGGACTAATAAATGATCCTGCAGCTTTCATGGACATTAAAATCATTTTGTAGTTGTTTTTATTGATGACATTCTCATATACTCCAAGAGTCGTGAGGATCATAAACAACACCTGAGATTAATACTCCAAAAGCTACGTGAGAACAAATTGTATGCCAAGCTGAAGAAGTGTGAGTTTTGGCTTAAGGAAGTCACATTCTTTGGGCATGTGATTTCCAGTTAAGGATTATCAGTTGATCCTGCAAAGATTGAAGCAATATTAAATTACGAGCAACCTCGATCAGTAACTGAAGTTTGAAGTTTTCGAGGCTTAGCTGGTTATTATCGGAGATTCGTAGAAGGATTTTCTCGAATTGCCACTCCATTAACTCAGTTGATTCGAAAAAACACAAAATTTGTATGGAACGAGGAATATGAGAAAATTTTCAAGAACTTAAGAAAAGACTTATTTTTGCTCCTGTTCTGACCATACCATCAGGATCAGGAGAATATGAAGAGGGCGATTGCAGAGTTTATCTCAAGGTGCTTAACTTGTCAACGTGTCAAGGCAGAGCATCAAGTGCTTACGAGTCCATTACAATCACTCGAAATTCTAGAATGGAAGTGGGAATACATCATTATGGACTTCGTGATGGGTCTTCCCAAAGTTTCTCAAGGCTTTGATGCGTTTGACCGGTATGTGCGTAAATGATATTGTAAGATTGCATGGTATGCCAGTTTCCATAGTTTTTGATCGAGATCCTAGATTCACTTCACGCTTTGGATCAGTCTACAAAAAGCTATGGGCACCGAGCTACGATTTAGTTCTGCATACCATCCTCAAACGGACGGACAATCTAAAAGGACGATTCAGACTCTCGAAGATCTTTTGAGACTTTGCGTACTAGACTTCAAAGGAAGTTGGGACAAGTACTTGCCATTGGTTGAATTCTCCTACAACAATAGTTACCAAGCAAGCATATGCATGACTCTATTTGAGGCTTTGTATGGATGAAATTGTCACTCTCCAGTATGTTGGAATGAGGTATGAGAAGAAAAATTGTTGGAACCTGAGTTGGTACGTTTAACAACAGAAAAGATCCAAATAATTTGACAACGAATACAAACTGCACAAGAACGACAAAAGAGCTATGCTGATCTTCATCGAAGGGATGAGAGTTTCAATGTCGGAGAGCATGTATTCTTACGCGTTTCTCCATGGAAAGGAGTTACGAGATTCGGAAGAAGAGGAAAACTCAACCCTCGATTTATTAGCCTATTTGAAATTCTAGACCGAGTAGAAACCGTGGCCTACAGACTAGCCTTACCACCAAGTATGTCTCGCATTCATAATGTTTTTCACATATCTATGCTATGTAAATATGTGAAATTTTTGAATCACGTCATTGAGTTAGAGTAAGACGTTATAGCAAATGATTTAACATACGATGAGGTACCTGTCAAAATCTTAGATAAGAAAGAGCAGATCCTACGCTCAAAGGTTATACCTCAAGTCAAGGTTTTATGGAGGAACTAAGATACTAAGAAAATAACTTGGGAGGTAGAATCTAAAATGAAATCTAAGTATCCTTACCTCTTCGAAATACCAGATACGTCAATTTCGGGGATGAAATTTCATAAGTAGGGGAGGTTGTAAGACCTCGACTTTTATGAAATACAAATTTAATTTTTCTTTATATATTTTTTTCTAAAACGGTAAATAAATAAATTGACAAAAATGAGAATTAAGAAATATTTTATCTTGTCGGAGAATATTCGTTTGTCGGGGAAAATTCGTTTTGTCGAGGAATATTCGATTCGTACGATGACGCCAAAATAATATTGGTGGACCCCCCATAACGAAATATTGTCAGATATAGAAAACGACAAATGTAACTTATCTAGATAAAAATAGTCAACGGTACTAACACTTTTAACTGTTAAAATACCTGGTGGTAAAGGAATAGTAACATACGGTATTGCACAGTAGCACACGGTGTTGCACATTGCTTCATATTATTGAACTGATACAGTGGCTATTGTACTATATTGACTTTATTGAACCAATAATTGTCACATGCACAATAATTCATATTATTGAACTGATAATTGTCACAGTAGCATATGCACAGTAATCTACATTATTGAATCAGTAATTGTCATTACACAGTTACGTGTTATTTATTTATTTATTTATTTCTGCATTATTGTTATCTCTATTATGATGTTGATTAAACTGTTGTATTTTATTATTAGTTGACTTTCTAGTTATATTATGAGTATCTAACTCAAAAAGTCAACTACACTGCATTTATAACAATTAGTCATAATCATGAATAATTGTGAATTATTGTTGAATAATTGAATTAATAAAGATATTTTTTTTATTATAACAAATAATATAAAGTTAGTTGTTTTTATATATAAAGTTAGTTGATTTATAAAGTTAGTTGTTGTAATGACCACGAACTCTATTAGACATTGTAATTATAATTATTAAATAATTAACAATGAATTAAAATTTTTATATTAATTAATTGTGCATTAAATAAATTGAATGCATATACTTGTGTATGTATTTATTTATTAAAAGTAATAAAGCAATGCGTTAAAATTAATTAAAGCAAGTCTAATTGCATTATATTTTAAATCTAAATGAGGTATTAAACTAGGTCAAATTAATTTACCTAGTAGTCCATGTAATCAATTAAACCTTAGTCCATGTAATTAATTAAATAAGTCCAATGCTTGTTTTAATTAAATATAATATATATTATTTAATGTTAGCCCAATGTGTTAATTAAATTGAGTTCAACCAAATTAAATGGATGGGTCCAATATATTAAATCCTAGAGTCCAATGTGGAGCCCAAATCAAAGTCAAAATTGGTCAACATGTATATATATAAGTGTATATATATATATATAGGTGTATATATTGTATATAAATGCATTAAAAATAAAGCAAAAATGGGGGATTAAATCCCATTTTGGCTGGTCATGGTGGTCACTCAATGTCATAATTGTTGAACAACCCATGTCAATCATCTTGTCTATCAACTAGTCATTCATGTAAATAGTAATCCTAATTAGCTTTAATTTCACCAACACTAGTGGATTAGGGAGTCTAATAGAGGGTTACCATTGTGCTATATAAGGAGTGCCTCACATGTGTATCATGTTGGTTGGTAAATTGCTAGAGTATTCAAGAGAGAAAATAGAGAGCATTTGAGAGAAATATAGAAAGAACACTTGTGCGTGTGGAAAATATTGCTAGATTAAGAGTTTGGTAGATGACACAAAGCCTCATTTCATACTTTGGTAGGAGAAGAAGAAGAACACACAAGTCATCAAGGTTTAAAAACGCTCCAACCCTTCTATATTTCATTTTTGTAGTCTAGATAGATTTTAAACGGTTAAAATATATTTTTAACCGATCAAAACTCGTTTTGATGGTCTACAAGTCTTAAATTATGTTATATATGTATATTCATGGTTTAATGTGTTTAAATCATATTTTGGTACGTGTGTTATGCTTAAAAGTAGAAGAAATGTTTATATCGAACTTTACCGGTAAAACTCTAACTAAGCATGTGATGTTTAATATTGTAGTTTGAAATGTATAAGTTGAAAAATAAATTTTATGGCTAGAAAGTTACATATATGAGTTTTAAAGAAACCCAACTTGAAGCTTTCAAAAATATTGAAAAACAAAGGAGTTGTGGCTTTTACCGCAAATGAGGTCGCTTTTAAACCCTAGGTGGTTCGATCTTTAAATTTCATGTCAAACATTTTCAAAAATGCGATCAAACCATGAAATGTTATAAAACAAGAAGTTAGGATCACATCAACACTGATTTTGTTTCATTTGGATGTATAGATTTCATTTTATTAAGGTTTGAATCAAAACTGTCAAAACTGTCAGAAATTAGAAAATTGGAAAATGTTTATGTAGTACAGCGCCGGGGCACAGTGTTGTAGTATAAAACACTGCGCGGGGGCGCCGTGCACTGTTCTGGAAAGAAATTAAAATCCGAACCAGGTCGGGTCGAGTCAATCCAAGTCAGAAAAGGAAAAGTGTTCCAAAAATGATTTTATTATTTTTGGACTTAATAAAAGTATATTTAAATGGTAGATAATTGATTTAATAATTAAAAGTGTACAAATATTATTAAAGGATTAATAATAAAATTAAGTTAATAAAATATTATTAAATAAATAATAATATTAGAAAATTATTAAAATATTAGCAAATGTATAATAATATTATAAAGTCAATAAAATATTATTAAATGAGTAATAATATTAGATAATAAAATTAATAAATAAAATATTATTAATTGATTAATAATATTAGTTAATTAATAAAATATTATTAAATAGTAAATAATATTAGATAATAATTAAAATATTATTAATTGATTAATAATATTATAAAATTAATAAAATATTATTAAATAGTTAATAATATTAAATAATGATTAAACTATTATTAAATAATTAATAATATTAGATAAATAATAAAATATTATTATAAAGCTAATAATATTTGAAAATGATTTAAATTATTAAATGATTAATAATATTATAAGATTGATAAAATATTATTAAATGATAAATAATATTAGAAGAATAATAAAATATTATTAAAGGATTAATAACATTAAGTGATTAATAAAATGTTATTAAATAGTTTAATAATATTACAAGCCTAATAAAATATTATTAAATTGTTAGGTCTGTTTAGAGAGAATTAAATTGAATTGGTTATTAGTAATCTATACACGAGGCAAGTTCTCTGAACCCTAACTTGTATTTATTTTGTAAGTTCTCTAACCCCTTAATTATTGTTGAACGAGCTTCTATACTTGTAATTATTGCCAGAGCTTTAAGTGATTTAATTATTTAAATTATTGCGCATCCATATTGTTTATAAAATCGCACCTAGTGCATTTGAAGCTTAATAGTTTATGATTCATGAACTGAATCAAAAATGTCTAAAGCTAATTGTTCAGCTAGACATTGCGTTTATAAATTCAATAACTTGAATACTTTTAAAAGCTTATCCAAACTATTGTTTGGTGCGGATTCTTATATTAAGTCTGAGAATTGAACAACCCTAGATAAAAGGGATTTTATGTCGATAAATCGACTTTTGCGCAAGATGACTAAGTGTAATTCATATACAGCGGGTTGAATAGGCTGATCCCCTTGAAAACCAAACTACTAAAAGGGTCAGAGGAAACTCTATTATACCCTCGTTAGTTCAGGGTCCTTGGTGACCACTCAGCATTTAAGATTCAAATATTCTTGTTCAATGAAATTTGAGTCTTGTTTCTTTCACAATTGTTATATCTATTGTTGAAGCACTCGATGTTATTCCCCTTTTACTCATGATATATTAAATCTCTATGATTGTTCTTAAACTTGCTGAGCAAACCAGTTGCTCACCCTTGCTATATCATGAACCATTTTCAGCTAAACCCGAATGCTCCAAGAAGGACAAGGGAAAAGGGAAAGCCAGAACTTAATTTATGCATGTTAATTAAATGTTTAATATGTAATTACTGTTGGTACAACTTTTGTAATTCCTTAAGATAGGAACTGTTGATGTTAAGGTTAATCGACCTTGGGATTGTAGTCTTTTTATAAGGAACCTTTTGTATTATTCCGCGAAGTTTAAATTCAATTTATGTATTTAATTGTTAGTAAGTATTGTATAGTGGAGAACCAAACCCGAGGTTATGGAACTTGGATTTAGGGTCGTCACAGGTTGGTATTAGTGTTGTAGGTTAGAAACTTTAGGATTGCAAAACCTAAGTTATAACCTTAGTACTAAACTCATATCGAGTGCGTTAGGGGATGAATCGGGGAGATTCATCATGTTGTATATTTTTGGAGGTGGATTGAGAAAATCTATCGAGCCGAGATGTACATGATAAAATATCATTTCATTTCATCAATGAATATATTTTATTTCTGTACTAACATGTGTTATTTTTACGATATAGGATGACAGAGATTAGACAGTCTAGTCAGGCTGCTGAGGAGGTGATTTAAACTTATATCCATATGGATACTTCACAGCCACTGGTGGTTGCACAGATAGAGGATCCTGAGTCTGATCCAGAGGAGGGAGATCGTGAGGAGCCCATCAAGGGTGGAGTTATGAGGCCATACAGTGAGGATAAGGTCGAGTCAGAGTCTCAGGATGAGGAGCCAGCTGAGTACGCTGATGGCATGGGCACTACTGCCAGTGACATCATCTACTCTCTGACTACGAGGAATGATGAGCTGGAGGATAGGGTTCAGCACTTGGAAGAGCAGAATCAGACTCACCAGCATACGGAGAACTAGTATAGGGATGCAACATATCAGTTCTCTGGTGAGAACACGTTGCTTAAGGAAAAGATGGCAAAGGTGGAGGCTAGATTAGCAGCAGCTGAGTTGAAGATTCAGCAAACACAGGTAGATAATGAGGAGATTAGAGGCCATTAGCAGTAGGCTATAGAGGATAGGATCGAGATGGAAATCCAGAGGGATGCTGCACATTGGCAGATGCTAGAGTTGAAGGACGAGGTCCGTGAGAAGAGGGTGAAGATCGATAGACTTAGTTATGTCTATCGTTCTTCTTATGGCAGATTATAGAGTAGGGTGTACTACTACCCAGCTGAGGAGGGCCAGTCCATGCACACTATCAGCAGGAGCGTGGTGATGGCTATGGGAGATGAGGAGTACGATGACGCTGTTCGTCGAGAGATGCACAGACATTGGTAATAGTTTCTTTGATTATGTTGCATGCACATAGATGCAGTAGAAACCCAACTTCTGTTTTGATAGAGGGTTAGTATGATGTAAATCCCAACTCAAGGAAGCGGTGGGATATGATTATGGTTAGATCCCGTCTTTTGTAGTATTTTCGGGATAGTAGCATTTATAGCAGTATTCTTATGATGTAAGGTGCTATGCACTACTGTTTTAGCATATGAATATAAATGCAGATCTGTTTATGTTTATATGTGTTGATATGCTTGTTTGTACTTTAGTTTAAATTGCTTAAGCTACAAAACGAAAGTAACAAGATAAAATAACTATAATTATTTAAATTTTCTTTATACAGAAAAATGAGGCCACATAGACAATTATCGAGAAATCAAGGAGTAGAAGAGTCAGTCAACAACGACGAGGGGGGACGCAATGCGGACCCAATGCGGAACTTCGTCGATATGTTAGCAGAGGCAATGCAAAAAACGACATCCAGTTGTAGGAAATCCGCCACTGCCGACAAGTCAGTAGGCTAATTTTAAAGACTTTAAAACAGTCGAACCGCCGGAGTTTAGGGGAACCGCAGATCCGATTGAGGCCCAATCATGGTTAAAGGAGATTGAGAAGGCATTTGTTATAGCAAGAGTAGTGGAGGAGCAAAAGACTATTTTTGCTACCTTCCTATTAAAGGGGGAAGCCAATTTCTGGTGGGAAGCTAATCAGAATAGGGCTGGAGAAGGTGTAGTGGCATGGGCGATATTCAAGAAAATATTCGATGAGAACTACTTCCCAAAGAGTACGAGAAGTAGAATGGATGTGAAATTTCTAGAACTGAAGCAAGAGAAAATGTCAGTACCTGAGTACGCAGCCAAATTCAATGAGCTGGCCAGGTTCGCTCCACATCAAGTAAACACGGAGGAACGCAAGGCCGGAAGGTTTGAAAATGGCTTAAGACCATGGGTATTCAATAAAGTGGCAGCGCTACAGATTGACTCATTCTCAGCTTTGTTGGAGAAGTGAATCATAGCAGAAGGAGGAAGCGATACGTTAACCAAGTATAATCAAGAGAGGAATAAGAAAAGAAGTGAAGTGGGAAGCAAGAACAGTAACAGTGGGGGTAATAACAATGACAACAACAAGCGCAAATGGGACAACAACAACGACAAGAGCTCAAGAAATCAACAAGGAAATTTTCAGAAAAAGAGTGCATGTAGCAAATGCGGGAAGAGTCATTCTGGAGTATGCATGAAAAGCAAGAATACATGCTACAACTGCGGACATGAGGGGCACATTTCTCCAAATTGTCCCCTCCCAAAGAAAGTGAAATGCTACTCCTGCGGAGCTAATGATCATATGATAAAGTATTGTCCCAACAAGAAGAATGATGGAGGAAGCAGTTACAAAGGCAACAACATCAGATTAGCTATTGGGGGACCGATACAACAGAACAAGCTGGCAGCATGGACCTTTAATATGACAGTGCAAGATGTCGTGGAGTCAAAAGACGTGGTGTCAGGTATTATTCCGATCAATAATATAAATGCATACGTATTGTTTGATTCGGGTGCTACCTGTTTATTTGTGTCTGATGATTTCGCTAGACGGTTAGAATTGCCTAGAGAAAAACTAGATAACCCAATGAATATAGAGGTTACAAATAAAGAAGTGATTCATGTAGAGTATATACATAGAAATTGTTGTGCTGAAATCAGGGGTCAGAAGTTAAAAGTGAATTTAATTCCGATACCTTTGGGGGAGTTTGATGTTATACTTGGAATGGATTGGTTATTTAACCACGGAGTGGTAATTGATTGTCAGAAGAAGTGTATACACCTTAAGACACCAAACAAGTCTATGGTCGTATTTTACGGCAGCAAGTTGTCAAGATAATCTTTTTGTTTGATAATGATGCAGGCTAAGAAGTTGTTGAAAAAAGGTTGTGTAGGGTATTTGGCTCATGTGGTGGATACACAAATGGCGAATCCCGATATGGAGCAAATACCAGTAGTTAAGGAGTTCATAGATGTTTTTTCAAATGAACTGTCAGGTCTTTCGCCAGATAGGGAGACAGAATTTGTGATCAATTTAATACCAGGGACAACACTGATATCGAAGGCACCATATAGGATGGCTCTGGTAGAAATGAGGGAGTTGATGGTTTAGTTGCAAGAATTGTTGGATGAAAAGTACATTCAACCTAGTGTTTCTCCATGGGGAGCACCTGTGCTGTTTGTAAAGAAGAATGATGGATCAATGAGACTTTGTATGGACTATAGGGAGTTGAACAAAGTTACAATTAAGAATAAGTACCCGCTGCCACAAATTGACGATCTTTTTGTTCAATTAAAAAGGGTGAAATACTTTTCAAAGATTGACTTAAGGACTGGTTATCATTAGTTGAAAGTCAGGAAGAAGGATGTACCCAAGACGGTATTCAGAACTCGATGTGGCCACTATGAGTTTCTGGTAATATCGTTTGGACTAACGAATGCGCAAGCCATATTTATGAACATGATGAACAAAATATTCAAGCAATACTTGGATAAATTTGTAGTTGTGTTCATTGACGATATTTTGGTTTATTCTAAAACAGAGGAGGAGCATGCCGGACATCTAAGATTGGTGTTGGAGATATTAAGGAAGGAGCAGTTGTATGGTAAATTTTTGAAGTGTGAATTCTGGTTGGAAAAAGTTCAATTTTTAGGTCATGTTATTGACAATGAGGGAGTTTCAATAAAACCAGCAAAAGTGAAAGTGGTGATGAATTAGGAACAACCGAGGACGTCAACAAAAGTTAGAAGTTTCTTAGGGTTAGCAGGTTACTATCAGAGATTTATCAAGGACTTTTCAAAGATAGCAACGCCGTTAACCAATTTAACAAGGAAGACAGTGAAATATATATGGACGGAGAAGTGCTAGGAGAGTTTTCAGGAGTTAAAGAAAAACTTAGTGAAGCACCTGTATTGACTTTACCGGACGATACGGGAGTTTTTACGGTCTATAGTGATGCATCGCAAAAGGACTAGGTTGTGTGCTTATACAAAACAACAAGGTCGTTGCGTGTGCATCAAGATAGTTAAAGGATTATGAGAAGGGATACCCTACCCACGACTTGGAGCTGGCAGCGGTAGTGTTTGCCCTTAAGATTTGGAGGCATTATTTATATGGAAAAAATGTGAGATATTCACAGACTATAAATGTCTGAAGTATGTCTTCACGCAAAAGGAGTTGAATATGAGACAACAAAGATGGTTGGAGTTGATCAAAGACTATGATTGTGAAATTCTATACCATCCCGCCAAAGTCAACGTAGTAGCAGATGCTCTAAGTAGAGAGAGCATGTAGAAGTTATTTGTATTGACCGAACATGAGGAACTGGTAAGGGAAATGGCTCGGATGGAGTTGGAGGTGAAAACTCCAAATGAGTCAATAGAAGTGCAAGCAAGCCCAACCTTATTAGATAAGGTGAAAGAGGCTCAAGACAAAGATAAAGAATGTGACAGAATAAGGAAGAGAATGACCGACGGAAAAGACGTCAAGTAAAAGTAGATAGAAAATGATTGCTAAGGTTTGAGAATTGGGTATGGGTACCGTTAGTTCCCGAATTACGAGAGGAGATTTTGCAAGAGGCCCACAGTATGAGATACTCGATACATCCGGGGAGTACAAAAATGTATCAAGATCCACGTCAACATTTTTGGTGGCCAAATATGAAAAGGGAGGTTGCAGAATATGTCAGCCGATGCCTAACTTGTCAGAGGGTAAAGGCCGAACATCAGAGACCAAGTGGATTACTACAGCCGTTAGAAATTCCTGAGTGGAAATGGGAGAATATCACGATGAATTTTGTGGTAGGACTTCCAGCAACACAAAATGGATACGATACTATATGGGTGATTATGGATCGACTAATAAAGTCGGCGCACTTTTTGCCAATCAAGATTAAGTTCAATTTGAATCAGTTGGCTAAACTGTACATTAAGAAAATAGTTTCAAGACATGGAGTGCCAGTATCAATTGTGGCAGATAGAGATCCGCGCTTCATGTCAAAATTTTGGAGAAGTCTTTAGGAAAGAATGGGGACGCAGTTAAGAATGAGTACAGTGTATCATCCGCAGACTGATGGGCAAAGCGAGAGAACAATTCAGACATTGGAGGAGGATATGCTCAAAACCTGTGTGATGGATTTCAAGGGCAGTTGGGAAGACCATCTACCGTTAGTTGAGTTTGCATACAACAGCAGTTATCATGCAAGCATAGGAATGCTGCCTTATAAAGCGTGTTATGGGAGAAAATGTAGAACACCTCTATGTTAGGATGAGGCAGGAGAACGTCGATTGTTGGGGCCGAAATTGGTTCAACAGACTGTAGAAATTATCAGAGTAATAAGAGCTCGACTAGTAGCAGCTCAAGACCGTCAGAAGAAATATGCATATCTACATCGACATAAGCGAGATTTTGAAGTAGGGAGTTTTGTGTTTATGAAGGTATCTCCCTGGAAAGGGAAGATCCAATTTGGAAAGAAAGAGAAGTTGAGTCCGAGGTTCATAAGACCGTTTGAGATATTAAAGAGAGTGGGTGAAGTGGCGTACAAGGTAGCTTTACCTCCTGAACTAGAGCATATTCACAATGTGTTTCACATGTCAGTATTGCGACCATATAAGCCAGATTACAAGCACGTCATATCCTATGAGCCAATACAAGTTGAGAAAGACTTATCTTATGAAAAAATTCATGTCCAGATATTAGATAGGAAAGAGCATAAACTACGAAATAAGGTTATACATTCTGTCAAAATCTTTTGGAGGAACCACAATGTTAAAGAAGCTATGTGGGAACTTGAAGAAAAGATGAGGAATGATTATCCGAATATTTTTGAGTAGCTTTAAATTTGAAATTCCGGGAACGGAATTCTTATAAGGGGGAGAATGTAATTACCATGAACTCTATTAGATATTATAATTATAATTATTAAATAATTAGCAATGAATCAAAATTTTTGTACTAATTAATTGTGCATTAAATAAATTGAATAAATATACTTGTGTATGTGTTTATTTATTAAAGGTAATAAAGCAAGGCATTAAAATTAATTAAAGCAAGTCTAATTGGATTATATTTTAAATCCAAATGAGATATTAAACTAGGTCAAATTAATTTACCTAGTAGTCCATATAATCTATTAAACCTTAGTCCATGTAATTAATTAAACAAATCCAATGCTTATTTTAATTAAATGTAACACAGGTTATTTAATGTTAGCCCAATGTGTTAATTAAATTGAGCCCAACCAAATTAAATGGATGAGCCCAATATATTAAATTCTAGAGTCTAATGTGGAGCCCAAATCAAAGCCAAAGTTGGTCAACATGTATATATATAAGTGTATATATTGTATATAAATACATTAAAAATAAACCAAAAATGGGGGATTAAATCCCATTTTGGCCGGTCATAGTGGGCCCCACAAGGAGGTGGCTTGATTATTTGCTCTTATTGCTTATTTTTCACTCAATGTCATAGTTGTTGAACAACCCATGTCAATCACCTTGTCTATCAACTAGTCATTCATGTAAATAGTAATCCTAATTAGCTTTAATTTCACCAACACTAGTGGATTAGGGAGTCTAATAAAT
Source organism: Hedera helix (assembly GCA_947179155.2). NCBI lineage: Eukaryota > Viridiplantae > Streptophyta > Magnoliopsida > Apiales > Araliaceae > Hedera > Hedera helix. The sequence continues at coordinate 11,846,580 of OX359278.1, forward strand.
GGTTATCATTGTGCTATATAAAGAGTGCCTCACACATGTATTATGTTGGTTGGTAAATTGCTAGAGTATTCAAGAGAGAAAATAGAGAGCATTCACTACTACAAAACAGTAAAAAGATAACACTTAAATAACAAGGTTTTTATAAAAAATGTTGTTGTGTTATTTTTTACAACGTTTTTTCAAAAAACGTTATAGACACATATGCAAAAACGTTATGTATGTATAAGGGGAAATATTTGGTTTTAAAGTTATAATGTTTTCTTAAAGAAAACGTTATCTATTTAAAAAACACGGAGCTTGAAAAAACCGCGCGGAAGTGAAAACTTGAAATTAAAACACGGAGCAAATTTCATAACAATTAAAGAAAAACTTTCCCGATCTAAATTAAATAAATCATTTATCTCACTCATCCTCATAAGTGAAGCAGCTCTCTCTCGTCCCCGATCGAACTCATCTACCTCACTCATCCTTAACTTAACTCTCTCCCCTTCTCGCTCAATCTAGACTCAAAATTACGAAACTATAGGCAAGGAAATGCTAGTTGTTGCCTCTATCCTAAAATTTTCTCTCAGGTATGAAAATAAAAATTAGGATTTTAATTTTTCTATGGCGCACTTTAATCATATTGTAATCTTCTTCTTTTTCTTCCCAACCCAGCTTCTCCAGTTTACGGCGTGTTCTGAGGAATGATAGATAATAAAATAAAGTTTTCGTTTTATTTATGTTAGCCAGAAAGACGAATCCGTTTGGATATACGAAAAAGGAAATCCCCCTGTTTCGAAATGTAGGGTTTTTCTGTATCTGTAATTTCGTAATAATCGGTTGACGACGAGGCAAAACTTCATAGGTCGAGCATATCGTTTTTCATCAAACGGATTCGTTGCATCTGAATTAGGGTTTTATCGGAGGTATATTTCTTTATCTCCCTCCTCTGGCCAAACATAGCTTTAAGTAGATACTGTGTTTTATATTATTTTGTTGTTTATTCAATCTGAGATCACTATCTATTAAGGCGTTCGTGTTTATTTTTATGCTCCTCCTCCTCATATATGAATGTTCTTTATAATTATTATTATTTTTCAATTGATTTATGATTATTTCTCGTTAATTCTATTTTCATTTGTTCAACATGTTTGGAGAATTTGAGTGTAGGATAAGTGCTTCTGAGTTTCTCATGAGAATTCTGCAATTTTGGGGACTTGGGTTAATTCTATTTTCATTTGTTCAACTTTCTTGAATGTGATAAAAGTCTCGGCGTATGACTAATTCATGTCCAGTAAAAGAATGTCTAATAGGAATGATGTAGATATAGCCTACCTATTGGAACATTTTACCTTGTGTGCAAGTGAAGTTAAAAATTTGAAAGAAGACTTTGAGCTCGAAAACCCTCTTGCTATTTGGGTACGTCTCCAAAATCATCTTTATAATCATCTTCTTTTTTCCTTGATGTTTGTTGTAAGAATTATATTCATTCATTTTGATCCTATTTTCTTTAGTTCTACATTAATTTGCCTTGATGTTTGATGTAAGAATAATATTCATTCATTTTGGATTTTAGTAAAATTTTCTGTTTCGGGGTTGAAAAAATCATTTATCTTGCGAAATTGTTGATCGAGGGTCTGCAATTTTGTGAGAAACCGAGTAGCGTTATGGGAATCCCCCTTCATTTCCTTTTTACCCATTTCCCCTGTTACGAAATGTATGGATCTGTATTTCATGTTTGAGATTTTATCTTTGAATGGAAATTGTTGAAGGATTTTATGTTATGGGAACCAAGTAGTTTTGCTGTCTACACGTGATTTGCACTTCAAAAATCAATGATGGTGATTTTTCCTGCTAATGCAAAACCAAAATTGAGGTTATTGTCAATTATCACCTGCTGTCTTTCAACTCAATTAATTAAGAAAATTACCATTATGTTTGTAAATAATATGTTTTGGGTAGTGAGTGTCAAGTCTGATTATAGCATGTGCATTTGAATGATTAAGTTTTTGTGGGACTTAAAAGTTCAACATTGCCTTGGGCCTCGAACAATATTTCTTAATGCATGACGACATGGATCATTTTGGTGATGTGGAATCATTTCTGTCTACTGATGGAGAAGATGGACATAATTTATATGGCACGCTAAAACAAACACTTACTGAACACAAAATTGAGTCTTCTAAAGGTAATGTGGTATATCAATGTGATAGAAAATGTTAGCAAATAAGGCAGCGTTGGTCATTTGTCAGGCCGTTCTTTGGAACATGGATACCTTGTAAACGGAGAGCACCCCTGAAGAACACCAATACTTGATTACAGATGTCCGTTTCAGGCCGAATTCAACTCAGCTTGCAACAGCTTCATTTGACAAGTCTGTGAGATCATGGGATGCAACTAATGTAATCATCTCAGCTTGTTCTTTGTAATTATATTTATTCCTGGTACAGTTCAGCCTTTGAACCATCATATATATTAATTCAATTGTTAATTACACGTATTAACTTATTGTTTTAGCTTTGCCTGCCCTGGATATGTTTTTCCATTGTGCATAATTCAAAAGCTGTTGTGTTATATATTTGCATTCAGTATGATATCAATATACATCTATATTGCTCAACCTGGTATCCTTCAACCTCCAGTTGGGAAGAGTTCACCATGATAACACATTGATGTTTAGCATTAGTCTTTTTGTCATATCATATATGCTCCTCTTTACTGTGTCTTAGCAGCTGCAATTATGAGCTTTTCCAAGTCTACTCCTATGTAGTGTACTTGAAGGAACTTTTCCATTAAAACTTTACTTTTTATTTTCCAATTAATATAAATGTATGATCTAATTTATATATATATATATATATATATATATATATATATATATATATATATATATATATATATATATATATATATATATATATATATATTACATTAGAAGTTGAATAGGGGATTCTATGTTCTCGAGTCTTGAGAGGATGCAAATTTTAAAAAGTAAAAACTAATTGTGATATTCGAAAAAATTGTTATTTGGGGATCTGTGGCTTTCTTCTTTCTTCTTTCTTTCTGAATGGACATTAATTTCATATACTCATGCAAATCAAATCCTATTTTATTCCCTTGTATGGGTACCTATTCAGTTTTTAGTGAGAAATTTACCAGAAGGCTATCTTGGTTTTTAAATCTAGACTTCTTTCCAGTTGCAAAAGGAGTAACTTACTGACACAATTCATTTGTTCTGGAATGCAGGGATTGATTACTTATCTGTTGCTGCCTATGTTGATGTGATTCCTTCTCACCTTGTTTTCCTTGAAGGAAGAGTAAGAAATATACCCTGTTCAGTTAGAATTTCTCTATATTTTTCTAATGGATGGTATAGTTGCGTGGTAGAGTTTTAGTTTTCTGAGATTGGGTAATCCTATGTTGACCTCCATTAAAAGGTACATTTCTTTCCATACTTTAGAATGTTCACTTCTGATCCTGGTACTCGTAGATCATAGCAGTGAGACATCTTGATTGATTTTATGTTTATGCATTATTCTCTGGCCATTATCTCCCCATCATCATGTCTTTTGGGAGCTTTGAGGCCCTTTTCTTTGTTAGATCGCACAAATGAAAGCATTACTAAAGCCACCTTTCATTTTATTTACTTTTTACTTTTCCATAAGCACGGGGCATAAAAATTTGGGACCCTCTAAAGCAGAAAATAATCAGCATTTATCATCTAAAAATATTAAGGCAGACAAATATATACCGCAACAGCTTTTGAATTATGCACAATGGAAAAACATATCCAAGGCAGGCAAAGCTGAAACAATGATGTTAACTTCTCATGTTATGTCCCTCGATTTCCATCCCAAGAAGAATGACCTTTTTTGTTTTTGCGATAGTAACAATGAAATTCGCTATTGGAATATCAATCCATTCTCATGTACTCGAATTTCCAAGGTTGGTTTGTAAAATTGATATACCTTTCCTGTCTTGTATAGCTTTCAATTTCTTAAAGTTGCTGTTGATTCTCTTTTGAGTTTCCATACATTTTTCTTTAGTGCAGCAAGGAGGAAGTGCACAAGTAAGATTTCAACCAATAATTGGTCATCTTTAAGCCGCAACATCAGATAAAGTCGTGTCCATCTTTGATGTTGAAACGGACAGGCAAACATATTCTTTCCAGGTTTGGGCATTTGATGATATTTGTTAATTGTTGATGAAACCTTTGTAAACATAATTAGTAGGACCCTTCATTTATAAATGGTGTTGAACTAGCCAGTTATAATCAAGTGAAGCAGGTAAAATCCCCAAAATTATAATTAACCTAATTATGCCCCTGTGTGTGTTATTATTTGGAAGATCTATAAGATATCTAACTCTATTATGTTTTTGTTGCAGACAATTTTGAAGATCCCAGGTTCACTGATAATGTTTTCACTCATCTGTTATCTGGATTGGGAGCAGGTTTTGTTGCAGTCTGCATTGGCTCCCCAGTTGACGTGGTAACTTCTTTATACCCAAATGACCAGTTTAAATAAGCTATTTTCTGCTGATGGATATTCAGTGGTTTGTTTGCTAAAATTTTATGATTAACTTTGACCATGTGGGGAATAAACTGTGATGGGAAACTCCATAGGAATCAGACATGCATGTTTATTTGTCTCCTGTAACTATAGTCTTCTTGAATGCTTGTTACATTGCGCCTCTTGTGAGCTTTTTATGAGCATTCAGTTGTTGCACATAGATTTTAAGTAGATCCTAAATCACTGGACTCACTGCAAATTCCACTTAAAGACTAATCTGACCAGTAAATATTATAATCATCAAACCTCTCGAAGATTTATTCCTGGCCTCTCGAAGACACCCTTACTGAGTCTAAATCCCTTCCGTAAAGGTATATATATATATTCTACTTTTTCTTGTCGTGTCTGCTTCTATTTTATAAGTTGTAGGTCATATCTCTCACTATTCATGTTCCCAGATTATGCTGTTGTTGTTGACTCATATGAAATTATCATGGAATCGAAAACAACCTTTGCTAAAGCCGAGCTCGAAGAGTTTGTCACAGCTGCAGATTCAACCGCTCAAACCTTAGTCCCCGAGTATAAATTAAAATAATTATTTTTTCATGTATGTATAGACTACATTTTGTTTCAAACATAATAAGAAAATTGATGGCAGACCATGTCTTGCAGGAGAAAACCATTCGAAGGAAATGTAGCAGACTTGGAGACTTTAGCGGCCTTGAGAATTTCGCTAGTACTTGAAATCTAGCTACAGGATGTGTAGTAGCTACAGAATGATATAATTAGTTTATAGGATGTTTTATCCTTTGCCTTGCTGCTGCTTTATGTATATGTAATTAGTTTATAGGATGTTTTATCCTTTGCCCTGCTGTTGCTTTATATATTTTTTGTGGATAGTTGTATATTTTGTGGATGTAGTAATTTGAAACTGTAAACGTATGCTATTATTAGATGTATTTTGAAACTGAGAATGGTTGATACATTTTGATTTTAAATGAGAATTTAGAGTTTTTTTTAGCTATATATCATTGCATTAATGAGAAACTGTGTATGTATTTTCAAATATGGGTGAACTACAACTGTTTTTCAGTTAAACTACAACTGTCTGAAAACATTGTATAAATTATATAAATGAGCCTAAACGTTGTGTAATGTACTAACAAAGATATATTACAACATTTTTATGTTACACTACAACATTTTAAAAACGTTGTCTAAATGTACTACAATAGATGACATCTTATAAACGTTGTATAAATTAGTCTAAATGTTGTGTGATGTATCAAACTACAACGTTTTACACCAGAAAATGTTGTGAAATGATACCATCTACAACGTTTTTAAGCATCTTAGTATTTATTTAAAGACAATGTACAACGTTTTTTAGTAAAAAAACGTTGTATTATGAGCCAACTACAACGTTTTAAAAACGTTGTATAAAATGTGTCAAATAGATGACACCCTTAACCTCGACGTTTCTGGGAGAAAATTACAACGCTTTTTAGGTGTTATCTTTTTACTGTTTTGTAGTAGTGATTTGAGAGAAATATAAAGAGAACAATTGTGAGTGTGGAAAATATTGCTAGAGTAAGAGCTTGGTGGATGACACAAAGTCTCATTTCATACTTTGGTAGGAGAAGAAGAAGAGTACACAAGTCATTAAGGTTTAAAAGTGCTCCAACCCTTCTATATTTCATTTTTGTAGTCTAGATAGATTTTAAACGGTTAAAATATATTTTTAACTTATCAAAACTCATTTTGATGGTCTAGAAGTCTTAAACTATGTTATATATATATATTCATGGTTTGATGTGTTTAAATTATGTTAGAAGAAATGTTTATATCGAACTTTTTTGGTAAAACCCTAACTAAGCATGTGATGTTTAATATTGTAGTTTGAAATGTACAAGTTGGAAAATGAATTTTTATTGATATAAAGTTACATATATGAGTTTTAAAGAAAACCCAAGTTGAAGCTTTTAAAAATATTGAAAAACAAAGGAGTTGCGGCTTTTATCGCAAATGAGGTCGTTTTTAAACCCTAGGTGGTTTAATTTTAAATTTCGTGCCAAACGTTTTCAAAAATGCAATCGAACTATGAAATATTGTAAAACAAGAAGTTAGGATCACATAAACACTAATTTTGTGTCATTTGGATGTGTAGATTTCATTTTATCAAGGTTTGAATCAAAAATGTCAAAACTGTCAAAAATTAGAAAATTGGAAAATATTTCTGCAGTATAGCGTTGGGGCGCAGTGTTGTAGTATAAAACAATGCGCCGGGGCGCCGTGCACTGTTCTGGAAAGAAATTAAAATCCGAACCAGGTCGGGTTGGGTCAGTCCAGGTTAGAAAAGGAAAAGTGTTCCAAAAATGATTTTATTATTTTTGGACTTAATAAAAGTATATTTAAATGGTAGATAGTTGATTTAATAATTAAAAATGTACAAATATTATTAAAGGTTTAATAATATAATTAAGTTAATAAAATATTATTAAATAAATAATAATATTAGAAAATTATTAAAATATTAGGAAATGTATAATAATATTATAAAGTCAATAAAATATTATTAAATGATTAATAATATTAGATAATAAAATTAATAAATAAAATATTATTAAATGATTAATAATATTAGATAATTAATAAAATATTATTAAATAGTTAATAATATTAGATAATGATTAAAATATTATTAAATGATTAATAATATTTAAAAATTAATAAAATATTATTAAATAGTTAATAATATTAAATAATAATTAAAATATTATTAAATGATTAATAATATTAAATAAATAATAAAATATTATTAAAAAGTTAATAATATTAGAAAATGATTTAAATTATTAAATGATTAATAATATTATAAGATTGATAAAATATTATTAAATGATAAATAATATTAGAAGAATAATAAAATATTGTTAAAGGATTAATAATATTAAGTGATTAATAAAATATTATTAAATAATTTAATAATATCACAAGACTAATAAAATATTATTAAAGTGTTAATAATATTAGATAAGTGTATGAACTATATTAAATAATTAATATAGATTTTATGTGTTTGAAATATTATCAAGTAGTGATAATATTTTCTAAGTGTTTATATACCTGTAATTATATAATTATGTGGTTCGTAAGTGTTATAGAGGTTATCATATAAATGTATATATGATACTAATTTAAAGATCAACTTGATTAATTGTTAGGACTGTTCAAAGAGAATTAAATTGAATTGGTTAGCAGTAATCTACACACGAGACAAGTTCTCTGAACCCTAACTTGTATTTATTTTGCAAGTTCTCTAACCCTACTTAATTATTGTTGAACAAGCTTCTATACTTGTAATTATTCCCAGAGCTTTAAGTGGTTTAATTATTTAAATTATTGCACATCCATATTGTTTATAAAATCGCACTTAATGCATTTGAAGCTTAATAGTTCTTGATTCATGAACTGAATTAAAAATGTCTAAAGCTAATTGTTCAGCTAGACATTGCGTTTATAAATTCAATAACTTGAATACTTTTAAAAGCTTATCGAAACCATTGCTTGATGCAGATTCTTATATTAAGTTTGAGAATTAAACAACCTTAGATAAAAGGGATTTTATGTCGATAAATCGACTTTTGCGCAAGATGACTAAATATAATGCATATACAGTGGGTTGAATAGGCTGATCCCCTTCAAAACCAAACTACTAAAAGGGTCCGAGGAAACTCTATTATACCCTCGTTAGTTTAGGGTCCTTGGTAACCACTCAGCATTTAAGATTTAAATATTCTTGTTCAATGAAATTTGAGTCTTGTTTCTTTCATAATTGTTATATCTATTGTTGAAGCACTCGATGTTATTTCCCTTTTACTCATGATATATTAAATCTCTATGATTGTTCTTAAACTTGCTGAGTAAACCAGTTGCTCACCCTTGCTATATCATGAACCATTTTCAGCTAGACCCGATTGCTTCAAGAAGGACAAGGGAAAAGGGAAAGCCATAACTTAATTTATGCATATTAATTAAATGTTTAATAGGTAATTACTATTGGTACAACTTTTGTAATTTCTTAAGATAGGAACTGTTGATGCTAAGGTTAATCGACATTGGGATTGTAGCATTTTTATAAGGAACCTTTTGTATTATTCCACAAAGTTTAAATGTAATTTATGTATTTAATTGATAGTAAGTATTGTACAGTGGAGAACCAAACCCGAGATTATGAAACCTGGATTTGGGGTCGTCACAGTTGTTTTATATATAAAGTAAATTGAATGGTATAGATTAAAGATGATCTTTAAATGAATGATTTAGATTAAGGAAATCTTAGAAGATGAAATGAGTGGTATGAATTAAACATTATCTTGAAATATACAGTTTGGATTAAATTAAAAAATCTTGGTTTATGATAAGATTTTTTGCTATAAATAGAGGCATTAACTTAAGGATTTTTCATTAAAAAAAACTTCCTTGCTTATTCTTTCTTTCACTCTCTAAATATTTCTTTGTATAAGTTCTCTTTGAGTGTGCTAAAGTCATCTTAATTATTTGTGAAGATCTGTAAGTGTACGAGTACTGACCAATAAAAGTTATATAAGTAACCACACACATCACACAGTGTTTATAAATCTTCCTTTAGAAGACTCTTCCTTTAAAAGATACATTTTGAAAAACTTCTTTTGGAAGATTTATTTTGAAATATTATTTTCTTCAAAAACTATATTGAAGTTATTCTATTTTATTCTATTAAATCACTTTTGATGATTTCGTACGAATTAGTATACACCATGAAATTGTATATGGTAGTTACTAATTAAATTATAAAAATATAGCTTGATCAACTTAATATCCAGTCACGTGTTAAGGTAAGGGATTATTATTCTTTGATTCTCGAAACTAATATCGTTTCTTTCTTACTCGTAAGATGTGTCATTTATTTTCATGTATTAATTTGTGAGAATAACTTGAATACGCGGACTACCGCATGTTTGGTGAATAACCTTTCGTATTCATTTCTTATTAAACTCTGAGAATAACCTGACTATGCGGACTACCGCATGTTTGGCGAATTACTCTTCGTATTCATTTCTTATTTTTCTCTTATTAGTAAAGTTTCCTAAAATGATTATATATTCTTTAATAGTTGCATTTCACCTAATATCATTTAAATTGCACCTTCCATACAGTTTATGCTGTTACTAAGGCTGGTGTGCTGACTAAGAACATTAAAGCTTCTATATTAAGTGGCCTTAAATACTTAGGCTCTGCTTCACACAATGGGGGTGACTTTCACATACAATGGCAGTGACACGTGTAGCTTAGTCCATAAATTCAAGTGAATAGTAAGTGCTCAGATAGTTAGTTAGCATTTAATAGTTAGAGCTTAGATAAGGAAAGCTTAGACAGCTTGATTATAACAAATTTATATAGATACAAAATGTATATATATATATATAGGTTTATAGTTGTATAAATAGAGTAGAAAACTAATTGTAAAGTATAGAGAAATGTACTATTGTTCAGAGAATTCAGATTCATTCAAGCTCAGGTTTATAGTTCAGTTGTTTCATTCATCTTTATTTCATTGATTCATGAATATTAACAATTTTTTCACTAATTTACAAATTATTTTTTTATAATTATTTTTTTATTACCATAACATATATTAGTTTATTACTTTGTTGGTAAGAGGGTGCCTTCTTTACCAGCAAAATAGTCAAAATACCTGCGAAGTAAGCTACAAAATATGGAATTGACACGGTTCCAAAAGTTTAAAGACCCGAGGTTAAGCAACGTTTTATGCTCGAGTTCGATTTGATACTGAAAGAGCAATCCAATTTCGACTAGTCTTGTTGCAATCTGGGCATCACAATTTTATCCTCTTTGACGACGTCGTCTGTCTGATCTCAACTCTAATAAAACTCAATTTTATAAATCTTATTGAGTAAAGTTAGCAAATTTATTGATTAAGTTGGTAATAGATAAAACTTAATCAATAATGGGTCACTAGTGGCTAGGTAATAAATTAATAGTATTAAATAAATTGAATATAAATAATTTTAAATAGACGTCAGTCGAATCCATCAACTCATCTAAGACGAGAAGTTATTCAGTGTTCCTAAAGCATTGCCACGTAGTGTCTCAGGTCAATCACATGCAGTCATTTTAGCATGTACAATGGACCCTTTATATGACACTCCCAAATCTGGGCTTACATAACCCAATTTGAGACGCCATAACATACACAGTTTCTAAAATAAACAATACATAGAATTGAAATACAAAATTTAATAATACACAACTAACTCTTCACTATTATTACCACATTATATACAATATGTGAAGACTACTACAGCTATCTTTCGGACCTTTACTCCATTCTCCGGCTAGACCCCGCTATTCTCTCATTTCTTGAAGAACAATGGATCAAAAAAGAAAGGGTGAGCTCAAATAGCCCAATAAGAAATATCATGACTAAGATAACAATGAGTAAATTATCATTAGCCTTCAATAATTGAGTTCTTGATAGAATACAATAAACAACAAGTTTTAGATCAATAATAGCACCAGAATGAGCAATCAATTAGAAGAATCATGTAGACTATGATGTCCACTAACTTCTCTTATTAAGAAAAATATTATCATTTTTTATCATCTTAAACACCACTGGTCATGATAATATAAATTCACAGTTTCTGATCATAATCATGCAAGTCAACAGTTCATCTTTGCACTATGGGCCAAAGATATTCAAATATAACACCAATGATCATGATTATACCAGTTTTCAGCCTTTGGTTATAATTATTGATGAGTGGGTGTTATACTTACGATTTAGGTATTGTTAGGCTTAATTACTTGCTATCTTTAAGTACTTTTAGTTCTATTTTACTGGTTTTATTGTTTAATTTGCAGAAAACGGCTTCGAGAGGTCAAAACGGGAAAAACAAGCTGTTAAGGGCAATTCGGTAATTTTGATCAGTGCTTGGCGCCGGGGCGCAGTGACAAGGCTTGAATATGGCGCCGGGGCGCAGGTCGGCAATTCCAGTTGTCCAAAACGCGTGAAGCAGTTCGAACCTGTGTTGGAAGCTAAGTGTTGCAGTTGAATTAAAGTGAGATTCTAGGACTTCAGTTAGCCACGAAGGATGTAATTAGAAAAGGATAGCAAGGATTATGGGGGGTGACGGTTTTTGGAGTTAGAAGATTAACAGATTTCTGAAGGAAAACGCAGCAGTGAAGGAGAAGAAGCAAGAGAGACTTCAATAGAGTTTTCTCTATTTCCTTTTCTTTTATCTTCTGAATTTTGATGAATTTTGAGTTTAGTTTGATTTTGGTTTCCATGACGATGTGTAACTAAATTCTTCTTTAGGATTACAATGGAACCGTTGGTTGAACTTTAATTAAATTATCTTAGTTTCAATTATTTGATCAATTGTTGGATTGGTTGTTATATCTCGTATTAATTTATAATTGTCTGATCAACAGTTATTTGATTTCTTAGATGGAATTGATGAAGGAAATCTAGGAATAGATCTGGATATAATAACGTGTGACTTTGTTATTTTTCTTAGGAAGAGTATCATGATAGTATATAGGATGCAAATACCTATAGACCACACGTAACATATTGAGAGTTTGATCTTAATGAGTCTGATTTAATGAATTTTGCATAGAATTATAGCATTATAAGTTGGAGTGGATCTTTTTATTAGTTATCGATGGAGATTAGTGAATAGATAAATGATCTCAGTTAACAATCCATATGATTAAGTAATTGGAATTAAGATAAAGATATTATTGTGATTCAACGGGGAAATTGTAATATTAAAACCTTTTATTATCTGATAAATCATTCTCATTAGTTAATTAGTTAGTTTAAATCCAATTTCAGTTTTAAGTAGTTCATATTTCAAGTTTGCTAAAGTTTAATTAGAATTGAATTAATATAAAATTAATAGTTAGCATAATTGTTAGTAATTGTTCCTTGTGGGTTCGACAACCTTATTTTTACTATATTACTTGATTGACCGCGTATACTTGCGTGTGAATTTATATATCTAAATCGGACAACAATTATACCAAACAATAGTTCTTCTTTGTCCCAGGCCAAAGAGAACATTCACCATGTGCCTTAAAAGACACACAATAATTATATCACCTTTATCCTATCATCTGTGCCCCAGGCCACAGATATTCACAACAATATGCCTCTTGATGATTAGAATAACAAAAGATATGATGAACAGAAGAAACAGGATAATCAATAAATATCAAAAGTTTATAATTTTACTTTGTGCAGATTCAAATAATGTCCAAATTGTCAACATGATGTGGACTCAAATTCAAGAATGATATTAAAGATCCACAGTTTAGAATAACGGTTAAAGTTCAATAGAAAAATTTTAAAAAATCTGAAGGTTCAATTGAAATGATATTAGATGAATCGCAAACTATTAAGGAACATATAATCATTTTAGGGAATTTTACCAAATAGTACTTATCACAGTAAGTTAAGAGTATGAAAAGAATGATACCCTTTACCGTCGTAAGTTTGAATGATAGAAGATGAAAAAGATGGCATCCCTTACCTTAACACGTGTCTGGTTATTGATTTAAATGAAGTTGATCAACCTATATATTTATAATTTAATTAGTAACTCCCACATATAATTTCATGGTGTATACTAATTTGTATGATATCATCAAACGTGATTAGATAGAATAAAGTAGAATAACTTCAATATAGTTTTTGAAAAAAAATAATGTTTCAAAATAAATCTTCCAAATGAAGCTTTTCAAAATAAATCTTCTAAAGGAAGAATCTTCTAAATGAAGATTTATAAACACCGCGTGACGTGTGTGGTTGCTTATATAACCTTTATAAAAAGATTTACTTGAACAGTATTCGTACATTTACAGATCTTCACAAATACTCAAGATGACTTTAGCACATTCAAAGAGAACTTACACAAAGTAATATTTAGAGAGTGAAAGAAAGAATAAGTAATGAAGTTTTATGAAAAATCCTTAAGTTAGTGCCTCTATTTATAGCAAAAAAATTTGTCATGAACCAAGATTTCCTAATTTAATCCAAACTGTATATTTCAAGATAATATTTAATCCATACTACTCATTTCATCTTTTAAGATTTCCTTAATCTAAACCATTCATATAAATATCATCTTTAATTTACAACGTTCATTTCAAATTCTATAATTATTAAATTATATTTAATCTATACCATTTATTTCAGATTTCTTTTAATCTATACCATTCAATTAATTTTATATATAAAACAACTAACTTTATAAATCAACTAACTTTATATATAAAATAACTAACTTTATATAAATCAATTAACTTTATATATAAAAGCAACTAACTTTATATAATTTATCATAATAAAATAATTTACTTTACATACTTTATATAAAGTAAATAACTTTATATAAATTATTATAATAAAAATAAATAACTTTATATAATTTATTATAATAAAAATAAATAACTTTATCAATTCAATTATTCAACAATAATTCACAATTATTCATTACTATGACTAATTGTTATAAATGCAACGTAGTTGGCTTTTTGAGTTAGATAAGTAGAAAAATCAACTAATAATAGAATACAACAGTTTAATTAACATCATAATAGAGATAACAATAATGCATAAAATAAGTAAAAGAAAGAGTATATTACTATGTAATGACAATTATTGATTCAGTAATGAGAATTACTGTGCATATGCTACTGTGACAATTATCAGCTCAATAATATGAATTATTGTGCATGTGACAATTATTGGTTCAATAAAGTCAATATAATACAATAATTATTTTATCAGTTCAATAATATGAAACATTATGCAATACCGTGTGCTACTGTGCAATACCGTGTGGTACTTTGTAATACCGTATGTTAGTATTCTTTTACCACCGGGTATTTTAATAGTTAAAAGTGATAGTACCGTTGACTATTTTTATTTAGAAATATTACATATGTCGTTTTCTATATCCGACAATATTTCGTTGTGGGGGGTCCACCAATATTGGTTATTTTGGCGTCGTCGTACGAATCGAATATTCCCTGACAGAACGAATATTCTTCGACAAGATAAAATTTGCACAAAACATTTATTAATTTTCACTTTTGTCAATTTATTCACTTACCGTTTTAGAAGAAAATATATAAAGAAAAATTAAATTTGTATTTCATAAAAGTCGGGGTTTTACAACCTCCCCTACTTATGAAATTTCGTCCCCGAAATTGATGTACTTGATATTTCTAAGAGATAAGGATATTTATATTTCATTTTAGATTTTAGCTCCCAGGTCATTTCCTCAGTATCTTGGTTCCTCCATAAAACCTTAACTTGAGGTATAACTTTTGAGCGTAGGATCTACTCTTTCTTATCTAAGATCTTGACAGGTACCTCTTCGTATGATAAATCTTTTACTATAACGTCTGCCTCTAACTCAATGATGTGATTCGAATCCTTCACATATTTACATAGCATGGATATGTGAAAAATGTTATGAATACGAGACATGCTTGGTGGTAAGGCTAGTCTGTAGGCCACAGATTCTACTCGGTCTCGAATTTCAAATGGGCCAATAAATCGAGGGTTGAGCTTTCATCTCCTTCCGAATCTTATAACTCCTATCCATGGAGAAATACGTAAGAATACATGGTCTCTAACATTGAAACTTTCATCCCTTCGATGCAGATCAGTATAATTCTTTTGTCATTCTTGTGTGGTTTGTATTCGTTGTCGAATTATTTGGATCTTTTCTGTTGTTAAACGTATCAACTAAAGTCTAAATAATTTTGCTTCTCCGACCTCATTCCAATATACTAGAGAGCAACACTTTCATCCATACAAAGCCTCAAATAGAGCCACGTCTACGCTTGCTTGGTAACTGTTGTTGTATGAGAATTCAACCAATGACAAATACTTGTCCTAACTTCCCTTGAAGTCTAGTATGCAAAGTCTCAAAAGATCTTCGAGAGTCTGAATCGTCCTTTTAGATTGTCCGTCCGTTTGAGGATGGTATACAAAACTAAATCGTAGCTCGGTGCCCATAGCTTTTTGTAAACTAATCCAAAAGCGTGAAGTGAATCTAGGATCTCGATCAGAAACTATGAAAACTGGCATGCCATGCAATCTTACAATATCATTTACGTACATACCGGCCAGACGCTCGAGTGAAAAGTTTTCTCTTATAGGCAAGAAATGGACTTGGTCAATCTATCTACGATGACCCAAATCACATCAAAACCTTGAGAAACTTTGGGAAGACCCATCACGAAGTCCATAATGATGTGTTCCCACTTTCATTCTGGAATTTCGAATGATTGCAATTGACCCTTAGGCACTTGATGTTCTGTCGTGACACGTTGACAAGTTAAGCATCTCAAGATAAACTCTGCAATCTCCCTTTTCATATTGTTCCACCAAAATGTATGTCAAATGTCACAATACATTTTGGTACTTCCAGGGTGGATTGCAAATTGTGTGTTATGTGTCTCCATCATAATTTTATACTTCAATTTAGGGTCATTAGGAACACAGAGTCGAGAGTTGACTTGAAGTATTCCTTTCTCGTCAATTCTTGCTTCTGGAATAACACCTTCTTGCACTTTCTTCAACATGTTCATCATTTTCAGACTAGTAGCTTGAGCAACTTTAATTTTATCAATTAAAGTTGGTTCTACTTGTACGTGTGCAATCTTCATGTGGGTCTCTGGTGGCTTTAACTCTATCCCCATCTTTTGTAAGTCGTACAAAATACATCTATGCGTAGTCAGCATTGCACTTGTACTCGCATAAAATATTTTGCTTAAAGTATCAGCTACAACATTTGCTTTTTCTAGGTGGTACTGGATGGTGTGTTCGTAATCCTTTAACAGCTCAAGCCAACGTCGTTGCCGCATGTTGAGTTCCTTCTGGGTTAAGAAATACTTGAGACTTTTGTGATACGTGAAGATTTCCACCTTCTCGCCGTACAAGTAGTGCCTCTAGATCTTCAATGCGAAAACAACCGCTGCCAACTCTAAATCATGAGTAGGATAATTTTTCTCATAATCTTTGAGTTGTCGAGAGGCATAGGCTATAACTTTTCCATGCTACATAAGTACACAGCCTAGACCTTTGCCTAAAGTATTGATGTAGATAACAAATTCTCCCGATCCTGATGGTATGTTCAGAATAGGAACTGAAATAAGTCTCTTCTTAAGTTCTTGAAAACTTTTCTCGCATTTCTCGTTCCATACGAATTTTTTGCTTTTTTGAGTCAGCTGAGTTAATGGAGTAATGATTCGAGAAAATCCTTCTACGAATCTCCGATAATAACCAGTTAAGCCTGAAAAACTTTGAACTTCAGTTACTGACCGAGGTTGCTCGCAATTTAATATTGCTTCAATCTTTGCAGGATCGACTGATATTCCTTGACTAGAAATCACATACCCAAGGAACATGACTTCCTTAAGCCAAAACTCACACTTTTTCAGCTTGGCATACAGCTTGTTCTCGCGTAGCTTTTGGAGTATTAATCTCAGGTGTTGTTCATGATCCTCACGACTTTTGGAGTATATGAGAATGCCATCAATAAAGACAAACACAAAATGATCCAAATATTCTTTGAATATCTGGTTCATCATGTCCATGAAAGTTGCAGGAGCATTTGGTAGTCCAAAATGCATGACTAAGAACTCATATTGCCCATAGTGGGTTCTGAAAGCAGTCTTTCGAATGTCATCAGCTTTAACTTTTAACTGATGATATTCAGAGTGAAGATCAATCTTTAAGAAATGTTGAGCACCTTACAATTAATCAAACATGTGATCAATTCGAGGTAATGGGTACCTATTTTTGATGATGACACGATTCAACTCTCGATAGTCAATGCACAATCTCATACTCCCGTCCTTCTTCTTGACAAAAAGAACAGGAGCACCCCAAGGCGATGCACTCGGATGAATGAAACCGGTATCTAACAATTCCTATAGTTGGACCTTTAGCTCTTGAAGTTCAATATAAGTCATTCGGTATGGGGCTTTTGAAATAGGCTTAGTACCGAGTTCAAGATCAATACAGAATTCAATTTCCCAGTTTGGAGGTAAGCTAGGAAGTTCATCGGGAAAAATATCAGAAACTCATTAACAATAGGAATATCATTCAAGTTTGACATATCTTTGTTCAAGTCAGTGACAAGAGCTAAAAAGGCTTGACATCCGTTTGTCAATAAACGAGTGACTTTATAGCTAGAAATGATAGTTATAGATTTCAATGGTTTGATTGTTTGAATTTGCATGACAGGTTGATTAGGAATACGAAAACTAATGATCTTTTGAAAGCAATCAATTTTAGCATGATGATTAGTCAACCAATCAATTCCTAAAATGACATCAAATTCATGCAATTCGGAAGAAATAAGGTCAACGGGTAATATAAGGCTGTTGACTTGAACTAAGCGAGATTTATATACAGTAGATGTAATGGCTATTACTCCTAATGGGGTTTCAACTGATAAGTCAAAGTCCAAATTTTCAAGAGTTAAGTTTAATCGTTGAGCATACGTAGGTAAGATAAAAAAAAATGGGTAGAACCAGTATCTAACAAAGAATAGACTTCAGGAGAATTTATGAATAGCTTATCGGTTATCATCTCGTTCGGGTTTCTTGCCATTTGGGATGTCACAACAAAAGCTCTCCATTGAACCAAAGATTTTTCCTTATCCGCGCTAGCTTTTGGTACCATTATTGCAGCTGGACTTGATTTTGTAACAGAATAAAATCGAGCAACATGACCTTCCTTTTCGTAACGGTAGCACAACTTATACTGCTGAGTACAGTTTGGACTGATGTGGCCCTCCTGACCACACCTGTAGCATCTTACCGGTGGTCGATCTCATTCCCTTGGAATTGGTGCCGGTGTTGTTACTGGTGCCGGTGCCCTTCCATAATCATTATGAGATCTCCTCCTCTTGAAATTGTTCCCACTAGATTCTCCTATTTTGTTATTCGATGTTGGATTACCACCGATGTGCTGGTTACCTCCTTAGGGTTCTCGTTCCTGTGGTTGTTGTCATTTCTCTCTCTATTCTGATCATTGACTCTTGGCTGTAATATTTTATCTGTTTGCTCTACCCTTTGAGCCTTGTCCACAACATCTGAATACAAACTAAATTTATAAGAGCTAAGTTGTTGACGAATTTTAAATCTCAAACCTCGTAAGAACATCCAACTCATTCGTGGTTCGTTATCCACTAGATGGGTGGCAAAATGAGATAGCTCGGCAAACTTAGCTTCATATTGTGAGACTGTCATATTTCTCTGCTCTAGCTTTATGAGCTCCATCTCCTTCATATGGCGGATGCTTTCTGGGAAGTACTTTTCATTGAACAACTCTTGAAATTCCAGCCAAGACATTTTGAGAACCGAATAATAGATACATATTACCGCTTCCCACCGATAGTTTGTCTCACCTCGTAACATAAAGGCGGCGAATGACACCTTCTGATCATCTACACATTGCAGGACATCAATTATTTTTGTCGTCTGCTTCAACCACGCCTCCGCTTTGAGTGGGTCAGGCTTCCCAAAAAATTCAGGTGGTCCTGACTCTTTAAATTACTTAACGGTGACAATCCTTGAATTATCAGCATTTCCACCGATAAGACCTCCCCTGGCCTGATTTAGGATAAATTGTATGAAGTTTCTAAATAAACCATCCTGATTTGCATGATCATCAGCATTATTTTCTGAAGCTGCATGAGGATTGTTTGTAGCTTTCTGGATCTCAACTACATTCGCCTTGGCCAGTGGATAGTTTATTCCATTATTTTCAGAAGTCATTCTAAATTGTGGTCATAATATAAAGGTTAGTTAAACAAACTGACTCGCCACTTCCTTACATTCAAGCCAACTCATTAGATAACAAAATTCAATTTATGTAGGACACACTAGTGACGTAATATCTTCGTCTCTCTCCTCCTACTTCTACCCCAGATCTCCATTCAAGATCATATCCCTAAGCACGGATACCAAATGTGACACCCCCAAATCTACGCCTACATAGCCCAATTTGAGAAGCCATAAAATACACAGTTTCTAAAATAAATAGTATATAGAACTGAAAAACAGAATTTAATAATACACAACTAAGTCTTCACTATTACTGCCACACTATATAAAGACTACTACAGCTATCTCTCGGACCTTTACTCCATTTCTCGGCTAGACCCCGCTATTCTCTCATTTCCTGAAGAACAATGGAACAAAAAAGAAAGGGTGAGCTCAAATAGCCCAATAAGAAATATCATGACTAAGATAACAATGAGCAAATTATCATTAGCTTTCAATAGTTGAGTTCTTGATAGAATACAATAAACAACAAGTTTTAGATCAATAATAGCAGCGGAATAAGCAATTCATTAGAAGAATCATGTAGACTATGATGTCCACTAGCTTCTCTCTTTAAGAAAAATATCATCAACTTTTTTCATCTTAAACACCACTGGTCATGATAATATAAATCCACAGTTCTTGATCATAATCATGCAAGTCAACAGTTCATCTTTGCACTACGAGCCAAAAAATATTCAAATATAACACTAATGGTCATGGTTATACCAATCTTCAGCATTTGATCATAATCATACCAACCAACAGTTCTTCTTTGTCCCAGGCTAAAGAGAACATTCACCATATACCTTGAAAGATACACAACAATTATATCGCATTTATCCTATCATCTGTGGCCCAGACCACAGATATTCATAACAACATGCCTCTTGATGATTAGAATCACAACAGTGATATGATAAATAGAAGAAATAGGATAATCAATAAATATCAAAAGTTTATAATTTTACTTTGTGTAGATTCAAATAATATCCAAATTATTAATATGACGTGGACTCAAATTCAAGAATGATATTCAAGGTCCACAGTTCAGAATAACGGTTAAAGTTCAATATAAAGATTTAGAAAAATAGGATGGTTCAATTGAAATGACATTAGATGAAGCGCAAATTATTGAGAAACATATAATTATTTCAGAGAACTTTACCAAATAGTACTTACCAAAGTAAGTTAAGAGTATGAAAAGAATGATACCCCTTACCGTAGTAAGTTTGAATGACAGAAGATGAAAAAGATGGTATCCCTTACCTTAACACGTGACTAGATATTGATTTAAATGAAGTTGATCAACCTATATATTTATAATTTAATTAGTAACTACCACATATAATTTCATGGTGTATACCAATTCGTATGAAATCATCGAAAGTGATTTGATAGAATAAAGTAGAATAACTTCAATATAGTTTTTGAAAGAAAATAATATTTCAAAATAAATCTTCTAAAGGAATAGTCTTCTAAATGAAGATTTATAAACACCGTGGGACATGTGTGATTGCTTATATAACCTTTATAAAAAGACTTACTTTAACAGTACTCGTACACTTACAGATCTTCACAAATATTCAAGATGGTTTTAGCACACTCAAAGAGAAATTACACAAAGTAATATTTAGAGAGTGAAAGAAAGAATAAATAAGGAAGTTTTATGAAAAATTCTTATGTTAAGGCCTCTATTTATAGCCAAAAATCTTATCATAAACTAAGATTTTCTAATTTAATCCAAACTATATATTTCAAGATAATGTTTAAACCATACCACTCATTTCATCTTTTAAGATTTCCTTAATCTAAACAATTCATTTAAAGATCATCTTTAATCTATACCGTTCATTTCAAATTCAATAATTATTACATTATCGTTAATCTATATCATTCATTTCAGATTTCTTTTAATCTATACTATTGAATTAACTTTATATATAAAACAACTAACTTTATATATAAAATAACTAATTTTATATAAATCAATTAACTTTATATACGAAAAGAACTAACTTTATATAATTTATCATAAAAAAATAATTTACTTTATATAATTTAAATAAAGTAAATAGCTTTATATAAATTATTTTAATAAAAATAAATAACTTTATATAGTTTATTATAATAAAAATAAATAACTTTATCAATTCAGTTATTCAACAATAATTCATAATTATTCATTATTATGACTAATTGTTATAAATGCAGTGTAGTTGGCTTTCTGAGTTAGATAAGCAGAAAAATCAACTAATAATGGAACACAACAGTTTAATTAACATTATAATAGAGATAACAATAATGCAGAAAATAAGTAAAAGAAATAGTATGTTACTGTGTAATGACAATTATTGATTCAGTAATGAGAATTACTGTGCGTATGCTACTGTGACAATTATCAGCTCAATAATATGAATTATTGCGCATGTGACAATTATTGGTTCAATAAAGTCAATATAGTACAATAACCACTTTGTTGACTTTGAATGTGTATGGTATAATTGTGTTTCCCATACTTAAAATTTTATGAGATGTAGTTAATATTTTATGCATATATTTATTTTCTTCATGATATCTGATAATATAAATCTGTTCATTAGTCTTTATCTGTTCAAGCTATTTTCTAGATACACGTTTCTTTTAATGATCAATATCTATCGCCGGTATCATTTTTTTTTTTTGGGAAATATAAAGATTTTTTTTTGAAAGACGGAACAGCAGCCGAGTAGCTTTCAAAATTAAAAAGACACGTCTTTCGGTGACAGACTTTTAATCGCCTTCTGTTTCACGTGTCTTTATATCTTCAGCTTTCATCATAAATCAGATCTTATACCTCCATCATTTAGTGAAACCCTTCATATTTTTTTTTCACAAATCCTTAAGGCCATGAAAACAAGGGCTAGCAAGCGATCGTCCGAGAAATTAAACGACGAAGGATCTTCATTAAAGAACGCTACTGGAATAAAAATGAAATCTAAGCGAGTTCAGAAGAAGTCTTCTACGCATGTGTCGTCTGATGGCACAATATTATCTGACGATTCAGATTCAAGCTTTTCATTTTTAAAGGCTTCAGAAGCAGATCCATCTCAACGAGGCAAGTTGAAGCAACCAATATATGAAGAACATATTTCTTCACAGCTAGAGTCCCTTTCAAATCTGGTAAATCAATTTTCATCTTCACCTGATATGCCAGAAAATTTCTTTAGAGGGTACAATTTTGAAACTCGTTTTAAAAATTTGATTGCTACAAAGCAATTTGTTTATGAAAAATCTCTGGATTTATTTTATTTCAAAAATTCTGTTATGAAGAAACTCTTCACTACTTGCGAAATATCGTCTATACTGTGTCCTCCTACTATTGCTTATCCTAGATTGGTTCAACAGTTTTACACTAATCTAGAATGCAATGAGGATTGTTTTACAACATATTTTAAGGGAAAGTCATTATTTTTCACTAGTGTTGATTTTGGTAGCATTCTTGGAATTTCTTCTGCTGGACCTTGTCTTTTTACTCTTAAAGGTGCTGCCACTATTCCTTTTACTCCATTGGAACAACTTCGTATTGTTATGAGTGATCAATCTTTATCAACTCTGGTTACTCCTAAAATTGTTGATATGTGTTCAACTGCTTGTGTTTTGCATAAGTTGATTCGGTATAATCTGTTTCCACGACTTGGTGGTAGAGCAGATTATATATCAAGATCTTGTGGTTGTGGCAATGATTTAAAAAGGTGTTTCTTTTAATCTCTCTCAAATGATCTTGTTTCATATGCTAAGTTGTATCCGTCAGACCAAAAAGTGTCTTCCTTATAGCAAATTTTTAAAAAAAACACTTCCAACATTTCAAAATATCTTTTGATGATGAAATTTTTGTTTCAAGTAATGAGTTTATAGACACTGCTAATTTGAAACAATCTCATATCATTTTACTTGCTGGTGAGTTTGTACGTCTTCTCCTTGATCCTCCTCCTATTTCTCCGAATCAAGATTCATCCGCATCCTCTCTGCCAAATATTCATGGGCCTGACATTATGAATGTTCTAAATGAGATTTTGCAAAATCAAAATTATGTGAAAACTGATTTGGATGATATCAAAAATCGACTTGAGATTTTCGAGAAAGGAAAACTGCCAATGAATGCTGATGAGTAGGTTTTATACCTATGTCTCGGATATGTTTAGGCTTAGTATTTGGTTATCTCTAAAGTCTTTTTAGTACATTTTATTCGCATTTAGGTCTATTTTCTGCAGCAAGGTGAAAAAGGGGCAAAACAGGCATGTTCGGGGCTTAAATGGCAATTTTGTAATTTCTGGGAACAGTGCCAGAGCTGGCAGCGCTGGAATAGTACTACGCTCAGAGCTGGCAACGCTGAGTCGCAGATTTTGTCGGGCAGTTTCGCGTTTTACTGAAGATTCAAGTTTCCTAATCAATTTTGGATACTTAAAACCCTACTTAGGGATGACTAGTTTATATATGGAGGCATGGGTTGAACAAGAGAGGGACGGAAGATCAGCAAGAGCCTTCGTACACGTGAATTGACAAGCATTAGCAGATTGGGATTGTAGACAAGAGAGGCTATAGAGTTTCATTTGTTTTCTCTCTTTATCTCCTTATCTTGAACTTTTGAATGTTAGTTATAATTATGATGATGGTTTCGTATTTGACTATGATGAACTAAACATTCAATTAGGATTTCAATGGAACCTTTTGGTTTACGATAATTAATTCATGCTTATTTTCAGTTATTGATTCTATTTGAGTTGTTTATTATGTCTTGTGCTTGATTTTATTAATTGTGTGCGCAACAATTAATCAGATATCTTGGATGTAATTGAGAAAGGAATCTAAGAATATATCTGGATATAATAACATATGAACTTGTTGATTCTTTTTAAGAGAATAGCATAATAGTGCATAGGATGAAAATATCTATGTGTCGTATGTAATGTGGTGGAGAGTTTGTTCGTAATGAGTCTAATTCAAGTTTATATTGCACGAATAGTAGCAAGGTAAGTGGATTAGATCTTTTTATTATCTATTGAACAAAGTTAATAAATAGCTAGGCAATCTCCGTTAACAACTCATGAGAATTAATCAGTTGAAAATAAGATGAAGAGATTATTATGATCAATTGGGGAAGTTGTAATCCTAAGCTTCAAAATATCTGAAAATCAATTTTGGTTAGTTAGTATTTAATATTTCCATAATTAAAATTGTTACTCGTTGAAGTTAGATTTAAATTGATAATTGCGTGATAATCAGAATAGTTATTATCCGTTCTCTGTGGGTTCGATATCCTTTTTACTTCTATATTACTTGATTGACCGTCTATGCTTGCACGAATTGACCATATATAAATCGAACAACAAGTTTTTGGCGCCGTTGCCGGGGAACGGTTCTAATAATTATTTTATTATTAGTTTTTATCAAGTTAGTTTTAATTTTAAACATTTTAATTTTCAGTTTTCCTTTGTGTTTGCAGCCTTTCTTCTATTCGAGACAGTTCGTGTTCTTGCAAGGGAGTGATCTTAGTATCGCGTGTGCACCAAGTGTTGGCTTGCCTATCTTGGTTTACACAAATTACGTAGACACCGAAGCTGAAAAACTCCGCCAACGTACGTAAAACTACGTTTTTTTTTCCGGAGTTAAAGCCTAGGTACCTCTAATTTGTGTATGCACACGAGATCTAAAGGTACGAAATTGGTTCCATATGAGGACGAGATTGAGCGAAGGTTTCGAAGGATTCACAACTTTATTCACGAGACGGTGCAGAACTAAGAAAGAATGGCAGAAGAGGATCAGAAAACATTGCGGGAGTACGCTATGCCGCAGGTTACAGAAATTCAGACCTGCATCACAAGGCCTGCCATCACAGCAGCTAATTTTGAGATCAAACCCGGAACTATTCAGATGATCCAAAACGCAGTCCAGTTCGGGGGTTTACCAAACGATGACCCCAACAACCATATTGTCAGCTTCTTGGAGATATGCGACACTTTTAAATACAATGGGGTGAGGGAAGATGCTATTAGACTGAGGCTTTTCCCATTCACCTTGAGAGAGAAAACCAAGAGCTGGTTACACTCATTGCCACCGGGGTCCATTACAACGTGGAACGATTTGGCGCAAAAGTTCCTTGCCAAATTCTTTCCACCGGCGAAAACAGCGAAGATGCGGAACGATATTACTTCTTTCGTTCAGCATGACTCTGAGTCACTTTACGAAGCTTGGGAGAGGTTTAAAGATCTATTAAGGAGATGTCCCCATCACGGGATACCCAAGTGGTTACAAGTGCAAACCTTTTATAATGGGTTGTTCAGTCAAGTGAGGACGAGTATAGATGCAGCTGCAGGTGGAGCATTGATGGGCAAGAATTGCGAGGAAGCTTACAATCTACTTGAGAATATGGCTGCCAACAACTATCAGTGGCCGACGGCACGGGTGCATCAACCAAGAGCAGCGGGAATTCATGAAGTTAGTCCAATTACAACCTTGGCGACACAAGTGGCTACTTTGACAAAACGGTTTGATACAATGGCAAGGCAGCCCAGTCAAAACGTGGCCATAGTTTGTGAACTTTGTGCGAGTGATCACTTGACAGATCAATGTGCAATCAGTACTGAATCCTTTAATTTTTTTGGAAATTATAATAGGCAGCAGCAGCAGTACGGAAACAACTCTAATATCTACAATCCGGGGTGGAGGAATCATCCAAACTTTTCTTGGAGGGATAACCAAGCACAGAATCAGGCTCCAAGGCAAGCAAATCCACCCGGATTCCACAATCAACCCTCTCCTCAGGCAGAAAAATAAAGTAATTTAGAGGAGGTATTGGCAAAATTTATGGCGGGTACTGAATCAAGGATGCAGGCACAAGACAAGATCGTGTCACAGATGGATATGAATATTAAGAGTCAGTCAGTGGCCATTCAAAATTTGGAAAATCAGATGGGACAATTTGCCACTGCCTTGAACAATCGGCCCCAAGGAACCTTACCTAGTGATACGGAGATGAATCCACGAAGAGATGGAAGGGATCACTGCAAAACAATTACTTTGAGGAATGGAAAGGAGTTGGAACAACCTGAAAAAGAGAAGTAAGGAAATGACATGAGGAGGACACTGACATGGATCAAGATTCAGTCAAGGAGGCTAGTGCGGAAGGTGACAAGAAGAAAGAGAAGGTCGAGAAGAAATCTGACGAAGTTAAATCAAACTCTTATGTACCACTGGTTCCCTTTCCCCAAAGACTTCAAAAGGCAAGGGAAGATAAGCAATTTGCGAAGTTCTTAGAGGTGTTTAAGAAGCTCCAAATCAACATACCGTTTGCGGATGCCCTAGCTCAAATGCCAAGCTATGTGAAATTCATGAAAGAAATGCTATCGAAGAAAAGAAAGCTTGAGGAATTTGAAACAGTTGCACTTACGGAGGAGTGTAGTGCTATCTTGCAGAAAAAGCTACCACCTAAACTCAGAGATCCAGGTAGCTTTACGATACCATGCACCATTGGAGACAAATTCTTCGGACGAGCTCTGTGCGACTTGGGTGCGAGTATCAACTTGATGCCCTTATCAATCTACCAACAGTTGGGTCTGAAGGAAGTTAAACCAACTAATGTTACTCTACAATTAGCAGATCGTTCATTGACCTAAACGAAGGGAATAGTGGAGGATATCTTGGTAAAGGTCAACAAGTTCATATTTCCTGCATATTTCATAGTGTTGGATTATGAAGAAGATAAAGAAATTCCAATCATCCTTGGGCATCCATTTTTGGCTACGGGTAGAACGATGATAGATGTGCAGAACGGAGAATTGACCATGAGGGTACATAATCAAGAAGTAACATTTAGCGTATTCAAAGCCATGAAGTTCCCAAAGGAGGTTGAGGAATGCTTTAAGATTGACTGGTTAGAGGTAGCTGTGGATGAGGGTTCTGAAGACAGTTTGCAGGGGGTTTCACTTGAGAAGGCATTGACTAATCCAAACGCAGCATATTTTCCAGATTGTTTTGAATATTTGAAGTTTTTGAATACAGCGTCACCATATTTCCAAGTTGCAAAGAGGTTTGAATCCTTAGATCAGGAAGAGGGGTCCATCACCCGAGCAAAGACATCGTTGGAGGAGCCACCAATTTTGGAGTTGAAGCAGTTACCAAATCATCTGCGGTACTCTTATTTGGGTGAGTCATCTACGCTACCGTCATTATTTCTGCATCACTCGATGAGGCACAAGAGGATAGATTACTGAGAGTGCTGCGGGAGTTCAAAACCGCAATTGGGTGGACTATAGCAGACATAAAGGGTATAAGTCCGTCAATTTGTATGCATAAAATTTTGCTAGAGGATACTGCAAAACCAGTAATAGAACAGCAAAGAAGGCTAAACCCAATCATGAAGGAAGTTGTGAAAAAGGAAATCATAAAGTGGTTGGATGCGGGCATCATTTACCCCATATCAGACAGTTTATGGGTAAGTCTGGTGCAATGCGTACCGAAGAAGGGTGGCATGACTGTGGTGTCTAACGAAAACAACGAGCTAATCCTAACAAGGACGGTGACCGGTTGGCGGGTATGCATGGACTATCGAAAATTGAATAAGGCAACTCGCAAGGATCATTTCCCGTTGCCATTTATTGATCAGATGTTAGACCGACTTGCAGGCCATCAATTTTATTGCTTATTAGATGGGTATTCGGGGTATAACCAAATCGCCATCGCCCCCGAAGATCAAGAAAAGACAACCTTCACATGTCCCTATGGTACTTTCGCCTTTAGGAGGATGTCTTTTGGGCTTTGTAATGCACCGGCTACATTCCAAAGATGTATGATGGCCATCTTTTCGGATATGGTGGAGCAGAATTTGGAGGTATTTATGGACGATTTCTCAGTTTTTGGTGATAGCTTTGATCTATGCCTTCAGAATTTGATCCGAGTACTCAAAAGGTGTGTAAAAACCAATTTGGTCCTCAACTGGGAAAAATGTCACTTCATGGTGCAAGAAGGGATCATACTAGGGCATCGAGTCTCGGCAAATGGTATCGAAGTGGATAAAGTAAAGATTGAAACCATCGAAAATTTACCACCTCCAACGTCTGTAAAAGGAATCCGCAGTTTCCTTGGGCATGCGGGATTCTACCGAAGATTCATTAAGGACTTCTCAAGGATAACAAAGCCGCTTTGCACTTTACTTGAGAAAGATGTGCCCTTCCGATTTGATGAAGAGTGTTGTGAAGCTTTCAAGATCTTGAAGAAAAAGTTAATATCTGCTCCTGTAATAGTTGCACCAGATTGGAATTTTTCGTTTGAACTTATGTGTGACGCTAGCGATTTTGCAGTCGGTGCAGTGTTAGGACAACGCAAGGATAAGGTTTTCCATGCGATTTATTATGCGAGTAAAACTCTAACGGATGCACAGTTGAATTACACGACTACATAAAAGGAACTTTTGGCAGTAGTCTTCTCTTTTGACAAGTTTCGAGCCTATCTCATTGGAACGAAAGTGATAGTCTTCACTGATCATTCCGAAATCAAATATCTCATGTCGAAAAAAGATGCCAAGCCAAGACTGATACGTTGGATCCTCTTGCTTCAGGAATTTGATCTAGAGATTAAAGATAGGAAAGGGACAAAAAATCAAGTAGCGGACCATCTATCTAGATTGGAAAGTTCTCAACAACATGGAGATGGTGTGATGATCAATGAGTCCTTCCCAGATGAGCAATTATTCTATGTCAAGTAAGAGGTACCATGGTATGCAGACTTTGTGAACTACCTTGTAAGTCAGGTGCTCCCTCCTGAAATGAACTACCAACAGAAAAAGAAGTTCTTACACAATGTAAAGCAGTATCTGTGGGATGAACCCTTTTTATTCAAACAATGTGCCGATCTAATGATAAGGAGGTGTGTGCCTGAAGAAGAATGTGAAGGAATTCTACAGCAATGTCATTCATCGGATTATGGCGGTCATTACGGAGGAAAGAAAATAGCAGCGAAGGTTCTCCAATCAGGATTTTACTGGCCATCTCTCTTTAAGGATGCCCACAAATTTGCCATACAGTGTGACAGATGCCAACGAGTAGGAAACATTTCAAAACGGCAAGAGATGCCATTAAGCACCATTCTGGAAGTGGAAATATTCGACGTCTGGGGTATTGATTTCATGGGGCCATTCCCGTCATCCTTCAATAACAAGTATATTTTACTTGCTGTGGATTACGTCTCAAAATGGGTGGAAGAAGTCGCTTTGCCAACGAACGATGCCAAGGTGGTATTAAAGTTTATCAGGAAGAACATTTTTACACGGTTTGGAACACCTAGGGCAATCATAAGTGACGGGGGTACTCATTTTTGCAATAAGTACTTCCAATCCATTCTCACTAAGTAGGGAGTTACCCACAAGGTCGCTACAGCATATCATCCCCAAACCAGCGGCCAAGCTGAGGTTTCGAACAGAGAAGTAAAAAGAATCTTGGAGAAAATTGTGAATCCGAGCAGAAAAGATTGGGCGAAGAAGCTGGACGATGCGTTGTGGGCGTATAGAACTGCCTACAAAACACCGATTGAAATGTCCCCTTATAGGCTCATCTACGGCAAAACATGTCATTTACCAGTGGAGTTAGAACATAATGCTTATTGGGCAATTCGACAGCTGAATTTTGATATGAATGCAGCAAGTGAGAAAAGACTGCTTCAACTGAGTGAAATGGACGAATTCCGTCTCCACTCGTATGAAAATGCCAAGTTATACAAAGAAAAGATTAAACGATGGCATGATAGTAAAATCACCGAGCGAAGATTTGAAGAGGGTCAAAAGGTGTTACGGTTCAACTCTAGACTCAGGCTTTTCCCTGGAAAATTGAAATCAAGGTGGTCTGGTCCATTCGTTGTTACCAAGGTGTTTCCACATGGAGCTATTGAGTTAGAAACGGATTCCAAGCAAACATTCAAGGTCAATGGTCAGAGAATAAAGCATTATTGGGGTGATGAGGTGAACCGTCAACGAACCTCAATCAACCTTGTCGACCCAGCATAAATCAGGAAGTAGTCAGGCTAGAAGACTCTAAAGCAAGCGCTTGTTGGGAGGCAACCCAATCATCATTCACAATTTATCGTTTTTAGTATTTGCAATTTTATTTATTTATTTTTCTCTATACTTAATGTAGTCATTTAGTTTAATTTTAGGATTTCATAATCATTAAGTATCTGAGTTTTTGTAAACCATGCTAATTATTGTCATATTTCATGTCAGGCATGTCACCACGCGAACTAAAAGAAGAAACAGAATTTGGAAAAAAAAAATTCAGCATTAATGGCCCAGTGCTGCTGACTCTGCATCAGGGCAATTTTCAGCGCTGCCGGCTCTAATCCCTACTGCTTTGGGCGCTGCCGGCTCTGAATCAGGGCAATTTTCAGCGCTGCCGGCGCTAACCCCTACTGCTTTGGGCGCTGCTGGCGCTGACTTAGTGTATTTTACAGCGCCGCCGACGCTGATGTCTGATGTCAGTTTTTAAAACACCTCGTCCAGACGGTTTTTACACACTAACGCACGCCCCTATTTTGCACACCGGGCTTCCAACATTCAACCGACTCCAAACCTCTAGCCCCTCACATTCCATCTGATTCGTGAGCATTGCAAGGATCAAAACACCACTCAACATCATCTTCCAAGCCTCCACTCGGATTGTTTTCTTCACTCCCCAGCCACGATTCGTTCACTGAGGACAGGAGTTCCAAGTTGTTCCTCCCCACCAACGTTACCAAGTAAGTGCTTCGGCCCAATTATTCTTGACTCACTTGTGGGTGTATTGGAACCAAGTTCTTGTGCAATTCATTGGGGCCTGTTGCTGTATCAAAGAAACCCTTTGTGGGTGGTGTAATCCGGTTTGGGGGAGACATTGTTCAAAGGAGACCTACACAGTGCACACCACGTGTTCGACGAATTGCCTCAACGACAACTGAGTGTGATTTTGGCATACTTTTGAAGTTCTTTTGGGATATTTGGGTCTCGCTATTGCTAGGATGTCTTCTAAGCGTCCACAGCCAGAGGGATCGCGTGCCAAGTTGTCAACGAAATATGATCATTCGCGGTTCATTAGTGCCGACGCAGCAGCCAGATTTCATGCATGGGACACCCGTACCGTGATTCCGGAACGGGGATTACGACCCGATATACGGTTAGATGGTAACCTAGCAGCTATAATTGCTGAAAAAGGATGGCGTTCATTTACAGAGCAACCGATCGACACTGTGGTTCTCGTTGTGAAAGAATTCTATGCGAATCTACAAGAACACAATTCTCATGAAGTTCTTGTTCGCGGGCAGACAATTGCATTCGTCATATCCGAAATAAACAACTTCTTCAACCTACCAGATTATGCGATTAATGAGGGCTATTCGATGTATATCAGCAATACTCCAAACTATGACGAGATTATTACTACTTTATGCAAACCGGGAACACGATGGAAGTTCAGGGAAAGTGGCGCGATGACATTTTCACATTCGGCACTCAGTCGGTACGGCAAGGCATGGTATGCGTTTATTTGTGCACGGTTAATGCCTACGCGACATGTGAGTGACGTGACAAAGGAACGAGCTGCTCTGTTGTATGGTATAGTTACGGGAATGAATGTGAATGTTGGACGTGTCATTCATGATTCCGTTCTGAGAGCTTGGAAAGGGGCTACAACGGGAGGATTTCCTCATCCCTCGCTCATATGTGCTTTGTGTCGCCAAGCAGGGGTGACTTGGAATAATAAAGAAGAGGTGGCCTTCCCATCACCTATCATTGATCACGCTTTGATAATGCGTTATACAGTATGGGACGGGGGCGAGTCACATCCGAGTGGGCTGGGTTATATCATGGTTCCTCCATCGCCACCACCTCCAGCCGCGGACCAGTCCACCTCGCTGGATTCATTATCACGGAAATTTGATCACAGATTTATGCAGTTGCAAATGCGGCTAAACCAACAGCATGAGGATCTCGGTCTGCAAAACACCTGCCTTGCTACGCGCCAAGCGGAGATATATTCATATATTGTCAACTCCAATAGAGCATTAACAGACATGTTTGCCGCAATGAACCCGAATGCTCCACATGTCCATTTCCCGGTTCCACCGGCATTATCACAATATCCACCCTCCGACCCAGTTGGTGCCGAGGATGAAGATGAGAATGAGGATGGCGCTGATGGTACGGACGTCGATCATGATAATTAATATCAGGGGAGTCCTCTGTCCTTTTCTTTTTCTGTTTTGCATTTCGATCTTTTTCGCATGAGGACATCGCTTAATTTGAGTTTGGGGGTGGGTTTTGCTCGTCTATTTCATATTTCATTTAGATTCACGTTCATTTTTTTGAGTCAGTTAAAAAAAAAATCAAAAATCAAAAATCAAAAATCATAAAAATATTTATCATTTGGCATTTAGTTTGTTGCATTCATATATCATGAAAAATTAAACATCTCATTTAGGGCATTTGAGCAATTAATGAATATATGAAATTTATAGAAGGCCGATGATGAGAAGTTGATCAATTAACTAATGAAGTTAATGAGTCGGATAAGGATTGCTAAATCAAAGATTTTAATTATTGCTAATGTTGTCAAGTTTGAGACCCTTTATTATTGCGCACATTCGATATATTGAATTGGTTAGGTTTTGGTTCAGTTACGAATTCGGTGTTTGTTCAGGCTATGGGAAACTTCTATCACTTGTTGGAAAATAATTAATAAATATATATATATAACAGAAAGAAATAACTGCTTCGATGTCTGTCTGAAAAGTAATGAAGAGATAACATGAAGAAAGTTAGATAGATATGAGCAGATCTTGGCTAGTCTGTTTTTGTGGCCTCTATTGCTCGAACAAGTAAGCCCTTAGGAGTGTCTCTACACTCGGTGCTCCTAAAAACCTGCTAGGTTGGGAGTCACTGGTGGAAAGTTCGCTACATGGGTAATTTTGAAAAGCCTAAGAAAGATGGACATTGCACATGCTAAAATAATAATATACGAGATGGAGCGTAAGACGCACTTGTAAAATAAATAAGAAAAATATGAAAAAAAGTGTATGAGAAGGGTAATAACATATTTTGATTGAACACTGATATTCATGAGTTGGATTGAGATTTTAATTGGTTTGATATATTGAAGACACACACACACGAAAGGGTCGAGAGTGAGATGAACTTGGTGATATGTTAGATCTTCGGTTGTGCATGAATTTGAAGTCTTGCTGAAATGTTAGTTAAAGATCTTTGAGGATGGATTTTTATGAAGTATGTTGGTTTGTTGCTCGATATATTAGTTGTCATGCATTTGCATTCATGTAGATAGATTAGTTAGTTATATTTATTTATTTATTTATTTATTTATTTTCTTTTCTGTTTAGTGTTTGGCTTGAGGACAAGCAAAGTCTTGAGTTTGGGGGTATTTGATGAGTAGGTTTTATACCTATGTCTCAGATATGTTTAGGCTTAGTATTTGGTTATCTCTAAAGTCTTTTTAGTACATTTTATTCGCATTTAGGTCTATTTTCTGCAGCAAGGTGAAAAAGGGGCAAAACAGGCATGTTCGGGGCTTAAATGGCAATTTTGTAATTTCTGGGAACAGTGCCAGAGCTGGCAGCGCTGGAATAGTACTACACTCAGAGCTGGCAGCGCTGAGTCGCAGATTTTGTCGGGCAGTTTCGCGTTTTACTGAAGATTCAAGTTTCCTAATCAATTTTGGATACTTAAAACCCTACTTAGGGATGACTAGTTTATATATGGAGGCATGGGTTGAACAAGAGAGGGACGGAAGATCAGCAAGAGCCTTCGTACACGTGAATTGACAAGCATTAGCAGATTGGGATTGTAGACAAGAGAGGCTATAGAGTTTCATTCGTTTTCTCTCTTTATCTCCTTATCTTGAACTTTTGAATGTTAGTTATAATTATGATGATGGTTTCGTATTTGACTATGATGAACTAAACATTCAATTAGTATTTCAATGGGACCTTTTGGTTTACGATAATTAATTCATGCTTATTTTCAGTTATTGATTCTATTTGAGTTGTTTATTATGTCTTGTGCTTGATTTTAATAATTGTGTGCGCAGCAATTAATCAGATATCTTGGATGTAATTGAGAAATGAATCTAAGAATAGATCTGGATATAATAACATATGAACTTGTTGATTCTTTTTAAGAGAATAGCATAATAGTGCATAGGATGAAAATATCTATGTGCCGTATGTAATGTGGTGGAGAGTTTGTTCGTAATGAGTCTAATTCAAGTTTATATTGCACGAATAGTAGCAAGGTAAATGGATTAGATCTTTTTATTATCTATTGAACAAAGTTAATAAATAGCTAGGCAATCTCCGTTAACAACTCATGAGAATTAATCAGTTGAAAATAAGATGAAGAGATTATTATGATCAATTGGGGAAGTTGTAATCCTAAGCTTCAAAATATCTGAAAATCAACTCTGGTTAGTTAGTATTTAATATTTCCATAATTAAAATTGTTACTCGTTGAAGTTAGATTTAAATTGATAATTGCGTGATAATCAGAATAGTTATTATCCGTTCTCTGTGGGTTCGATATCCTTTTTACTTCTATATATTACTTGATTGACCGTTTATGCTTGCACGAATTGACCATATATAAATCGAACAACAAATGCTCCTGAGATTAATAAATTGTATCATCGTGTTGAAGATGAATTCATTGATCTTCAGGCAGGTTTTGAGATACAAACCATGGCTATGGTTGAGGCACTTCAACGAAAATTCAATCGGAACACTTGTCAGTTGAGTCAAGAGGTTAAGTTTATTAGTTATCAATTCATGGAGTTTGCAGATTTCATGGCAACAAGATTTAATGATGTGGGAAAGAAGTTACATTTTCAGACAATGTATTCCACAATCCCAGAATGGCCAATGTACAATTGGATGGCAGAATACAAGGGTGATTTTCTTGATATGCCACTTCCTTCTTCAATTTTTATCCCCAAACCCCCTCGTTTTGCAGATAATCTCTCTATCGAAGAATGTCTTCATAGCATTCGTTACCGTCCCTACTTCACTACCCGTACTGAACACAGAGCTAATCTTGCGGATATTGACTGAATTTTTGCCTGATGACAAAGGGGGAGAATTAGTTAAATACCAACTATGTTTTAATTACGTTTTTCAAGACTATGTTTTCAAGACTATTGTTTCATTTGGTTTTTGCTAAGCATATTGTTTGAATGCAAACTATATTAAGATATGCATGAATTTAGGGGGAGCTAAAACTGTTTATGTTGTCATCATCAAAAAGGGGTAGAATGTTGATGTTGTCATATTCTAAACTTAATGTTTTGATGATGATTTGTTCTTTGGAACTAAATTTTTTATAGTGAATTTCAGGAATTATTCAAGAAGATCGAAGACTATTTTGAGTCCAAAGAATTTAATTTAAGATCATCGCAAATATTCGATTTTTCAATTCAAGGCTCTAGGACATTTTAATTGTGCATAATACTTGATTAGTGTTTTTAAATACTAACGGATATTAATGTTTATTTTATATTGGTTAGTATCATGATTTATTACGAATTGGACGCATCATGCATACTGTTTTCAAAAGTGCTAATCTTGATATAAGTGCCACTGTTAATCATGATATCTACTAAATGGTCATAATAACTTTCTACAGCTATATTGAATATTTTAATATGTTGTGTATATGTTGATTTCATCATTCCGATTAAAAAGCAAAATCTTCTTTGACTTGGTATATCTAATCATTTGCCACGGTTATTCTGTTACTTTGGAGATATATCTTAAAAGATAGACTAGAAGTTGGTTCCGGATGTTTTGGTTTGTCCGGATATTTTGTTAACAGGTTTTATCTTTTAACGGAAGTATAATATTCTGGTAAATCTTATGGGCAACGGATATAAAATATTTCAATATTTCTTTGAGCTACAACGGTAATATTTATCAAGGCTATAAAACGCATGAGTATATCCCAGCAAAAGATACAATTTTTTTACAATGCACTAATTATATATTGAAAAGTCATTTTGGTGCAATCTGCTGCTGTGCTACTAGAATTCTGATCTAGCATATTTTTGTGAGCTTTAAATTGGTAATATCTTTCTGTTATTAATTGATCATTGGATGCATTAGTTGAGCCTTATATTGTTAAATTGATCATTTGCTTTGATCACTAGACCTCTAAATTTGTAATTCTCTGATCTTTGTTTATTTAGACTAAGTAATTGTCTAAAGGAATTTAATCCAAGTGTGGATTGAGAATTATGTACAAACAGGTTTAAGGTAGCATAGGTGCTTGAGGAGTGCATAGGTGCACAAGGAGCAAAAGTGCTCAAGAGAATTTAAGAATTCAATTAACCTTTTTGTAAAAGGTGTCACTTTGTAATTGAAAGATCTATATATAAAGTGAGTCTCCAATACTAGTTGGTATTAGACGTGGAATAGGCTATTATTATAGAGGGTAATAGCCGAACCACGTAAAAAATCTTGGTGTTGATTTTATTGCTTACTTTTATTACTCACATAAGATAGTTAATTATCTTAATAATTAAAATCTAAATTATTTGCTTTATCTTAAGATAATTTATTTACACCAAGTATTTTCTCTAAATGATAAATTCAACAAGATATTTTCATAAGAATTAAAAAAAAAGGGTCATTTTGGTAGGCCATATTAATATAGCAAGCTGAATTCATTAATATAGTAAACTGAATTCAGTACTGTGTTTTAATAAACAAAAAGTTTTTATCATAGTTCGTTTCCACACTTATTCACCTCCCCCCCCCCCCCCTTCTAAGTGTGCTTTATCTAAATTTCATTTGGTATCAGAGCTAGACTCTAGTTATCTTGGTCTTAAAGGTGACTTGTAGGGAAAGATTCTAATATGGCACAATTCGGGAACAACAACAACCAAGAAGGTTAATCAACCAATAGACCTCCATTGCTGCATGGAACAGATAACTACAACTTTTGGGATTTCTGAATGAGGATCTATCTTAAAAGAGATCCTTGGGAATGGTGGGTTGTAGAGAACGGACCGGTTATACCAAGAAAAGATAATGGTACTCCAAAGACTTTACTTGAAATGGATTCAACTGAAACTTTCATGATGTCTTATGATTCAAGAGCTATGAATACACTACTCAACGGCATGGTACAATCTGAGATCGTCAAAGTCTCCTCATGCAATACAGCTAAAGAAATATGGGATATTTTAATAGTAAGTCATGAAGGGACATCCAAGGTGCGTGAAGTCAAACTAAGCATGCTCATGCATGACTATGAAATGTTCAAACTTGAGAAAGACGAAACCATAAAGATGGCAAAAACAAGGTTTCTAGTTCTCCTAAACTCATTAAAGCTACTTGACAACTCTATTCCACAAAGTGAGATTAACTGTAAGTTACTTCGGGCTATGCCCAAGAGGTTTGCTTCTAAAATAACTACTCTTCAAGATTCTTCTACTATTTTTACTATGGATACTTTAACACTTTTTGGTGAACTTGAGGAATATGAACATCAGTTAAAAAGATATGATGATGAGGAGGAAACCCCTTGAAGAAAGGTTTTAGCTCTTAATGCAGGAAATGAAGAACTTGATGATGACTCAGATGAAGAAATAGCAATGATGTCAAGAAGACTAAAAGGACTACTACAAAAAAAGAACAAGATAAAGAACAATTTCAATTATAGTAAGATCAAAGGAAAGCAAACTGATGAGAATTTTTTTGAATATGGACGTCCAGGACACTTCAAGAAGGATTATTTTCAACTAAAGAACAAGGAAGAACGAGCGCCAAAAGAAATAAAGCCCTTGTTACATGGAGTGACGATGAAGAAACAAAGCCCTTTGGTACTAACAATTCTATTCTAGTTGCAGAAAGAGAAGGAAATATATATACTCTTGATTTTGAGCAAAAGGAGGAAGAACTATGTCTTGCCTCGATGCAAGATGAGGCTAACCTATGGCATAAATAGATGGGACACGTTCACATGGATTTAATCAAGAAATTGTCCTCCAAAAATCTCATCAAAGGATTGCCAAAAATAAAATTCGAAAAGAAAGGAGTATGTGTTCCTTGCCAACTTGGAAAACAAGTAAGAACATCATTCAGTGCAAAGAATATGGTGTTAACCTCCTCTCATTTACAATTACTTCATCTTGATTTATTTGGCCCAGAAAGGTATGCTAGTATTAATGGTAAATTTTATGCATTTGTAATAGTTAATGACTTTTCTAGATATACATGCGTATTATTTCTGAGAACCAAAGATGAAATATTTAAGGAGTTTGAGAAATTGATAAGAAATTTAGAGACTAAGTATAGTCTCAAACTTAGAAAGATTCGAAGTGATCATGGTACCGAATTTCAAAAGGATTTTATTATATTTTGTGATCATAAAGGTATAAACCATGAGTTTTCAGCTCCTAGAACTCCTCAGCAAAATGGAGCAGTGGGAAAGAAAGAATAGAACACTTCAAGAAACAGTTAGAACACTTTTACAAGAAAGCAAACTTCCAAAGAAATTTTGGGCTGAAATTGTTAATACTTCGTGTTATGTGCTAAATAGAGTTCTTATTCGTCCTATTATTTTGAAAACTCCTTATGAGCTTTTGAATAACAAAATTCCTAATATAAGTTATTTCAAAGTATTTGGGTCTAAATGTTATATACTAAATACTAGTGATAACTTGGGAAAATTTGCTGCTAAGTCTTATGAAGGAATTTTCATTGGTTATTCACATAATAGCAAAGCATATCGTGTATTTAATATTAACAAGCTATGTGTTGAAGAATAAGTTCATATTACATTTAATGAGACTAACGATGATCTTCCAAAAGAAAGAGATGAAGATGTATGAAATTTGGAAATTTCAACGAATACAACAAACCAAAGAGGTCTATTTAGCAAGCCGAATGAACGAATTCAGCAAGCTGAATTGGAAAACTCACAAGAAGTGGAACAAGAAACAACACAAGAGCTTGAAGTAGACTTTTCCGAACCATAAGAAGTAATACACGATGTCCAAATGCCAAAGACAACAAAATATCTCAAGGATCATCCACCAGAGAATATTATCGGAGATATAAACAAAGGAGTTACCACCCGGAGAAGCCTATAAAATCAACGTGCGTTCTCTGCATTCTTATCACAAGTTGAACCAAAGAATGCTAAAGAAGCTATACTTGATGAAAATTGGCTAATAGCAATGCAAGAAGAACTTCGACAATTTGAATGATGCCAAGTCTGGGAATTAATGCCTCCTCCTAAAGATGTTACTGTCATTGGAACAAAATGGGTGTTTAAAAACAAGCGTGATGAACATGGGACAATCACTCGCAACAAAGCAAGGCTAGTGGCTCAAGGTTACAAACAACAAGAAGGAATAGACTACGAAGAAACGTATGCTCCAGTTGCAAGACTAAAATCTATTCGGATCTTGTTAGCATTTGCTTGTTACAAGAAATTCAAGCTTTATCAAATGGATGTAAAGAGCGCGTTTCTTAATGGATACATCAATGAAGAAGTCTATGTCAAACAACCTCCTGGATTTGAACATGAGAAATATCCAAATCATGTTTTTAAGCTAAAGAAAGCTCTTTATGGACTCAAACAAGCTCCAAGACCTTGGTATGAAAGGTTGAGTAAGTATCTTATTTCAAGTGATTTTACTAGAGGTAAAATAGATTCTACATTATTTATCAAACATGAAAAACAAGAAATAATTATTGTTCAAATATATGTAGATGATATAATATTTGGTGCTACTAATGATTTTCTTTGTGAGTGGTTTTCAAAGTGTATGCATAAGGAATTTGATATGAGCTTACTGGGAGAGTTAAATTACTTTTTGGGACTTCAAATCAAGCAAACAAAGGAAGGGATCTATATTCATCAAACTAAGTACACAAAAAAGCTACTAAAAAGATTTGGTTTTGAAGGATTCAACCCAAAGGCTACACCAATGAGTACATCAATAAAGCTTACATCAGATGACAAAGGTATAGATGTAGAGTTAACCAAATATCGAGGTATGATTGACTCGTTATTATATTTAACTGCATCTAGACCTGATATAATGTACAGTGTATGTCTATGTGCTCGTTTTCAAGCAAAACCCAAAGAATCTCACTTACTAGCTGTTAAAAGAATTTTTAAATATTTAAGTGGTACTATAAATTTAGGGTTATTTTATCCAATTAGTAATCATTTCGAACTAATTGGCTATTCAGATGCTAACTATGCAGGATTTCAAATTGATAGAAAAAGTACAAGTGGTGCATGTATATTTTTGGGACAAAGTCTTGTTTCATGGCATAGTAAAAAGCAAACTTCAGTTGCTCTATCAACCACTGAAGGTGAAAATTTAGCTGCAGGGAGTTGTTGCTCTTAAATATTATGGATGAGACAAACTTTATGTGATTTTGATATAGTATGCAATAATGTGCCCATATATTGTGATAATTTTAGTGTTATTAACATATCAAAAAATCCTGTTTTGCATTCACGTACAAAACATATAGAGGTAAGGCATCATTTTTTAAGGGATAATGTTTCAAAAGGGTTAGTTCAATTAATCTTTATTCCTACAGAAAAACAATTAGCTGATATTTTTACCAAACCTTTGAGTGAGGAAATGTTTTGTATGCTAAGAAGAGAACTTGGAATGTGTATGGTATAATTGTGTTTCACATACTTGAAATTTTATGAGATGTAGTTAATATTTTATGCATACATTTTTTTTCTTCATGATATCTGATAACATATATCAGTTCATTAGTCTTTATTTGTTCAAGCTATTTTCTAGATACACGTTTCTTTTAATGATCAATATCTATCGCCGGATATCATTTTTTTTTGGGAAATATAAAGATTTTTTTTTTGAAAGACGGAACAACAGCCGAGCAGCTTTCAAAATGGAAAAGACACACGTCTTTCGGTGACAGACTTTTAATCGACCTCTATTTCATGTGTCTTTATATCTTCAGCTTTCATCATAAATCAGATCCCATACCTCCATCATTTACCGAAACCCTTCATATTTTTTTTTCACAAATCCTTAAGGCATGAAAACAAGGGCTAGCAAGCGATCATCTGAGAAATTAAATGACGAAGGATCTTCATTAAAGAACGCTACTGGAATAAAAATGAAATCTAAGCGAGTTCAGAAGAAGTCTTCTACGCATGAGTCGTCTGATGGCACAATATTATCTGACGATTTCAAGCTTTTCATTTTTAAAGGCTTCAGAAGCAGATCCATCTCAACGAGGTAAGTTGAAGCAACCAATATATGAAGAACATATTTCTTCACAGCCAGAGTCCCTTTCAAATCTGGTAAATCAATTTTCATCTTCACCTGATATGCCAGAAAATTTCTTTAGAGGGTACAGTTTTGAAAATCGTTTTAAAAATTCGATTGCTACATAGCAATTTGTTTATGAAAAATCTCTGGATTTATTTTATTTCAAAAATTCTGTTCTGAAGAAACTCTTCACTACTTGCGAAATATCATCTATACTGTGTCCTCCTACTATTGCTTATCCTAGATTGGTTCAACAGTTTTACACTAATCTAGAATGCAATGGGGATTGTTTTACAACATATGTTAAGGGAAAATCATTATTTTTCACTAGTGTTGATTTTGGTAGCATCTTGGAATTTCTTCTGCTGGACCTTGTCCTTTTACTCTTAAAGGTGCCGCCACTATTCCTTTTACTCCATTGGAACAACTTCGTATTGTTATGATTGATCAATCTTTATCTACTCTGGTTACTCCTAAAACTGTTGATGTGTGTCCAACTGCTTGTGTTTTGCATAAGTTGATTCGGTATAATTTGTTTCCACGACTTGGTAGTAGAGTAGATTTTATATATCAAGATCTTGTGGTTGTGGCAATGATTTAAAAAGGTGTTTCTTTTAATCTCTCTCAAATGATGTTGTTTCATATGCTAAATTGTATCGTCAGACCAAAAAGTGTCTTCCTTATAGCAAATTTTTAACAAAACACTTCCAACATTTCAAAATATCTTTTGATGATGAAATTTTTGTTTCAAGTAATGAGTTTATAGACACTGCTAATTTGAAACAATCTCATATCATTTTACTTGCTGGTGAGTTTGTATGTCTTCTCCTTGATCCTCCTCCTATTTCTTCGAATCAAGATTCATCCTCATCCTCTTGGCCAAATATTCATGGGCCTGACATTATGAATGTTTTAAATGAGATTTTTCAAAAACAAAATTCTGTGAAAACTGATTTGGATGATATCAAAAATCGACTTAAGATTCTCGAGAAAGGAAAACTGCCAATGAATGCTCCTGAGATTAATAGGTTGTATCATCGTGTTGAAGATGAATTCATTGATCTTCAGGCAGGTTTTGAGATACAAACCATGACTATAGTTGAGGCACTTTAACGAAAATTCAATCGGAACACTTGTCAGTTGAGTCAAGAGGTTAAGTTTATTAGTTATCAACTCAGGGAGTTTGCAGATTTCATGGCAACAAGATTTAATGATGTGGGAAAGAAGTTACATTTTCAGACAATGTATTCCACAATCCCAGAATGGCCAATGTACAATTGGATGGCAGAATACAAGGGTGATTTTCTTGATATGCCACTTCCTTCTTCAATTTTTATCCTCAGACCCCCTCGTTTTGCAGATAATCTCTCTATCGAAGAACGTCTTCATCGCATTCGTTACCGTCCCTACTTCACTACCTGTACTGAACAAAGAGCTAATCTTGCGGATATTGACTGAATTTTTGCCTGATGACAAAGGGGGAGAATTAGTTAAATACCAACTATGTTTTAATTACGTTTTTCAAGACTATGTTTTCAAGACTATTATTTCATTTGGTTTTTGCTAAGCATATTGTTTGAATGCAAACTATATTAAGATATGCATGAATTTAGGGGGAGCTAAAACTATTTATGTTGTCATCATCAAAAAGGGGGAGAACGTTGACGTTATCATATTCTAAACCTAATGTTTTAATGATGATTTGTTCTTTGGTACTAAATTTTTTATAGTGAATTTCAGGAATTATTCAAGAAGATCGAAGACTATTTTGAGTCCTAAGAATTTAATGTAAGATCATCGCAAATATTCGAATTTTCAATTCAAGGCTCTAGGACATTTTATGTGTGCATAATACATGATTAGTGTTTTTAAATGCTAACGGATATTAATGTTTATTTTATATTGGTTACTATCATGATTTATTACGAATTGAACGCATCATGCATAATGTTTTGAAAACTGTTAATCTTGATATAAGTGCAACTGTTAATCATGATATCTACTAAATGGTCATGATAACTTTCTACAGCTATATTGAATATTTTAATATGTCGTGTATATGTAGATTTCATCATTCCAATTAAAAAGCAAAATCTTCTTTGACTTGGTATATCTAATCACTTGCCACAGTTATTCTGTTACTTTGGAGGTATATCTTAAAAGATAGACTAGAAGTTGGTTCCAGATGTTTTGGTTTGTCCGAATATTTTGTTAACAGGTTTTATCTTTTAACGAAAGTATAATATTCTGGTAAATCTTATGGGCAACAGATCATTGCATACATTAGTTGAGCCTTATATTGTTAAATTGATCATTTGCTTTGATCAATAGACCTCTAAATTTGTAATTCTCTGATCTTTGTTTATTTAGACTAAGTAATTGTCTAAAGAAATTTAATCCAAGTGTGGATTTGAGAATTATGTACAAACAGGTTTAAGGAAGCATAGGTGCTTGGGAAGTGCATAGGTGCACAAGGAGCAAAAGTGCTCAAGAGAATTTAAGAATTCAATTAACCTGTTTTGTAAAAGGTGTCACTTTGTAATTGAAAGATCTATATATAAAGTGAGTCTCCAATACTAGTTGGTATTGGACGTGGAGTAGACTATTATTATGGAGGGTAATAGCTGAACCACGTAAAAAATCTTGGTGTTGATTTTATTGCTTACTTTTATTACTCACATAAGATTGTTAATTATCTTAATAATTAAAATCTAAATTATTTGCTTTATCTTAAGATAATTTATTTACACCAAGTATTTTCTCTAAGTGATAAATTTAGCAAGATATTTTCATAAGAATTAAAAAAAAGGGTCATTTCGGTAGGCCATATTAATATAGCAAGCTGAATTCATTAAAATAGTAAACTGAATTCAGTACTGTGTTTTAATAAACAAAAAGTTTTTATCATAG
This sequence comes from Hedera helix, assembly GCA_947179155.2. NCBI lineage: Eukaryota > Viridiplantae > Streptophyta > Magnoliopsida > Apiales > Araliaceae > Hedera > Hedera helix. Next base: position 11,891,239 of record OX359278.1, read on the forward strand.
TTTGTTTCCACACTTATTCAACCCCCCCCTCTAAGTGTGCTTTATCTAAATTTCACACTTTATTAGTTCAATAATATGAAACACTGCACAATACCGTGTGCTACTGTGCAATACCGTGTGGTACTGTGCAGTACTGTATGTTACTATTTCTTTACCACTGAGTATTTTAATTGTTAAAAGTGATAGTACCGTTGACTATTTTTATTTAGGAAGATTACATATGTCATTTTCTATATCCGACAATATTTCGTTGTTGGGGGTACACCAATATTTAGTTATTTCGGCGCCGTCATACGAATCTAATATTTCCTGACAAAACGAATATTCCCCGACAAAACAAATATTCGCTGACAAGATAAAATTTGCATAAAACATTTATTATTTTTCACTTTTGTCAATTTATTCACTTACCGTTTCAAAAGAAAATATATAAAGAAAAATTAAATTTGTATTTAATAAAAATCAGAGTCTTACACTTTATATTTGGCTCACTGATAGCAATATGTGATTGACATGTGCCACCATGTAACAATATCTCAAGAGCACTAAATAATTTTTCAATCCAAGACTCAACCTAAATTTTTAATTTTTAAAACAATAACAATAAATCATGTTTATGGTAAGTGTCTATATAGCTGGTTTAGAACCCTTGCCAAATCATTTATATCTTAGTAATAATTTTGACTCCATTAAAATATATTTCTGATTTCGCAATGTTTAAAACGGATGATCAAATGTTTAACTTTCTTTTTATTTTTACCTTTTCTTTTTACTGTGTATAGTGTGTTATATATATTAACATATTAACGGAGAATAATCGCCGAAATCATCGGCGCCAAAGAGGATAGTAAGCTCAGTGGATGTAGTTTCTCGTCTTCAGCAGTTAAAAAGAGCCCCGATTTGAAAGCAAGCAGGGGTGGCCCGACACTGGGGGCGGTGGGGCCCCGCCCCAGGGATATTTTTGAAAAGTTTCCATGCCTATGGGTACTAATTTGAATTTTTATAAATAAAAGGTGGAAAACTTTTTGGGATTGTAGAATCCTTCTAGCATTTTGTAGGATTATTAAAGTCAAATGCTCCAGTTCTAGTGTGGCCAATCAGGTTGTGAATTCATCCATTATTTAATACATATACTAAATAAATTATGGAGTTTAAGAAAATCTTAAAAAATATATTTAGAAAAAGTTATTAATTTAAAAACTTTTAATGTATTTATCTTACCATCACTTGCTGTCGTAAAACATTGGTCTATCTTATTTTTAGACAAATTATACCTTTGTTAAATAAGTAAATTTTAATAATAAATTGTCAATGTATAATTTTTAGACTAAAATATAGTTTGCATCTTAAATTTATAGTGCATCTTAAATTTATAGAGTTGTTGAAATTTACACTCAAATATTTAAAACGTATCTAAGTGCATCCTAAAAAAAAAATTTACTTAAAAAAAAATATAGTTTACACTCAAATATGAGGAGTATTTTGACCAGTTAAAAGTCTCAAAGAATGCATTCTGTCTATTGATAAGAACTTTAGGGTTTATTTAGATATGTTTTAAGTATTGGGGTGTTAATCTCTATAACTCTATAAATTTTAGAGTCAAATTGTATTTTATTCTAATTTCTATAAATTGTTTAACAATGATTGTGTAGCTTTTATTGTGAGAGATATTTCTAAATCATTGTTGATGAACTCAATAATGCAATAATCTCATACAAATAGTCAAATAATGTTGCTATAATTTTCAAATTGCATGTTTATTTTTTAGCTATATTTATTTTGAATGTTGTCGTCTTACTATAAACATGATCCTGATATATATATAATTGGGATAATTGGGACGTGGTGGGAGTTAGCGAGTATATCTCATATCTAATAGGTGGCAAAATTTTAACCAACCCATCAACTCAATCCAATTTTAACCATGATTTAATGGGTTGGGTTACCCACTTATTCTAGCAAGTTATAACTGGAGTTGGGTTCAATGGATAACAACAAAATTAATGGTTAAATGGATAATCTCATGGGTTGAAAGTGGGTTAATTACACTCCATGTAAAACTCTTTTATCAATCAGTTTCTCTCGATTTCTACTGCGACCCATATATAGCTCCTTTCTCTTTCTTCTCGACTCGGCCAAGATCATTGCATCATGATATGGTGGTACTTATCAAACATATCAATTCGTTCATCGATTTGAGTCTTGCTTTTCAATCAATAGTTCATTTTTTGGCGGACCCAAAAATATTGAAGTATGAGGGCGAGTTGTTAGTTCAAAAAAGGTCAAATATTTAAAAAAAAATAGTATTATACACACACACACACAGTGGTGAAGGCAAAAAAAAATGTTTAATGGGGTCAATATTAATATGCGGCTATAAATAATTTAGCCGGGGTTCGAGAGAAGCGCCTCCGAGCCAAATTTTATACTTTTAGGTTGCATATATAAAACATATATTTAATTAAAATAATAATATAATAATTATTAACTTTATATATTTTTATATGCACGTGTATATACACTCTATTGATTCCTAATAGATTTTTTTAAAGACAAATTATTTATAAATAATTAATTCTTCAAACAATAATATAAAATATATTATTAATTAGTTTAAGAAGATTATATGAATATACATATATAGAGGAAATAAGAATGATATGAGATTGAAACTTAAGTGAGAAAGTTATTAATTTATAATTTGACCCCATATATTAAATTTTTAACAAAATTTCAGTGGGGTCAATTTATATATAACATTTAAAAATTTTAAAGTTTGTCATTTATTAATACAAAAAAATAAAATTCAATGGGGTCAATTGACCCCGCATCCTTATATGTGGCTTCGTCCCTGTATATATATATTGATGATACTTTATCAGTTTATCGGTTTCGTACACTTTGTTTCTGAGTTTTGAACGAAAAAGAAACGAATAAAAAACTTAAAAAGCTTTTCCTTTGCATTGTTTATGAGTTTTTGATAGAAAAATATAATCGAATGTGGGTGTAATCAATTAAGACTTTTAAAGACTATTGAAGACTTTTTTTAAGTGATAGACTTTTGAAAAATTCGTGGATTTAAATGACTTTTAAAGACTCCATAAAATAAGTGACAGACTTTTATAGATTTTTTACAAAGACTATGGTAGACTTTTGTATACTTCTAATATATCTTGCAACTTATATTAATTGTTAATTAACCCATGTGTAGAACCTCTCCCTCTTTTTTTTCATGAACTAAGGAAAATCTCATTATTTTATTGAGTTCTTTTGGGGTGAGATTTTATATATGTTGAAAGCCTTCATATTATTCTACTCATTTCATGATAAATTTAGATATCTGGATACCAATTAAACTTTAGAAGCTACAGACGCAACACCACCACAATTAAGCTCACTTTTTAATGGACTATATATACTTTATGTATATACGCACGTTTTTCAGTAGGAATATCAAACTCTATTTTCACAAAATAATATCACAATGAAAATCTATCTGACTTTGAGAAGTTAGTTATAGTTATTAAATTAGTATGCATTTATTTGGGTGATAAATTGTCGAATTATATATTGAAGGTTCTTTCGGTAATTATTATGATAAATAATTCAATGCAGTGTAGATTTATTTAATTGGCACTTTGAGAAAATAATTACTTTTGTTTATATTGTCAAAACTTGCTTGAAATTATAATCCGGATAGAACTATGAAATTCTAGTTTAGAAACATTTTAATTTAGTTATGACAATTATTTAGTAATGAATCTAATATAATTATTCAACTAAACTGCGTGATTTGATAAAATTTTAAGTTTTAATGAATTTAATTTAGGTAAGACATTAATTTAGTAAGAAGATTAGTGACTAATATAAATATAATTAAACAGTGTGATATTTAAAGAGATTTATATGATTAATTATCAAGATATTCAATTAAATATAGTATAAATATATTTATTAAGATTTTGAAAAGATAATTATTTATTTATTAAAATGTTATTAAGGTAATTAATTGAATTGTATTGTGTATGTTCATTCACTTAATTATTAATATAATCAATTTAATTTATTAGGACTCTGAGAAGATACAGTTATTTCATGTCAATCAATAACAAGAGTAACTATTATATTCTTAAACTTTTAATTAGTTAAATAATGAAATTGTACATTAGGATTTACTTTAATTGGTGACTGAAATAAAGAATTTGTTTGAAATACCAATCTAAATAAAATTTTAGATTCAAGTTTTAATGAATTTAATTTATTTATGACACTAATTAATCTTTTATTATTATTTAAGTAAATTCACATCTAATATTAATATAATTAAATAATGTAAATTGATAAATTCAGTCTTTTATGTATGTGAAAGGTTGAAACATTCATTTTTCTCACTTCTCACTTCTGTTCATCTTCTCTCTTTCTTAAATATTTTGAAGTCATTGGACATGAGGCTAGACTTTGGATATGAGTTGGTTTGTTCTAAAGTCTGCCAAACTCTACTATTTGATAGAAATCTGAAAAATCTATGACTTTTTGAATACCAAAATACTTTTATATACTTTATAAAAGTTTCAATTCAATACCACCTAACTTTTAAAGACATTACAAAAGTTGTAATTGAATACCACTAAACTTTTATATACTCTTTATATGTCTTGATTGAATACAAACAAACTTTTAATATCTTTATAAGTTTTTTTAAATCCTAATTAAATACACCCCCCGAAAACGTAAAAAAAAATTTATTCTTGTATTTCTGAGTTCCAATGAAAAAAAAATCAATTTTACAAATTTTTCCATATACGTAACACGGGAGAACATTCATCTTAAAAACTCATTATATGCTATAAAAGGGATCAAACAACGGGAGCGGTGAATCAAGTCAAACGAAAAGGCAGGAGACGGAAGTTTACGATGCATCAAGTATGTTATTTTCCAGAGGTACAAAAGTGATCTAGAATGGGGGGTTGAATAGATCTTTATTTATTGTTGTAGAATTTTTCTTTTAAGCACGCTTACTAAATATTTATGCAATTGATTGCGCAACAAAATTAGTTATTTGGTAAAACCCCTTTTTGATCCTTAAAAAACAAACACAGAGTTCTGCTTAAAATTTGTTAATGAAAGACATCTCAAGCAGTTTTAACAATTATGACAGATACAAGAAAGATAATAATGAAAGCAGTAAAGAAACAATAAGATGTTCGAAACTTAAATTACTCCTACTTTTGTCTTTCACTCCACTGAGCAGGATTGATCCATTATAAGATAAATGGTTCCACTAAACCTTGCAATTCGAAGCCTTCTGCCTTCAGGTCCTTGACCTACCCATCCAAGGTCTGATTCCACTGAATCAGATGAGCCATCTAATTAAACTCGACTTACTCAGGTGTTTGAAGCCCTCTGTCATCAGATCACCTTTACCTACCCATCTAGGGTCTGATTCCACTGAATTAGGCGATCCATTTTAACTTAACTCACTCTAGGTTTTGAAACCCTCTGTCTTCAGGTCACCTTAACCTACCCATCCAGGGTCTAATTCCACTGAATCAGGCGAGCCATCTAAACTCGACTTACTCAGGTATTCAAAACCCTCTGTCTTCAGGTTACCTTTACCTACTTACTCAGGGACTGATTCCA